>NW_019379515.1:246329-273656 GCF_000648655.2 Copidosoma floridanum | reverse complement strand
AAAAAATAACTTTAGAAAATTTTTTCTCTCGTGTTAAAGTGAATGAAGATGCTCGTAATGTGATCTTATTTTTCTAACCTTGTTACCAGAATACCGTGCTTAGTTGCTATGAGCCCCTGGACTCTGTTTGAATCTGTTATCAAATAATAGATTGTGAGGGACAAGATTTATTTAGATATATTTATTGGAATTTAGTACATTTATTCATAATAGCGTTCTACAATGTAAGGGCAAACTCATGTGTGTAAGTATTTCTAGAATATACCTTAAAAAAAATTGGGGGACAACGAGGACTTATAGGGATGTTGCTTCATTCGTAGTGCCTTGTACATGAATTACGAAATACCTCAGTGAGAGTAAGCATACACGGAGCTCAATTTGTCATGCAACTGACTCATAGTACACAACGTCCCCAGGATTACTAACGTAACTATGTACGAAGTATCTACTTTCTTATGCTATGGTTGGGTACAATAATTCGCTACTTCTCTGGAGTTGCTCTGGTTTATTCTGCCATAAAGGTCTACCGATACACCTGCTACCTGATCTAGAAGATAGCTCTGGTTCGATGAGTTTCACGAAAATTTTTTCTTTTCCCCCCTAACTTCAGATAGAAGCTAATGGTGAACGAGGGAAACTAGGCGACTAAAATAGCTTTTACATTGCCCGTCTTTCCAGTGTAGTGTATAATATGCAAGATATGGTATACAAAAGTTATAATCAAACTTAAAGATATAACTTCACTATTTATATCAGTATCAAATGAATGAACTACAGTGCATTAAAGAGCAGACTTTAGTTATAAGCTAGATTTATTGCTAGAGGCAAAAGTTATTTACATGGGCTGGCGTTAGCCTCGTATACCCTTAAACTCCTTAGAGGAGCAGCACCGTCAGTGAATTAAATTAGTTGGCTTAAATAGAGTAGTAACAAGCTTTCTTATAACAAACAACTTTACGTATATACACTTACATTGCAAAGTTAATAAATGTTTGAATTAATGTTGTGTCCTAAGAAATTTACTCAAAGTTTGTTCCAATGATCTGCTTCACTCTCCTTATAATTTAAATCTGATTTAAGATCAACCATGATAAAACTGTAACATTAAGATATTATCAAGACGAATTTATAGGTTTTTGTGAGCTGTTAGTAAACAAATATGCTTCTCATCCAATCTTCTAATCATTCATCTTAAATAAAGTTCAATTTGATATAAGTGTAAGAAAAATGCTTACGGTGGGCTTATTCAAATTCTGTAAATTTAATAGAGTTTATGCTTCAGACATTATTTTATTAAACTTTAACGTTTTTCTCAAACTCAGTAACTGCATAAACATGAAACTACATCATTTAATAAAAGGTAAATTTTTTTGAAGCATTAACAGGACAAAGCCTATTAGGCAAACAAGATCAGTTCTATGGACATAAAATTTCAGAATTTTACTTTCAAAGATAAAATACCGTTAAAATTATAAGTAAATAAATGTAATGTTTAAAAATTTTGACACTGAATTGCAATTATTTGAATAAACAATTGATGAAATTTTATTCAACTGGCGATCAATTAACCGGATTTCTATGACCTACAAACTGAATGTGGTCCAATACTTGCGCTTAACATATTATAGGAAAAAATTACAAAAAACTCTGTTTTCTTTGATTTTTGAATACAATAACGTCATTTTTCCATAGTAAGACACTTCCAAAATAGAATCATATTCAGGATGATGTTCCTGAACCATTAACGACCACGTTCGTCTGTGCCAATATCTGTCCGTAATTAAGTCCAAACCTGGGCTCCTTTCGTCTAATTCCTCTGTCCTAAGATGTGTTGGATACTTGGTGGGAGACTGTCAGTTACTTAGTAGATACATGCTGGATACGTGATATGTATTTGGCACGTCAGACAGGAGATTGTCATGCACTCACTGGGAACTTTGTAGGAGCCTGTCAAGCACTTAGTCGCTATTTCTCAAAACCTTGTATTAATGGCTTTTTTCCAGGCATTTTCGATAGTACATATCAGGTACTTATATTGCTGGCTACTTAAGGCACTTAGTTAGCACTTAACCGGCACTCAGTTGGTAATTTCTAGACACTTGGCAGGTTCCTTCCAGACATTTGACAGATAATTTTAAAGCACTTGGTCAGCACTTGTTTGGCACTGGATAAAAACTAGGTGGGCACTTAGTGAGTTGTAAATACCAAGTGCCCAGCGCACACTTACTAAGTGCCAGCCAACTGACCCAAATGTACCCATCAACTGAATAGGACGTTAATTTTATGGGCCCACCTAGTAACTATCAAGAAGTTGTGAAACCAAGGGCTTTAAAGGTACCTGCCAGACAGGCGAATAGCTGTCAGGCTTAGTGCTTGAAATATATTCTCCAAGTGCCCAGCAGAAGCAAGTTGAGGTGCTTGGTCCAAGTGCCTGTTAAGTATTCAGCTGGTATCGAGCAATAACCTATTATGAATAAGTCAAGTTACCACTAAATGTCAGACAAATACTTTTCAAGTGCTTGATGTATACTTAACCACATGCTAGGTACTTAATTAGGCACGGTATTGGGTACGATTTTATCCAAAATATATTTGATGTTGGTTTACCAGACTTGTGAGCTAATAAAAAATCTACGCAATACTATCTCTTCGAAAAGTATATTGTGATCATGGCATAATTTAATGTTTGAAAGCTATGTGTTGTACAGTTCTATCATTTGCCTTGTTAAATGAAGTCTTGTTTATAAACGCCACATAGCATTTAAGTATATTTCTAAGATCAGAGTAAGTGGAATTAAATTTTACTTGTAAACAATAAAAAATACTTATTAGCTTTAGTTCTTGTTTGGACAGAGTTTGAAGTGTTTCAGTGAACTTAATTCATAGTAATTTTGTTTGAGTTGTTTCATAACCATTTTGTGACCTTGCATTACTCAACACCACTTTTGTTTGTTTATCTTTGCGTAAACATTTGTAGTTATACCCTTCGAAAATCATTAGAAACAGTTTTTTTTTTGTTTCGAACACTACTGCCTAGAGGATGAGAATCCGGTTGACACAAATTTATTCAGAAATTTTGATAATAACTGTTTGACCACTAACAAGATTATTTGTACCATATTTATTTTAANTAACACATACTATGAAGGAATTGGTATGACAAAAATTTAAAGAACTGATGGGAACATACTGATATGACTGAATATTATAAAATGTATATCAAACACAAACTTACACAATTATTAAATAAAAGATTTTGCTATTGTAATGTACAGTTTGATTATCCTAATTGTATTAACTAAATGAAAAAGAACCTTTTAAGTTTAGAGATGATCTGACTAAAAAATTTCAAAGCTTGAATTGCATTTATATAAAAATAAGACGTAGAACAGCGTTTTTTGCGTTAAATTGCCATTTGTCTAAATTTTCCAGTAACTATCATAATAATAGTATTAACTTAATAAGGTTAATCATAATAATAATAAGAATATTAAAAATAATAAGCAGTATTTAAAAGACTGCAAGGTGCTGCACGTAGAAGCATATGCAGCCAAGATTTCGAAAACTTTAAGGCATTTATAATACATTAAAAAGAGATATGTCCCAGAAAAAACCGCTACTTACTTTTAACCTAAGCTGCAGAAAGTGTGCCAATGACGAGGCTAATCAGTAAGCAAATATTATAATTATGTCAACCGAGTACTAAGTGGCGCTTGATAGCCTTTGATGGAAGATAAGGCCAGTGCATCTAACGTGCAAATGATGATGGTAGTAAGAGACATGGCACCAGAAATGTTAATGAAAAGGCTAACACCTATGATGAGCTAGCATGTAGATGGGGAAAAAATCTGCTTTCTTATCTTATGCCTTCGAGTGTGCGTTGAGATTGGAGAGCCAAATGACAGCAGGTATAGTTCTAGACACACCATACCTAGGACAAATTTATTATAATGTTAGAAGTTGATTTATTAACTCACATCGACAGCAGAATAGTTACACTAAGCAACTATTTTCATTGAAAAGAATATGACAAAATGAAGAGCACCAAATCCAAATTTAAAATTAGAGTCCTTCTAGGAAGTTAAATAACAATTTAAATTCTTGAGAAAATTTATGGAACACAAAAAAGTCAACATCATGTTATAAAAAATATCCCAAAAATGATAATCATGGCACTTGCAAGAATTACAATCATAAAAGTTTTAATTCTGATCATTTAGTACAGAATTTAAAAAATTATAAACAGCAAAAAGACAGTTACTTGCGGCGTCGTCTGAACTTGCAGGTGGCTTACCTCCAACGTCATACGAAGATAAAACTCCAGTGTTTTAAGCATAACCAAACACTGCGTACTATGGCTCAGGTAATGAATATTGCAACAAAATTAAAAGCGTCCGCATTAGTACGTATCAGGAACTTGGTGTAGACAACGAGCCTACAAGCGTGAGGTTCGTAATCCCCAAGAAAAGAAACGTTTCTCACACTCAAGTTTGATAATATAGCCACTACAAAACTGATTATTTTAAATTAATTGTAGCCATATTTACGTGTAGAGACTGGTGTAATTATTAATGTTATCGGAATTACACTTCATTCAGTTCCAACTAAAGAAGCAACGTGTATGACTATGCAAAAACTACCTACAATTGTTCATGTGATCTCTAATGATTTTCCCATAAAATATAGCGGTGTATAAGGTTTAAACTTTTGTAAAAAATGATGAGTCATAATTTCGTAGTTATATAGTGCAATCGTTGTAGAAAATGACATAACAAACCCAATTTTTTTTAGCTTTTAAAGAAATAGAGCATATTTGCAAGAGATAAAAAAAAGGAAAGAGCAATAAAACTAAAGTAATAAGTGCAGAAAAGTTAAATTTAAGCTATTCTTAAAAATACAAACCGAGAAAAAAAGTGTCTTAAAAACGAAATAAACCAACAACGATTTATGAGAAATACGTCGTGCGCAAGCGCTAGAAGTAAAATATACCCAAATACGAAATATTTGGAGACATAAAAGCTTATACGCATTTTTGAGATAAATCTGACACATTAATTTTATTAGAGAGGGGTAATAATAAAGTGAAACTTATTGATGATAAGCTTGATGAAAGAGGCATTCACAGTGAAATTAGTTAATGAGACGACTAAGATAGACTCCAATCTAATACCATTGAACAACATTTCTCTAATCAGAAACAAAAAGCACTTATAAATTAACTAAATCTACAGTTAAGCCTTAAACACATCAAATAGTAAAAACTAATTTAATCAACAGCAACATAACTGAAGGAACCTAACAACAAGTTGACACAGGTAATGATGACGTATGTCTAGAGAAAAAAATAAAATCGGTCAATGTAGGATAGCACTATATACTAATAAAGATGACCCTACGGTTGAAATAGATCCAAGAGATATTTTACCCGTCAAATACTCTGCACCTGAATTTGACACCAGTTTAAGTGGCGAACATGAGCAATTAATTATAGGAAATCAATAAGATGTTACAAAAGATCTCAAAGGATGTATGCCTACCAGTTATCTGAACTGAAATAAACAAGACCAAATTTATCAAATAATTTTTCCATTTCTAGAAACTTCTTGCTACTGAGAGGCTACCCTGCACTTATCTCATTGCAGATTTAATTTCAACCGAAAATAACATCCCTATTAAGACTTAGCCGTATTATTACCTACCAATACACACAAAAAATTTAGAAGAACACGTGGACCGAAAACTTGTCGATAAAACAATTTAACCTTTCTTATCGTTGTACAATTCAACTATTCAAATTGTTCGAAAAAATCTGATAGCCATAGAAATCCAAGATCATAAGAAGAAATTGATTTTTGAGAACTTGATAAAAAGACCAATAATGATGCGTATCCGTTGTCTAACACCATATTTGTTATGGACCACTTGGAAGGATCCGTATATTCTTCAGTTATTGATTTGGCAAGTGGATAACAACGAATGCCTACGGATGAACATGATAAGTGTAGGACAGCATTTATGATACCCCATGAACATAACCAATATAAAAGAATGCTTAGAAGCTTAAAAAATTTCCCCGCCACATTCCAATGACTTACAAATTTAAAATTATGAGGTCTATTTAGTGTTGGAACGTTACTTAGTACTCAGTCAATATTCTTATTTACGCAAAAGATTAAGTCGATCATGAGCATTAACTTAGATTACTTTTGGATCGGTTATGATCAGTAAATATAATACTTCAGCCGGATAAAGTTTAATTTTTGCCAAAAGAAGTAATATTTTTTTGGCATATAGTAAGTCAACAAAAAATTGTATTAGGAAATTAACTATACAAAAACTATAAATTATATAAAACAATTCTTCAGACTATCAGGATCCATTTAACTACCTTTTAGGAGCAGTGTTAAGTCGAAAAAAAGATGAATTTTAATATCCGATTACCTATTTTTCAAGAACTCTGAATAGTGTCAAAGTAAATTAGTTTACGACTAAAAAGAAATATTTAGGGGCAGCTTACGCAATCTATTATTTGCGTTTGTACTTATTGAGAAATTAATTTGTTTCTTAATCTAAGCCATTGAATTGCATTTATATAAAAATAAGACGTAGAACAGCGTTTTTTGCGTTAAATTGCCATTTGTCTAAATTTTCCAGGAGCCCTTCTAGGCCAGGTCTAAATGACCCCTTGATTCAAAAATAAATAAGGAATGGGCAAAATTAGACAATAGGGTGATTGCTCCACGGACTTCGAACGAAAACATTTCCACAGCCCCAGACATCTTTTGTATCTTGACCAAGTAAACGAAGTAATGTCACCAAAAGTATATTGAAAGATTTGAGCTCATTGGATGTAAACTGTTTAGAATCAGTAGGCTCAAAATCATACATTAGTGATACAAACACTGATATTACCGTAACAAAACCTTATAGTTCTAAACATAAAGAAACGCCACAACTAGCAGTTAAAAATATGATAAACCTTAGAGCATTGACAAGGACAAGTCAAATTTTCTAAAATGACCCGAGTAATGCTCAAAAATCGTCAGAAAATGATACACAACTAGCAGTTCATGATCCCAGACGAAGTGAATTATGGGAGGTATTAATTAAAAAACGTAAGTTGGTTCAGACTCAGACACACCAATTGTAAGAATCTCCGTTACACTTATTATACAAAGTAACGGTTTAAATTACAAAGTTTTTAAAGACTAATCTAAAACAACAACAAGAAATATTGGTAAGGTTGCTTATCAAGTAAAACGAAAGTTAACAGAGAAATTTAACCAAGGTCTTTAAGAATGTCTGGTTGAATCTAACAACGATGACAATCCTAAGTTAGTTGAAACTATTTTTTAATCAGTTACTGAATTTTCTGATGGAAATAAACTGGTTCCAGAATTTTATGTCATAATAACTGTGATTAACCCCTATGACCCCGATAATTATGATTATTAAGAAATAGATAAAAAACTGATGATGTAAAAAGACCTTTAATGGATTTTAAATTTTTATTCAAAGAAAATGAGATTTCAAAAAAATATATGACAAGTCAAAAATTCTTTATTACCTTTTGTGTTCAGAAAAATAAACTTCTCAATTCTAGTACACCAACGCACATGAGTTCTTCGGTTACTGCAAAAACCGGACGATCTAAAGCACCTGACTTAAAACGAATAACAAAAGAAACTCTAAATGTATTAAAAGAAAACAAAAATAAACAAACAGCTTGCATTAAAAATAAATCAATACATCTAAGTATTGCCCCTGATTTTATGCTTTTATCAAACTCATACACGTTATGATTAATCGTTTGATAGAAACAACAGTATGGAAGAATGCACGTAAGGCTCAAGAATAGTAGCAGTTGTACTTATAATTATGAGAACATAAATAAAGCTAAGCTTATGCACAATAAAATTACCATCAGACATTGCCTTACATACAGAAAAGACAATATACAGTTCACTTTATCAGCAAAGATTTTTATTCAGTCACATCTGCCTATAGACTATCGGAACCAATAGGTGCACTTGACTTTAATTATTTTGAATTAAAGAAACTAAAAACAGCCAAATAATAATAATACCTAATTCAGTCCATAATGTACTGTCAATTTTTATTTGTAAGACAATTACTGACTTAATAACTTTAGAAAATCTTATAACAGCTTAAAAATAACTTTAGAAAATATCATTGAAAAGAAGACTTGAAACATTTTGAATTCTAAGTAGAGGAGATCTTACAGACAAATTAAAACCTAGATAAATTACACTAATGTAATTAACAACTTTTGATAAAACACTTATACAAATTACTGTGTATCATGGTAAAGTTGATGTTCCAAAAATTTAAGAACGTAATAAAATATAACAAACACTACATGACAGCACTGTTGAAGGACATTAAAGAAATAAATTTAACTGATCCCGAGATAAGAGAACGTTTTTATTGGCCAGGCATAAAAAGTCATAACCTTAATAACATTTAATAATCCAGTAAATATAAAAAAAAAGATCAAACAGTCGTAAAAGAGAGAGCCCCAGGTACTTTTAAATACACCTGTTTAAAATTTAAATGAAGTCGTCATTAATGATGTCTGTAAATTTACAGCGACTCCAAATGTTGATTTCCATTCGTAAGCCATATAGTGTGGTTCAACTAAGTTTATCATATTAGTTCCTGTACCAGATCTAAGATCGAGCACGTTTGCCGATGCAATCGCATCGCTCGTACACATTCTAACATTAATTAACGGTGCGACTAGAGTACTTTTTTGAGATAGACATGCGACGTTCGTGTATAATTGATTGAAACAACTTATGAGAATCCTTAGGACCTATCATCTAACCACATAACGACATTGGCATATTATCCTTAAACAAACAGATTACTAGAGCAAAGACATGCCTGCCTTAGCTTGACTTACAAGAACTTACTTAGAATCCTCTCATAATAAGGATAATTTGGCCAAGTATGCAGCTTCAACGTATAACACGAGTCTACCTGCAGCAACAAATGAAATAAAATGCCCTATGAACTAGTATTAAGGAGAGTAGCAAGGTTGCCCTTAAATATACATAAAGATGAAAGGTTACCTACCTATCCATTATATTAACAAGATCTTCTTGAGTGGCTATCAAAAATACAAACTGTGGTAGAAAATTCACAAATAAAAATAAAAGAAGAAGTAATAACGAAGATGCAATCAAAAAGTATAGCCTCCAAATGTTAAATCAGGAGATCACCTACTAGTAAAAAGAGAAGAACATTCCTATGAATTCAATCGTTACTATCGTCAATTGCTAAATAACCCCTTACAGTTGAAAAAGTTTTAAAGAGAAAATATGTGTGACTGAAAAAAAAAGATACTAAAAACACATAAAATCACACAGATGAACTAAACTAAGTTCCCTCACAAGAGGATCTGAATGACAAGAGTATTTAAAGGTCTCGGAGATTTGAGCTATGCTCATTATGGCTACTTTAGCAAATAACTACAGAAAATGAGCCCTAACACATACTATGAAGGAATTGGTATGACAAAAATTTAAAGAACTGATGGGAACATACTGATATGACTGAATATTATAAAATGTATATCAAACACAAACTTACACAATTATTAAATAAAAGATTTTGCTATTGTAATGTACAGTTTGATTATCCTAATTGTATTAACTAAATGAAAAAGAACCTTTTAAGTTTAGAGATGATCTGACTAAAAAATTTCAAAGCTTCGATAGTGAGCATAATAAGTTATATGGAAACTCATGCAGGAGAGAGCATTACTTTACCTTACATCATACAAACAAAAAGACTGACATTTGTTAAAACTAATTAAATCAGTACTAAAGGAGTTGACGGCTTAGTCATAGAAGACGACATTAACATTATGCACACTAACATCAACAATTTGCATGCTGATCATAAGGAACGTATTGAATAGTATGAACGAAATTGCTATATTTTTACAGCTGCATTAAAGAAACTGTATGACACTACAAAATGCCGTAAGCATATTCTCAAACCAGTTGCTGATATTCTGACTTAAATACATGATGTAACTCTCAACAGATATCTGATATATACATACATAAACTTATCTAAGGGTAACTAAGGCTACCTCAGGTCATATTATTCATTTCCATGAAGATCTGATTAACATTTCACGAAATTCATAAAGAGGTCCAGCACATCCAAAGCTATTTTCTTTAAATATATTAAGAACCACAACTAAGAACGCAAAGAACTAAGCAGGGAATCTGAAATTTGTAGCACCAATCTTAAATCTTGATGCTGGTGTAATCAGCACTCTAAGCCAATTATATATTGTGCATCAAAAAAATTTTACCATGGTAATATTACTTTTGCCACTCGTAAATCAAACCTCTTTCAATCGTTATACATTACAAACAGTTATGATATCTTACCCTGAACAAACTGAGTCTGCCTATATTTAATCATCGTATGCTTAGTTATTAGCAGCAGAAGACCATGGTTCGTATTAATCATTGAATGAAGTTCAATTTAACCAATGTAATTGAATGGTATATGGTCATCAGTATATGTTTAGCTATAAAGCCGTTTAAAGATTTATAGTCTGCAAGCAAATATGAAATTCTTATGGTATAAGGATTTAGAACAAAAATATCTAAATACTGTGAAATAATATTGACCCTAAAGACAGCTAGTCAATGGATTTTCTTACCAGCTGATAATTTATGGTCATTTTCAACCCATTATGAAGAACAGTTAAGCATTTTTTTACCGTTATGAAATGTACTGACAAGAAGGAGTGAAAGGTAACATTCGTTTACGAATAAATGTTAAGTGCACGGAAAAAGCACTTAAACTTACTTTAACAAGTAAATACAAGATTATCACTTAGATACAATATTCCTATCACGTAAAAGTAAATTCAACTTTACCTGTGTGAAATGAACTCTTAAAAAACTCTTATGACTCCTATGAAGCTATAAGATCGATTAAAAAACTAAACAAGAAGCAAACATTTTTTTGTCGATAAATAACGTTGTGTTATTAAAACTATAATCATTTTAATAATAATAACAACACTAATTAGCAAACCAAAAAAGTGTTTTATTAAGACTACGGAATATAGTATCTCGGAAAAATTTATAAAACACACTATTAATTTATTGGAGACAGAACCTCAACTCACTATAGAATGAGAACCAAAAAATACAAACGAACTGAGCTTTTTATCTAACTTACAAAAAAAATACCTTAGTCATCTAAACCTAGACCTATAATAAAGATACGCAGTTTACTATTCTCACACCATACAACCTAAAAGTTGGAAATAGACTCATAAGGCAATAGTTCTTTGATACTTCTTTACTTCCAGGCAGCACAATAATCCCTGACTATGAAATATCAATAAAGACTAGAGTCAATGTGAATTATGTTTTACATGAAGTTATTAAACAATGAGAAATGAAAGAAAACATCAAGAAAATGCACATTTTTCTGCATTCGTGTAGTTATACACATTAAAGTATAATCTTCATTTACAAAAGTAATAATTTTCATAAAAGACCTAATGAAACACCAATTATAGAAAAGAAAGCTCAGACATTTTATACTTCTAACGTAAAATTCACTATTTGTCAAGCATAAGGAATTTCTTCACCAACATCACCAAAAAGTGACAATGATGTACCAAACACCGATCCAAAAAGACTGTTTTCTACTGTGGAATATAGAAGAAACAAAGAGGGAAAGAAATTTTTTAAATCACTTTTTCAATTTGGTATCCAAAAACATTATTGCGCCGTAAGAGATTGGTGGAGACGATCTCTTTAAGTATATGTGAAATACATAGACCCTGAGAGCGCTATTCTAGCGTTGCAGAACGATAAACCTAGGTATTGCACGAGATATAACGAACCAATTAAAACAAGTGCGAAATACAAATTGAACAAGAAGTTGACTCACACTTTATGTCAACAACGAGTTGAGTTAATGACATATTAAATACATATCATTACATGCAGAAGACAACGATGTACATCAATTTTGGAAACGAAGCCAACCCTTTCCAGAATTCTTGATTTACGAGAAAAAATCAACAGTAGCAGAAAATGAGCCCCACTGTTAAACCTTTTATTTCAGCTAGCTATATTATACTTAAAAAAAATCACTTAGTTTTAGGACTCTTATTTTAAGCTTTATTTTACTAATGAGTTGATTTATATTAAGCTACTTACTACCGTCACGTATTAAAACTATGTTGGTAGATACGGACATCACACAGTCCTTTCTTCTTAATTGCACTTTACTGTCTAGTTTTATCTTGTAAAGAAAAAAACTTGGAGACTATGAGATACAACACATGTGGTATATTATTACAATTTAATATCGCTTTATTGCGAGATTTTTGTAATATCTATCTTAGCATGTACTGATTCAACGTATTTTGTTGTATTGTAAGTGCACAAATATTTAGACATATCATTGTTAGTAACGATTGTATCTACCTATGTATTTCCTGTGCATTATCCAACAGTTTCATAAACATAATAATGTTGTTATATTTATATTCCAGACATAA
The DNA here is from genome assembly GCF_000648655.2 of Copidosoma floridanum. Next base: position 261,082 of record NW_019379515.1, on the reverse strand, counting down.
CTTACAAATCATTACAATTATTAACATCACAGAATACACTTTATCAGTACGTATACGTGTATCTATGTAAAAGTAACGTATACATGTATCAATCAAGAATCATTATAACACCCATCATATTTGCACTCACAGACTTTTAAAAATGGCAATAATAATAGACACTATCGTCATTAGACCTTTTCTAAGCATTCAAATCATGGGTCCTATAGACTAACGAAAATTAGAACAATTATTACTACGATACGGTATGAGTTAAGCCTTACATGATCAACCGTGTGCTTCTTTCTACGTAAGCTACGAAGCCATATACTAAGCGCTATTAGAGGCCACGGATGCAGCTCAATTATAAATGATGAGACTTTAATTAAAGCCGATCGATACCATAAGATAGGAGGTACCAATATTAGTACCTCCAAAAGCAATCGTGAATAAAACACCCTGCAATGCACCTATGACAAAACGAACGTCAATTAAACGGTAGGCACCTATATATAGACCATTACAGTCTAGATTACATAAAAATATTATGATCAAAGTATGCAACGACGAAAACGAAATACCTTTTTTCGCATAGAACGTACAATTAGGAAAATTTATGTCTTAATAAAGAAACCCAACAATACTAAATACCTGACGAAGTTCTTTAAATATTCGTACCGTATGTAACATATTAATTTTTGCCACACGCTTCAAGACAGAAAAACATTGTACCTGTTTCTATCAAATATGGTTCGGAAGATAATGCTAAGGCAATGTGGAAGATACTAATGTATTGCATTACAACGCAACAAAAAGAGCCTACCGTTATTGCTGACACAACTACAACCACAACTACGACGAATATTTTACTATTTGTAGACACTTTAAGCAATACAACTGGAATATAACCTCCAAGGCTGATGATGAAGGTACCAGTTATAATAACGGTCGCCAAGTGAACCAAGTATCTGATAACTTCTGGCCCATTCAATAATATAAGTTGTATAAAACTTCATTCCATGAAAGATGATGGAAACATTGTATCCATGGAATTTGTTGCATTTTGCATCAAACGTCAGGGCATATAATGATTTTTATATCATGGAGTTCTGTATGCCACCAATCAATGGATACGCAACCAAGAACAAGGGCAAAAAGTACATATATACTAAACGGAAATTGTAAATATGATTGACAGTTGCATAGAATATTGTGTACAACTCAAATTGACATAGACATCAGATGTAATGTTTGTAACGAAAATATCAACCTCGTCAATTCTGGCTTGCACCACGATCTGTACTGTAGAACAGGGCACAACACTTATCTCAAACGCTTACGCAAACTAACGCTTAGAGGTAATGCAAATGAAAATAGACTAAAGGAAAGAAGACGAATGGCAATAGTAGAGAATAAAAATAAAACTAAACTTTCTTCGTACAAAAGTATAGAAATACCTTAACTCACATACCTATCATCAAACCTAATAGAATCATTTTATGATCGAATGCCTGAATCATCAACCCCTTACAAATCAAATTTTTTTTGGCCATCTAGTACTGGTAATAAGAAGTTAAACTCTACATTACTATTTCATACGGAAAATTGTTTTTGGGTGAGCAGGAACGGATGAAAAAAAAAATAAAAGCGTACATATTAGTGTAAAGAACATTTTTTCCCTTACTTGAGAAAGTACCAGCAATGCTTTGCTCAACTATAAATTTCATTGTAATGAAAAATGAATAATATTTATGTAAGCAAGTGATAATTTTAAGTAGCATAATTAAAGATGATTTTTTTAATAAAAAAAAAATCTATTTTTGGCCACACAAGTGCTAGTACTGACGAGCCTCACTGTAAATCAGTTTTTATAAAAAAATAGTTTATTTAACAGGAATCAAGCACCAGTCATTAGTAAGAAAATTATGGAGTACTTTTTCATAAAAAAAGACTGATTTTAACGTGACAATTGCTAGCAATAAAGAGCCCTACTGTGGATTTGTTTTTGATGAAAAGTAAATTTATTTTTCGTTACGTAAGAACTGACAATTAAATACTTGACTTTATGTTTATTTTTATAGAAAATTATTCTAGTTAAGGCCAAACACGTGCCAACAACGAGAGCACTATTTATATATAAGTTTTTTATCGAAAAAAAGTGAATTTTGGGTCAGCTAACGCTGGTTGTAAATAGCTTAAGTGTAGAGTACTTATTGTAGAAAATAAATTCATTTCTTGGTAAGCAAGCAATGAAGATTAGTAACCCATCCAAACAGATAAGTTTTTATAGAAAATAGTTTCCCTTTCAGGCAAACAACCATTGTTAGAAAATAGCCTGACTGTTAATAAGTTATATTTAGAGAAATATAGTTCTTAGGCTTGCAAGTCTGGTAGTAATTGGATATACCATGTTTTATTAAGAAAAAAAAATTTATTATTACGCGAGTGGTGTTGAGAAGTAGCCCAATAAGAGATAACTTTCAGAAAAAAATGAATGTTCATGTAGGTTAATAGGTGCTTGCGATAAATAACTTAACTATAGAACAGTTTTCTATCTGAAAAAAATTGACGCTTATGCAAAGAATTGCTGGTGATGAATAGCTTTATACTATATAAAATTTTGTAAGCAATCTATTTTATCTTTAGTGAGCAAGTGGTAGTAATAAGTAATTATTTACTTATTTTCCTAGAAAATGAACTTATTTTACTGCGAGTAAGTGTTTGTTATAAGTATCTCACACATAAGTAATTTTCTTACTTCTAATAAGCTTGATTTTGTAAAAGCATTTGCTGATAGTAAATAGCACAACTATAGGTCATTTTTAAATAAAAAATTAATTTATTTTTCATCGTTGGCACTTGCTTACCGGAGAAAAACTTCATTTTTATAGGATCTAATAAATAATTATGCCTTTTATTACCTGCATTTTCTCTCATTGATATTGATTCATTTTTTCTAAGATAGTAATTTATAGTTGGGCCACTTATTGATGGCACTTGATTGCTTTAAAAGAAATTTATTTTCTGCAAAAGCTAAAATACAAAGCTTCTTAGCAGCAGCACTTAAGCCCCTAAGTATAAATTCATTTTTTATCAAAACTCAATTTACAGTTAGGCTTCTTTAACATAGTTGTACAACTTATCACTATCACTTGATTGTCTAGAAATAAAGTTTAAAGTTTGAAAAACGAGAAACACTTAAGCTTCTTATTGACAGCAATTTTTTTAGCTTCAGCTTATCAAGAGTTATATTTTCCACCGCTGTGGCAGTCCTTGATAACTGGAAAGAAATTTAATTTTTGTAAGAACTAACATACTATAAAGTCTCTAACTGCTTATTCTTGTTTGACCTAAATTTAATGTTATTAAAATAAAGATTTAATCTTTTTATCCATACTTGTTCCCAATATATTTTCACCCAAAAGTAAATTTGACAGTTGTGTAGGACTTACATGAAGGAGAGCTATATTTCACTATCGTTTGCTCCCCTAAAATATAATTTAATTCGTATAGAAAACTTATACACAGTAAGGCTTTTTTCTACTAGCACTTGGTTATTCAAGATCTTATATACTTTCTGCGGCTTCTTACAGTCAGCACTTACTAGCTGAAAAACTCATTTTTTATTTTATACAAAAAATTTTGTTTTAAGCTACTTATTTTAACTGAAATAACTCATGTAGGTGCAGAAAGCAAGTGATGCTGGTGTGCTGCAGAGAATCTTGGCACGACTATCATCACTTAATCAAAAGAATTATTTTTAGTTGTACAGGATAGAATTTTAGTATTTTTGAGCTATTCTTACAATAACTAATATTTCTATTTCTACTTTTACTACTAAAACATTGTTTTACTACTACTGTAGTTAAATCTCCAACTAGTATTCAAGGAATATTTGCTGCTAAATGAGCAGAAAATATCAAGTGCTAGTAAGCAGCAGGAAAAAACCTACAGCTAAAATTCCACTGCCTACTTAGTAGTAAGACTTCTTGTTTGTTATGAAATATTGTACCAAAAAAACTTAGTAGTATAACAATCTCCTATTGATTCTGAGAAGAAATTTCATTTGACCTTAAAAAATAGTTCTGATTGTAGGTTTTTACTTATCAAAATTATTAAAAAACATGTTCATTTTATGTACTCATAGTTAAAAATTTTCGGTATTAGAAATACTTTATTTTAAAGTACCACTTTACCCAAACTCACGTATGCGCAATAGACTTCAGTTGGGCTAAACAGTATTTTAGGTATGGACGTTCTTATGCTTTTCTTCTTGAACATAAAGGAATCCAATCCAAATTTGCCTTTACGTATCCCGAAAAAAAAATAAGTTTTTTTTCAAGGCACACCTTTGAAACAAACTTTTTCTTGTTCTATGTACCCTTAATAACAAGGAAAAACTAAACTACAGAAACTTTAGGCTTCGTGACATGGTGTTTTATCACACAGGAAATTATAATATTTATTTTTTAGAAAATTCTGCGTTAACAAGGACGCATACTGCCTTATTAAACCAGCTTTTTGTTTTAACTATGTACAACATCAAGTGTCTTTCTTGTTAGAAATATGTCTTGATAATTAAACTAGACTTTATTCTGCAACAGAACCCAACTATTAAGAAAGTAACGGTAACAATATAGTCTTTAACTGAAAAATATGCAAATAATTTCTATTGTATTCAAGTAAAAAAAATATTACCATAAAATTTCATGTTGATAGTTTATGATTTTGCATTAAATATTATACATAACATTAAAAATATCATACATTATCTCGCTATACATTATAAGTACTTTATTTATCAGACATCACAGTAATTTCCTTGTAGTTTGGTAGTTAAAGCACGTAAAAACGGTAGATAAGAAAACTTCTGCCATCTGGAAGAAAATCATTTTAATCGCTTACAAATATAGTCTACTCATTGGAAAAACATTTTTGTCCAACAAAAGCGTCGGCTTTAATTGTTATTAAGCAAATTGTGAAAATTAATCAAATTTTATTAACATTTTGGCTTATAACTTCTTTTCTGTTGGTCTGATTAAAAAAAATACACAAGCAAAATTGTTCGTAATAAGATTTTCTATCGATTAGGGTTTTTTGATTATTTAAAAATTTGGTTTTTGCATTGTTAAGTTGCGAAAAAGCGTGAAATTTCCTGTTTTAAAAATAAGTTGGTATAAACTTACAGTTTTTTTACTTATTGATAAAAATGATAAAAAATCTGGTATTAAGTACCTATTATGATGAGATTCAACCATGCCCAAGCTTTTTGTTAACTTTTAAAAATGACATTACAATTAAATTGTTAATGTGAGGATTTATTAGCTCGCTATTTATAATGTAAGACTTTTTTTCTCAATTTTAACGCTTTTTTTTACCAATAATTTTTGCAATTAAATAAATGCTTACAACTTTGTTAATTTTAAATATAGTAAAACACAAGTAATTTCTTACAAAAGTAAATGTTGTTCTACGTAGTTAAAAAAAAATAAATTTGATACGATGATATGAGTTAAAGTACTGATTGATTAGTGAGATATATATTCATCCATGTGTGTATAAACAATTTGAAAAAATAACAGCAGACTACCCGTAAAACAAAAGGAGATATTTTTTTGTCTTTAAATTTACTAATCATCAAATAATCGTTAAATACGAAATTTTTTTCATAACGTTTATTTAATAACAATTGAAAAAGACGTTTTAGTTGGACAAAAACATTTTTCTAATAATTAGACCAATAACCCTCTTGTACAATATCTAGTACAGTGATTTACCAAACATTGGTCCTTTGAGAGCCGGATTCTGCGGAGATAAACAGCGATCAGCAGCCCAGAGGACAGCCGGTGGTTCCACATTATTCGAAGCAAAGTAAGTATAAGTGACAAACAAAGCGCGAACATGGCCGCCGCGGTCACCATAGTGCCCGCGGCCCGGCACCAGTCGTTCGGCCACGGCAATGTTGAGGCCGTGTCGCCCTGCACGCGTGAAATGTTGTGAGGGACTGCCAGGGCTGACGGAGCTCGCGGTCTAGTCATTTGGCCTAGCCATGGCGGCAAGGAGGCTGTGTCGCTGATGGCCAAAGTTAACGTGTGGTATAGGCGTGGCCCGGCTTCATCAAGCCGCCATTGTTGCAATGATCCGCCGACGGTCTCCTTGTCGGCCGTGGCGGCCATCTTGTCCTCTCAAGCGCGTCGCCTGCCGATTTGACTCGAATTGTCGACCCCCCTAACACTGCCAGCTGTGGCTCGGTGGCATATTCCGCTCAAGCGTCGAATACTAATGTTTTAAAATAAACGAAGGCTGGACCGCGCTGTTCGGTGCTCAGTCGGCTCTCGCCGAGATTATTGGCCACCTGGCCCGCATCATTCATGAGATGGAGCCAGCCCGCTGGAGCTCAGGCATGGCAGAAGTGAGGTTGGGATTGCTCGGCGGATATTAGGGCGATTTTCAAGCCAACCATCTCAAGCTCATTGAAGCTCCGCCACCGGAAAAGGCGTCTCGGTTGGTCCAGCTGTACACTGACGTGAAAGCGCACTACCTTGACGCACCGTCTTGCCTCTACGACGCGAGAGACTCTCTGGCGCCGGCACCTGTCCCTCCCAGGCCATTTCCGGGCCCAGGGAACCCGGCTTCGGGCCGTGGGCCTCGCTTGCTGAGAATCAGCATTCCAAACTTCTCTGGGAGACGAGAAGACTGGAAGAACTTCCGTGATCTCTTCCGATCGCTGATCCACGAGGACTCCCAAGTCACCAACGTCGAGCGCCTGTTCTATTTGAAGTCGCTCGCTCAGGGAGACGCTAACATCGCCCTCGATACGATCCAGGTAGCCAAGGCCAATTACTCTACGGCATGGGCTCTGCTTGAAGCGTGCTACGAGCACAGCCACCTTCTCATCCACAACCATGTCACAGCCCTGCGGAACATCAAGCCACTCAGAGACAAGTCCGCCCACGGGTTGCAGAGCCTCTTGGATACCCTGGAAAAACATCGCGACCAGCTTCGCGCCTTAGGTCGTCCCGTAGCTGGCTGGGAAGATTGGTTTGTCTCGTGTGGAATGACGGGCATGGATCCAGCTACGAGGCGTGCATGGGAGGAGGAGTTCCAACGGTTGGAGAGTACCATTTCCGGCTCCCAGGTTGACATCGCCACATTCGCCACCTTCACCGACTTTCTTTGGTGCCGTTGCCACGCCGCCAGCTCTGTCGAAGCCTCGCAGCCTGCACGTCCCTTCAGTGGGACAGCCGCACGCTCCTCGACATCAGAACGCAATTACCACGCCCTCGCCACGAGCAACAATACGCCTTCGTGCCACGAGGGCCATTATCCCGGGCGTTGTGCCCAGTTCCAGGGGCTTGATGTACGCGCACGAAGGGAGCTCATCTACCAGGCACGGCTGTGCTTTAATTGCCTCCGACCTGGGCATGCTGTGAAGTACTGCCCCTCCCGGTTCTCTTGTCAATATTGCCGAGAGCAGCATCACAGCTCACTGCACGACGGTGCCCGTCGCCGCCGCTCGAGGCAGCCCGACGGCTCTACATCATCGAAGTAGCCCCGCACGGACCCGCCCACCTCTTCATCAAGAGAGCACTCGAATGACGCGTCACCTCAAGCGTGACTAGCCATGCTTCCGACCGCTCTCGTCCATCTGAGCGGTCCTCCTGGTCGTCGAGTTCCGGCCCGAGCGCTGATCGACGCGTGCTCCGAGGTCACCTTTATCTCTGCGACTCTTGCGCGCCTGGTCGGCGCACGACTAGAAACCATCGAAGCCAGCATCTCCGGCGTCGGCGGCAAGTCCGCCGTCTGGTCCAGAGTCCAGGCCCATCTCCAACTCGAGCTTCCAGGGCCCACACCACCGGTCGCGCTGACAGCGCTGTGTTTACCCAGGCTCGGCCTGGTATCTCCCTCCACCCCGCTGCAACTGGAGGCAATTCGGCAGTGGGCTGACTGCGAGGGCCTTGCCAATCCTTCGTTTGGAACGCCACAACGCGTCGACCTCCTCATTGGCACTGACTACTACCACTTGCTGCTGCGACCCAGCTACACTCAACGAGGAGAAATCGTCGGGCAGCGCACAGTCTTCGGCTGGGTATTGGCAGGCCGTGCCGTCGGGCTCGATCCAGGTAAGTCGGCCGTCTGTGCAGCCACCCAATTCGACGTGGCTCCGCCTTGGCACAACAAGCTGACCTCTCTGCTACAGCGGTTCTGGGAGATAAAGGATGTTCCTCAGGCTCACCGCCACTCAGATAAGGACATCGAGTGTGAGCATGCGTTCGTAGACCACCGACGCACCGTGGACGGACGGTGCATCGTGCGCTTCCCGCTGAAGGGCAGCGGTTCGCTTTTTCCTGACAACAGTCTTCAGAGCGCCAAGGCCTCCTTGGAAGCCCTGCAACGCCAGCTTCGGCGAAGCCCCGACATGGCTGTGCAGTATAGTCGATTCATGGCTGACTATCTCGCGATGGGCCACATGTGCCCGCTCACTAGCGCAGAGCTTGCAGCTACAACTGGGCCCGTCAACTACATCCATCATCATGGCATCTGGCAGCATGTTGATCGTGGGTGCAAGCTCCGAGTAGTCTTCAACGCGTCCAACCCGACTTCCAGTGGCCACAGCTTGAACGACGTCCTCCACGCTGGAGCCAGACTCCAAGCCGCGCTCCCATCGGTGCTAATGCGCTGGTGGCGGCACCTCATCGCCTTCTGCCGTGACATCCGCATGATGTTCTGGCAGATTTGGATCGACTACCATGACGTTGACCTGCAGCGGATCGTCTGGGCTGCCGATCTCAGCCAGCCTCCAACCCACTACCAGCTGCTCACTGTGACTTACGGCGAGTCGTGCTCGCCTTACCTGTCGCTGCGTACCCTCCAACAGCTATGCCAGGACGAAGGCCACAGGCTCCAGGCCATCTCCACCTTTACCTTGCTGCGCTGGATCGGAGTCGGCCCTTTTTCCGAGCTTCACCTGCACGGCTTTTCAGACGCCAGTCACCGCGCGATGGCAGCCGTCATCTACTCTCGCCTCGCGCCCGGGGCTGGGCTGGCGCTCTGCCACATTCTTCTGGCTCGGACGAAGCTCTCGCCGATTTGCTTGCTCAAGCCGGCGCCAGAGACATCCGCGCGCATGACGATTCCGCGCCTCGAGCTCCGTGCCGCACTGATTGCCGCCAAGCTCTTGCGGGCCGCTGCCGACAAGCTACGCGTACCTGTCGACTGCTGTCAAGCATGGTGTGACTCACAGATCGTTCTGCACTGGCTGCGTTCTGACAGGCCAACCAACAACGTGCAGATCGACAACTATGTCGCCCAAATCCAGGAAATCCTGCCTTCGAGCGTCTGGCGATACGTGCCGACCCAGTCAAATCCAGCCAACCTCGCGACCAGAGGTGCCGACATGACTGGCCTTCACTCGCAGCGTACTTGGTGGAAGGGCCCTGCTTGGCTCGCCGAGGACGTCGACTCGTGGCCCCTAGACCCGCTCCCCGCACCGAACCAGCATTCATTCATCTGCTGCGTAGTGCAGCAGCTCGACGCCAGCTACCTCAAGCAATTCTCCAACTTACGCATGCTACTAAGCTTCCTTCTACGCATTCGTCGATTCGTCTGGAGCCGCTTGAGCAGGGGCCCCGTGCTTTCAGTCACTTCACCTCTTACGCCAACCGAACTCTATGACGCTTTTCTCGCGTCTGTACGCCTCAGCCAGGAGAGATCATTCTCGGCCGACCTCCAGTGTCTTTGACGGGGCGAACGTCTGCGGAAGACAAACCCCTTGGTACCGTCAGCAGCCTTTCTCGATGACGACGGGATTCTGCGCGTCAGTGGGCGGCTCGAGCATTCGCCGCTGACCTACGAGGAGCACCACCCACCGATACTCAGCGGCGCCTCTTCCCTCGCTTCCATGGTCATCGCCTGGGCAGACTCTCGGGAGCTGCACGGTGGATACCGTGTCACCAGCACCTATGTCTGTAAGCGCGCTTGGCTCCTTGGTGGGCCCTGGCGGATCAAGGCTCACCTCCGCAGGTACGTCGTCTGCATCCGGCTATTCCATGTACTCTCCGCCAGAGGACGAGGAGTCTGGACCACGAAAGGCTACATCACTGTTTTTGTGTGCCTCGCCACCAAGGCCCTGCACCTGGAGCTGGTCGGCGATCTCTTAGCTGCGTCCTTCTTGGGCGCCCTCCACCGATTCACTGGACGCCGCGGTCGGCCCGGCGAGATATGGAGCGACAACGCGACTTGCTTCCTCCACGCTGATGTCGAGGTGCGTGATGCCTTGCTGTCAGCCGAACTGGACTGGGGATTGGTCGCGGGCTCTCTCACTGATCAAGGAATTGCTTGGGAGTTCATTCCACCGGGTGCTCCTTACTTCGGTGGCTTGTGGGAGGCCGCCGTCAAGTCAACCAAGAGTCACCTCCGGCGCGTCATGGGGTCATGCCATCTCACCTACGAGCAATTTTCCATGGTGCTCATTGGCATCGAGATAGTCTTAAATAGCCGACCACTGACACCGCTATCGGGAGACACTGGAGACCTCGATATTCTCACCCCAGGGCACTTCCTTGTCAGTGGCCCTCTCAACTCCATCGTTCTACCCAGCCCCCCTGCGGAGAGCTTGGATGCGCTTGCCCACTGGAAGCTCGTTCGGGGGGTCCGCGCCCAGTTTTGGTCCCACTGAAGCCGAGAATACCTCAACACACTCCAACAGCGGTCAAAATGGACTACTCCTCGCCGAAACTTCATCGTCGGCGATGTGGTCGTCCTCCTAGACGCTACACTTCTGCAGTCCAGCGGCCGACGGCCAATCGGCCGTGTCATCAGTGTCCACCCGGGAGCCGACGGCTTTGTCCGCGCTGCTACCCTCAAGACGGTGACTGGCGTGTACGAGCAATCCATCACCAAGATGGTCTTGCTGCCTGTGTCGGCGCCTCCCGCGGCTCCGCCGCGCCGCCTCCAGAAGACTCCCGGACCAACCACGGTTTGGCGGGCGGCACGTAGTTCTTCGATGCAGGGTCGAGGCGGGCGGATTGTTTGGTTTCGCGCCCGAGCACGACAGCCGAGTGAGGCGCTGCGTGCACTTCCGCCATGCTCACGGGCTTCTGCCTTGCCAGAAGCCGCCTCTGCGTTCGGGCACTTGAGCACTGCTCTCCGAGACGACCGGGCGCCTGTCTCGCTCACACTTACGACGCCTCACACGCTGTAATTAACCCTCTTGTACAATATCTAATAAAGTGTTTTACCAAACAAAGTCCTTGTTAATACGGAATTTTCTAAAAAATAAATATTATAATCTTCTATGCCATGAAAAACTGTCACAAAGCCTAAAGTTCATGTACATGATTTTTTCCTTGTTATTAAGGGCATTTAGAACAAGACAAAATATATTTCAAAGGTGTGCCTTGAAAAAAAAATTATCTTTTTTTTGGGACGCGAAAAGGCAAATTTGGATTGGATTATCTTATATATATACATGACCTCTGCTTAGCTTTATGCAATAAGTAATAATTTAAATCTTTTAATTGGACCTATTAAAAAATCAGGCGATGGTGAATATGTATTATTAAGTATCTCATGCATTACATTCTTTCAGCAATATATTTGTTTTTTGTGAAGATTCATCTCTTTATTGAATTTCAAGTGTTTGTGTTGCTCTGAGAATGACTGTTCCTTTATAACGCGTGCTTAAACTGTAAGCTTTAAAAGTCAATATTCTTGCTTTGAAACTGCTGAGCATTTTAAAATTTTTGCAGTCAATAAAAATAGCTGAAGAAGTGTACGTTTAAAGTTTAAAGAAAATTTCTTGTTTCTTTATTTCATCAACTACTAAACTTGAAACTCTCATTCTATGAGTAAGACTTTGCTTTGTATACTGCCATATAAAATTTATATTTAAAATGAAAATACTAAAAATATTTTTAAAATAATTTTCAAGACCATTCAGTTAGATCTTTTGTAATCGTTTTTTAATTAAAATAGTAATAGTATATATCTAGTCAATTTTATTTTTTCTTATAAAAATGCATTTTAACTATTCAAAAAATAAGGAGGGGTAAGTGTACATATTTCCGTGGTCTGCCCTATTACCGTGCATTTACAAAAATGCTGTATAATTTTTGAAAAAGTGTAATAGCGGTCGCAAAAAAATTATTTGATATTAATATCCAAGAATAGCTCAAATTAGGGTAAAAATGTAATATTTATATGATTAATTCATAGAGAAAATCGTATTTATGCACGGTATTAGGTACCAAGAGTATGTTAGACGGTCGTGTACGTATTACCGTGGTGAGGCCTGTATGTAAACATAACCCTAATACAGTTGTAACAATAATGAACGAGTGCGCTACGTAGGGAAATGGCTAAGACGAAGAAAAAGAAAACACTTAAAAAAAGAAACAATGTAGCCAAGAAAAAAAAAAACTACACTCCAGAAACTTTAAAATTGGCGTTAAAAAATGTAAGTACTGGAACATCTGTTGCCGAGTGCTCAAAAAATTATGGAATACCAGAGTCTACTTTGCGTGACAAGAAGTCAAAAAGATATTCAAGCGATAAACCGGGACCTAGTGCAAGTTTAACTGAAGCTGAAGAAAATGAAATTGTCGATTGGATATTTAAAAGCTGTGAAAATGGTTTTCCTGTCACTAAAAACCAGCTTCTCGAAAGCGTCAAAGTCATATGTGAAGAGACGAACAAAAAAACTAAGTTTAAAAATAACAAACCAGGACGTCACTGGTTTGAGGGTTTTATGAAAAGACATCCAAATGTCTCTCAAAGGATTTCAGAAAAAGTGTCTCTTAATCGCGCAAAAGTTTCAGAGTTTTTCATCCAGAAGTGGTTCACAGAAATTCATGCTTATCAAGCCTCTGAAAATTTATTAGGTATTGATGCCTCAAGAGTCTTTAATTGTGATGAGACGGGTAAGCGTATTTTTTGTTTTTAATTCATATTTCATCATCATATTTGCTAGAATAATCTCAAATTACAAAATCACTTATTGATTCTTACAGGTTTATTATTGAATCCCCAAACTTGTCACGTCTTAGCTCCAAAAGGTTCAAAAAATGTCAGTAGTATTGTTAACAACAACGAAAAAGAAAGTATTACTACCTTAGTCACAGCAAATGCAGCAGGAACTCTAGCACCGACGTTTGTTTTATTTAAAGGAGCAACATTACCAGATAACGCAGCTGCCATGGCTCCGCCGAATTTTTCGTTTGGATGTTCAGAGACGGGCTGGATGACAGCAAAGCTATTTTATGAATTTATAGCAAATGTATTTGAACCATGGCTAGAAAATGAAAAGATTGAACGACCAGTTATTTTATTTGTGGATGGACATGTATCTCACTTGACACTTCATTTGAGCAAGTTTTGTTCTGAAAAACAAATAGTTCTTATTGCATTGCCACCAAACTCTACACATCTGATGCAGCCTTTGGATGTTGGCTTCTTTAGGCCTTTAAAAGTTGAATGGCGAAAACAATACCAAGAATTTTGTAAAAAATCTATATGTGTTGGAATTCATAAATATCAATTTGCCCCAATCCTAGATCAGACTTTTAAAGCAATCAATATTAAAAAAATTTTGATTAGTAGTTTTAAAAAATGTGGATTACATCCATTTAACTATAACGCTGTGGATTTAAACAAACTGTTTTTAAAAAATAGTAACGATTTTAACTGCGACAAAGCAGAAACAAATAACTCAGAGAACTTGATCGCTAAGAATTGTATCGAAAAACTTCTTTCTGCAGATCAACTTGCATCGTTTAGAATAAATAAAGGAGCAGTTTGGAATGGAGAAGAAAAAGATTGTAATTTATACAAAGTCTGGTATCAGTTAAGTGGCTCCTGCAGTGAAAAAACAAACATCGACGCTAAACAGGTAATATTAAAATGTGTCAAGTATATTCAACAGAGTATTGGTATAATTTGTAATACTCGAACTGATTATTTAGATGCCCGATCTCCCAGCCGTCGTGCAAAGTCCAGAGGATCAGTCAATGTTAATTGAAAATAGTGAATTGCTTCTTACTACTTCAAGTAACTGTGACATGAATGATATTTCACCTTTACACAGCAGTCAACAGGTAACGCATAATTAAATTTCATTAAAAAATAAACAAGAGTGAGTAAATGTTAATCCCATTTTTTATACATTATTTATATCCAGGTCCATCAAAAGGTGTCTACTGCAGTCATACATGATTTAGGGGTCAATGGTAATGCAAAAGAGGACATGCGTAACGATTTCAACTACTCTGATTCTATGATATGCAATGTATGGCCCATATGTATGTAAAAATTTTATCTATACAACTCGTTTTATTTAAACAATAAAATTTTCAGGAAGAGAAAGAAACCAAGGATAATAAATGTAATTCTGTAGTCATTGAATTTGTAGATGTGGATCAAAGTGAGTTGATTGAAAAATCAACAAATACTATCGTACCTGACGTACCTGTAATTAGTTTTAACGATTTAGAATTTAGCATAGTCGAAGAGACTTTAAAGAAACCAAATGAATCCTGCAACTCTAATTCCTATACACAAGACTCTAATGAAAACATGTGTGATATGGTGCAAGGCACTAAGGATACTAGTATTAAATTTACAAATCAAGGTAGTATTAAATTAAAAAGTTTTGATACATGTGATTCAAAACGTGCAATGTCTACAGTGCATGAGAATTCACTTGTTTTAACTAATATAAAAAGTGAGTCAAAATATGATATTGCACATTTGAATAGAGATACATTTAAAATACAAAA
>NW_019379515.1:155633-245860 GCF_000648655.2 Copidosoma floridanum | reverse complement strand
AGGGGTAAGTGTACCTATCTCCGTGCTCTGCCCTATTACCGTGGATTTTGAAAAACTGATGATTACTTGCTCAAAATAAGAAATGTTTCATATAAAATAATTTTTCAATTTTAATAATCTAAAATGACGTTAATGTAGATGCAATTCAAACAGAAATATTTGTGTATATTTTGAGTAAATAATTATTTTCCACGGTATTTGGTACAAAGCGCTCATTAACTGATTGTGTACGTATTTCCGCGGAGAGCGTACGTAAACATAACCCTATACATCCGCGGTAATACGTGCACGGTAATAGGTACACAACCACGGTAATACCAGCATACCGTTTTTATTCGTTTTAAAAATATTCTACTGCAGTTTTAGCTTCATAAAATTTTTTTAAATATTCCGTAAGAGATTATGTAAGATTTAAAAAAAAAAATATTTTAAAAAATTTTAGTAAACCATTTTTTATGGTGCATTTAAGTTGGAATTTTCAGTACGTGCCACGGAAATATGTACACTTACCCCTACAACTGTTTTAAGGCTTACTGCTACTTTCGAAGCTACTTATTTTTTTGTACTTCTACTGCAACTGTAACTAGTACTCAGACTTTATTTGCTGTCATATGAACTGAAAAGATAGAGCTCAAATAGGCTGCAAAATCATTAGCACCTCCAATGTAACTACATAATTAGTAGTACAAATTATTTGCATGGCATTTAATACTATACTAAAAAAGAAATCTTTCACTACAACGACCGCTTACGCCGAATAATAATTTTTATTATTTAAATAACAGGTACGTATTTGTTGGCATTAGTAAAAATTCTTTAACTTTTTCATATTTTACTTAAATTTAATGGTATTGCAAATACTTTACTTTAAATATTTGATTCTGATTTAAAATTTTTTGTGACATGTACTTGAAATACTTCTTTGAAAACACTATACACATTTATTATATCGGTTTTAAATCTCAACTTTGCAAGCTAGTATAATCATTGATATAATTATATCACAACCAGAATGAAAGAATCGAACAATTTTCTTAGTAAAACTATTTTGCAATTCATTGAATGATAAGTTTTTTAGGTCTTCTCCTTTTTTGCTGCTACTACAACTATCCACGTATTTCTTCTACTAATTCTGATCTAAATATTTCTGAAATTGAAACTTGCACAGGATCTGTGTTAACTTCTGGGCGATCATTACGTATGTTAAGTTAAGAAGCTGAAGAAATATTCAATATTTTTAGTATTTGCTGTGTGGAAGTTCAGTACTGCCCCACTTCCGTCGGATTTTTTATGTTAAGTTATACAGAACAAAATTAGTGGACGTAGCCACTAGCAGACGATTTGCCGAAAAATTTCATCAGACTACATGTAAAAGTAACAACTCATGCCAGCCCTCCTTTTCGTCAGCGAACTTCTACTGATTCTATTAAGAACTACACTGATACTATTATTATTCACCTGTATAACTGCTGTTACTTTTACTGCTGTTACTTCAACTAGTCCTTTGACTGTAGTTGCTGTAAAACGATCAAAAAGTGATTAAGGTAAGTAAGTGGCAGAAAAAACTGTTATTGATAACATAGCCACAAGACGAATAGTGCAGCTTTAGACAGCTGCTTCGTACTAAAAAAATGATAAATAAAGTTAACAAAATTTAACTACCAACACTAACACTCAATATAAAACAATATCTATTGAACTAAGATTCTCTAACTTAATAAAATCCTGTTTGTATCCTCATAATATGTGTGTGCTGTTGAGGGTATGAATCTGTGAGTAGCAGCTTCGTGTATGTAGGGTTACTAAAAGGTAACAAAATATTAATGGCTTATTCATTGTCATGTACTAGCTAATAATGCAACATTAACCGTTTAGTGCACCTACGTGCCGAAACAAGGACATACACTTGAACTCGGTACAAGACCGACACTAAAGTAGCGCTGCGTGGCGTCAGCAGCTTTTCGCCGGACGGGAAACTATGCGCTGTGCTGTCTGAATCCTCAGCTGCACGAACACCAGCATATTCATACAGGAGCATACTGACTATTAGTGCACCAGACATAGACAGTGTACTCATGAACAGCAAGGAAAAGCTTTAGCAGAGATGTAGCAGTAGGTGTACTCATCAACTTTTAGTGCTGTGTGCTTTGTCACGCAGCAGTCATCTTCCCTACTTCTCCAACTTGCATTCATTAAAGTTAACCTGAATCCTCCTATCACATTTGACTACTTCACGTTGACGTTGTTTGAAAAAAACTTTATTCGTGTCTGCAAGCCACGACGTTGGGGGTCATTGCCTTTTTGGTGTTCTGAGTACTCAGGGCACATGAAATTGTTTCTGATAGGAAGGTACAACTGGGTAAGACCTAAAAGTGTATTGTCAATTAAGAAAAAAGTATTTCACATACGAATGAAAAGAATGCATTTGACAGGATTAGGAATATGTGGTGGCAGAACATCCCCTATATTTAAAAGCAGGCGTTCAGGGCAGCAGTTATCAAATAATAGTGGCACAATGCCAAACCTTAGAGGCAAATTAAATGGTAAAAGAACAAGTCCGTAAAAACTTACAAGCTCTGATAGAGTACTAGAAGGGTAATCTCTGAACAGTAAACCAAGTTATTCTCTTAACTTAAATATTATCAAAGCAAGGGTACTTGCACTAAGAGATGGTGGGGCGGCCCATTGCTAATTAGGTTCTAATTTTTCGGAAAGATTGAAGAAAATTCAAACCACGCAAAACAATGGTGAAAGTAGGAAACAGTATGCCCATTTTGTTACAATTTGCTCTGAAAGTTGACCTAAAAATAGGTAGTTCAACAGAATCTATTAAGTTTAGACTGACGAGTGGACTCATACAACGAGAAATCTTCGGTATTCATTTCTTGCACCAATGGCTGAATATTCCACTTGTTTTTCAGCCACAGCAGCAGTTAAAAAATTGAACCCCCCTTTCCACTAAGATATTAGATGAACTGACCCACCGCACCCGAAAAAGTTAGGCTTTACAATCGTAACCAAACACTACTTGACTTTACATGGCCGGGCACCAATTTAACAGAGGCAGCACAGATATTTAAGAAACAATTTCTTTGACAAAATTTGCAAGCAAAACTTATTTTAAAAACGGACCTAAGCAGAGTCTATCACTAACTATCGTTTAAATATAATAAAAGGCTGCAATGAGTTAACAGTCTTTGTAGTACTAGGTTGAGGTTTCTATTAATATATTTGTATTTTCTATGGCCTCCTTAATGCTCCAGCCACTTTGCAGGTAGCAATGGATGAAATCATCAAACTAAAGTGGGAGTTGTACGTCCACACATATGTAAATAATATAATAGTCATCATAGAAGACTTTCATAACCACAAAAAATAGCTCACCACTGTCCTGAAAGCTCCTAATAAGGCCAACCTAACAATAAGTCGTAAGAAATCAAAGTTTGAATGGACCAAAGTGAATTATTTTGCGTATTAAATTAATAACTGTGGTTGTAAAGTCAATCCCAATGAATAAATATCAAATACTGATTACCAATTTTTGAGATACCTAAAACAACAAAAAAATTTATGGACATAGTTAGTTAGTACTCCTGCTTTATTTAAAAACAAAATTAAAACAGTGCTCCTGATAAAGCTCATACCAAAAGATATCAAATAAAAATGGACCGTTGGACAAAACAAGACGTTTAAAAGGTAAGAACTAGCTGCAACTGAGTCTTTGGTACAGGCAAGATCCAATTTAATAAAATGATTCATGTTACAAACTAATGCAAGTAACTAAGCCATTTCAGATGTAATCAAACAGGAGTTAAATGAAAAAGGATATCCTATTTTCTTTGTAAGCCAAACCTTACGTGAAGCCAAGTAAAATTATATGGTAACAGAAAACATGAGCTTGGCAGTACTTTGGTTAGTAGACTGCCTAAGAAGATACTAGTGGAGGAAGGGTTTTACAGTCATAACCCAGCATAGCAGCCCCTTATAGTTATGCAAACTAAAGGTTCTAGTAGAAAGACTAGCTTTCTAGAATACGGCTTTGTAGTCGTATGGTTTATAATTCATTTATAGAAAAAAGAAGCTGTACTAAATCCCAGACGTTTTGTTGTAAGCATATTAAGGGAAAGTAGTGGTGTGAAAAGATGTCATCACAACTACCTCTATGGATAATATTTGGTACGCGAGGTGTATAAAGTTGGTAAGGCAGTCCCCCATAAATTCAGAGATTTAAAGATTACTGATGGCAAATTGTAGTACTACAAACCAAACACTTTTATGGACATCATAGTGCCAGATCTATACGGGTAGAAAATTATCTTTCTAAAAGAATAAAGAAAATGACTACCGTATGAAGCGCACCCAAAACCAAAAGCTGTGCATTTGAAAGTCGAGAAGACATGTCTGCATCTAATTGTGTACCACTTTTGGCCGGGATGCTATAAAAACATCGTCAGATGTGTGAGGGCGTCTAAAAAATGCGAGAGGTATGAAGTTTTGGAGGAGGTACCAGTGGGTTTATTGGAAAAACAAAATATTGAACATTCTTGGATTATAGTGGCTACTGACATACTTGAGCAAAACCACCATTAACACCCAGAAACCATTACGTCTTGGTTCTTCAGGATATCCCTACTAAGTACATGGAACTGTTATCTCTTTGCAAAGCTGGTATTAAGAATGTAAAAAAGCATTTGAGAAATAATTTTCAATTGGTAAAAACCACTAAAGTATATGGTTATAAATAATGGAACCGAATTAATATGGAACTCAGAAATATATGATAATCCAGATGTAAAACATGCAACAATATCTCAGTATCACGTATAAGCAAACAACGCTAAGAGTAATAAGAACGCTTGATACAATAATCAGTTCTTTCATTGACAAAGACCATAGTCTTTAGGATATCTATCTTTACAACTTTGCTTTTGCGATAAACGTCATTAAAAAGACATCTATCAAAATAACTTCTACGTTTTTTAACTTTGGTAGAAATTTGTTACCTATGCAAATGTCAAACAAACCTATTAACAAACATAAATTGGAAACGAAAAGCACTTACAACAAGTAGGATTGAATATAAAGGCCAATTGTATACAAGTTTTTACTCAGAAACTTCTTAATACAGCTATGGCGGTCAAGAAAAACTACTGTAACAAAAATCATCAATCTGAAAAGTATTGAATGGAAGATCTTATTTCAAAACCATGGGGTATAAATGGATTATGGGACTCACGGTAAGATCGAAGTTCTTTAAGCATGAGATAAATGCCGAAAAGTAATTGAACATGAAATGTGTGTTGATAAAAATCATAAAAAAAGAAACACAATTTCTCAGGTAACAAGAGGGTCACGAGATCCATAAGAAGATCGAAGGTCTATAAAAATATGAGCAGCATTCATGTAGTTAAGTTAAACAGAAACTTGAGAAATGAATAGAAAAAAATTAGAAAAAGAAAAATAGACGATGTCCAATAATGGTTTTGTCAAATTTTGTATTTTTTAAAAAACAAAATTGACAAAATTACGTTTTGGCCGATTTAACAGTGTTCCAGCCATCATCAGGTACCAAAATCTATAAGTAATGAGAAATTTTTTACAATAAAAATTTTGGTCAGTACAATAAACATAAATTAAATGAAGTGTATATAACATACCTCTAACTCTAACAAAAAAGATGTCAAATTCTAATGTAGTCAGAGTTTTAAGTTCAGTTGCTTTTATACCATGCACATCTACAAATGACATAGTATACGCACGTAATACAATCATATAAGAATTACAAACAACCCCTTGTAAAACGCATATAAACAGCTTATGTTTTCCTAATACTATAAATAAAAGGGGCCCTCAAATTGTGTACATCAAGTTAGTCCCCTTTCTTACTTGACTTATCAAGACACTTATGACAATTTTTAAATTTCTCTGTATCTTGTTGTCTGTTATTGTTATCATTGAAGTAGTGTATATAAAACATCTTGAAAAAAGTGCTTTTTGTAATTTTTCACAATAATATTTAATAGGACCGTGCTAGTGGGGAATATATGGTAATGATAAGATAAGTTTTTAGTTATTATCATTTCTATTGCGATTGTCAATCATATTTATGTATTTAAAAGTATTTATTCTCTTGTTTAAAAATTTCTCAATAAATTTTCGAAGATAGTTATTAGCCAGTAAAAATTTAATGTGCAGTTTTAAACTATCGTTATAGAATTAAATGTGTGCTAACTACATAACGATTCTACATCCCTTTTGTAAGAGTCAGAGGTATGTTAAACACTTTACTTACCTTGCGTTTATTGTACTTACCAAAATTTGTATTGTAAAAAATTTTTCATTACTTATAGAAGTGTGTACCTGATGAGGGCTGAAATATTTTCCGAATGGCCTAAATGTCGTTTTGTTATTTAATAATTACAAAATTTGACAGAACCACCATTTGACCATGTTTCAAACAATTTCAACTAAATTTAAGGAACAAACAGATTTTTAAACTATTGATGTAGTTTTTGCTTACACATACAAACTGAGCATTAAACGCACTTTGCACCTAGAAGAAATCACTATCACAAAATATTAACACTTAAGTCATTGACACGTTGCAACACATGGACAATTAATTAAAAAAAAAAAAATACACCTGCTTTCTACATAACACTTGAACTGGCTTTTCCTCATGAAGATGACAGTTAGATAAGTAACGAATGTCTTCAAAAGCCTGTTGTGGCCGTAGTTCATAAATGATAACAGCCAGTGCCACCATGTCAGAGCCAAAAAAAAACTTTAAGACCGCATTCAAGAACTGTTTGAAATTTATTTTATCCAGAATTTTATATATGTACTAGTGGGGCTCAACACGCCAATCCCCCCCCTTATTTGTTATGAGTCGAGTTTTTTCAAAATAAGCTTTGCAGTTATATTTTATAAGGCCATAAAAAATAATAAAATTAATTGTTAGTGTAAAAAAAAATATGTTAAAATATGTTTGACAGAATTTGAAAGACTACGGCATTTTTCAAATTACTCTGAAATACATGTTCTATGCTGGGAAATTATTACTGGGCTGCTTTTAAGAAAATATGGAGAACAAGCGGCTAATTTCAAACAAAAGTGGTAACGTTTATATTGAAAGAAAGATGTGCCCTTTACTTTTTTCTGTGAGCTTTATTATTTCTTCTAGTGCTCCCCTTTTTAAAATGAGCTGTCTATCCTGTATGTGTCAATAGATATTTATAGAATCTTGTTCTAAACTCTTTGAACTATATCTGCCCCCTGCGTGCTCTGCGCACTAACCCCCGTAATTGCAAATATATATTTACGAAGTATGAGAAAAAAACACGAATTATAATAATCGTTGATTGGTTTTTTTTTTTAATTTTCTATAACTATAATTTTGGTCCATTTGTATTTTTTTCTTCGTTTACTTTTACTTCGTTAAATTCGTTTCAAAAAGTTACAAAACGTCTAAACAAAAATGTGACAGTAAATTAGACTCCCAAATTGCAACAGAAAAAAAGATTTTTACTTTAACATTTACAGAGAACTTCCTTACAATAACTTGGAAAGGTATTGCTTCTATTCTGCTTCCAAAGGGAATGACCACTCACAGAACTTTCAGACTTCCTTTAGACTTAAGCACTATAAAATGTGCGTTCTTCCACTTTGAGCCAAATAAACAAAAATTACGTAATGTGTAAGTAATTATTTGGGATGAAGCTTTTATGGTACCAAAAAAAGACATAGAAGTCGTTAATAGGATTTTAAAAGATTTATATAGTAGTAATAAACCTTTTGGAAATAAAAAAATAATTTTAGGTAAAGACTTTCGTCAAATTCTCCCAGTAGTAAAAAACGGAAGGGGGAGTATAAATGGTTCTTGAGGAGAGCAGAGGGGAGGTGGGGGAGTGGGTGGGAGCAAGAAAAAAAAGTAGGATTACTCGAAAAATGCAAGAAAGTCAAAGAAAAACACCTTATTTGGGGGGGAGCTAGGGTAGTGGAGGAGGAGCGGTGGGGAGGTGGGGGGGAGGTGGTAGGTTGGAAAGAGGAAGACTTTGCTCTTACTCTTTTGACTATATAATCTAAAACGACATATATATAAATGAATTATTTATTTGTATATAAATAAATTAGCAAAATAGTTATGTATTGACATTTTACCCTGAATCGCTTATTAAACGTAAAATAAGCACCTTTGATAACTTTTAAAATCATATGTAACTTTATGTTTATAGATAAAATGATTTGTTATGTTTATAGATGAAATGAAAAGTCAATATGTACATATATAATAATTTTACATTGTTTATTAAATAGTTTGTTAAATAAATTGTATAATAATTTATCATTTTGACATACTTTGCTTATCAAACTTGACGTAAGCACCCTTAAAAACCATTTAAATGATACATTACTCGATGTATACATGTGCAACAATTTTACATAATTTATTTATTATCAATTCAATACGTTATTATATATATCAACTTTTGTACCATTGTAAAGTAAGCATTCTCACGAATAGTTGATATGCTCTGCAACTTTAGTGTATATGTTTAATCTTATGATGTATTTGTTCATCAAATAATCAATACACAACAGTAACTATGAAGATTAATTTATTGCAAAAATAAGTTAAGTTTTAAAAAAAATCTTTCAGTATTTTATGCATCAGACACATAAGATACTAATAATAAATGCGTAAAAACGTGCCTCATCCGATTTTATGTGTAAAACGATATTTATGCAAATTAAATTTTTTTTTGTTTTAATTTGTTGCTTAGAAAATATAATTATAGTTTTTAAGGCCAATTAAACAATTTTAGAATTTAAGACCGTGTTTCCAGTAGCATCCTTAGTGTAGTCAATATGAACCACAGTAGTCGTAACATCTTAATAGCCCTGTTATTAAAACGCTTGGCTATTAATTAAAAAGTCGCGTGTTCAAATCTCGGTAGCTTTTTTTTTTTTTTTTTTAAGGAGAAAAAAACTTCCCGTAAGTGACTTCCGTGTCTTTTGGACATCTGTCATTCTTGAAATTCCAGCACCCCAAGAACCCGACATAAAGAACTTTGTTCTAAAAATCTCTTGAGTTGTCCTTAGCTGGGCTAAATTGTTCAGCAAGAATAGGCACTAAGTTTCTAGGTTCATGTGAGATTGTTCAGATATTGTTGAACGTAGTTTTCACTCTCCACATAAGAACACTGTATAACTTAATATTAATAAGAGGACTTCAAGAACAGTGAAAATGATACGAAGAATTATTAAACTCCAAGGGCTTACTGTTCAGTCTTTTATTCAGTTGACAACGTTTCGATTGCACGTAAGGCAGTCCTTTTCAAGTCTCAATTATGTAGAGCAACGTCCATTTAATAATAAGTAATATATATATCTGCTCTAATTTAACCGACTGACTTTTATATTCAGACAGCTTAAAAGTCAGTCGGTTTTATTAGAGCAGATATAGATATTATTTAATATTAAATGGACGTTGCTCTACATAATTAAGACTTGAAAAGGACTGTCTTACGTGCAGTTGAAGCGTTGTCAGCTGAATAAAAGACTGAACAGTAAGCCCTTGGAGTTTATTAATTTACTGTATAACTTATCATAAATAAATAACACATTTTCTTAAAGTTAACGTTAGTTACTAACCAAATCCTATGACTTAAACACAGTTAGTGATACAACTTAAGCCTAACAAAAAACACACAATAAACGACTTAAATACAACTTGTCTTTCTACCCATAGCTGCCAACTGCATAGTACCAAACGCTCTGTTCATGGACCTCAGAAAGCGTGACTGCTTGCTGGAAATTAGCAACTAAGGTATTGTCTGAGTTTTGGCACGAGCATTTTCTCAACAAGTTCGATCATTATTAATATAATTATTTATTGCTTTCATAGTCCATAGTATAAATTTTTTAATATTGCTAATTTTTTTTGTAATCTGAAACTTATTGACACTATACTTAGATGTCATGAAAGCAATAAGAAATTTGAACGAAAGGTTTGTAAATCTCTAAACAATAGATAGTTAGTAAGCTTTATTATATTTATTGTTTCACTGTTGTATTGTTAATATTTAGACAGACAACCATCAAGTAGGAATATTGATTACAATACTAGCCATACTAAAGTACACTGCAAGAGTATAATTTGTTTTACAGCTACTTCATACAAGAATACATAGTACCTACTAGTTATGTCCTGCAAAGATCCAAAAGAAAATAACGATGTACAACACTACTAAAACAACTATGTCTTACACACCCACGCCAGTATAAACTTTTGTCAAGTTTTTATAGTTTTCGTGATCAAGTTCTACACTTGCAAAATAACTTGAGCTCCACAAGGTGGACGTAAGCTTTGAGAAAGGAAATTTGAGATTTAATGAGCTAGCAAATGTCTGAACACACAAGGGCCTGTTACAACTGTTAGTCAGCAGTGAATGTTTCTTAGTAAGCTGATTCTCTTTTGATTGTCTCACTGTTATGGGCAAAATATCAGTGTAAAGCATGGAGTCCATGACATTTGGAGTAACTAAGGGGCTTAGTCTGACTCTTCTCCTGTTCTTCCCACGTGTATCAATGGAATGTGAGTGTGATCCTCAGGGTATTAATGTGGAAACATCAGCCAATAGTGTGTTGGGGTACTGAGAGGTAATAAAATAATGGCAGCTGATGCACAGTGATGAGTTGACTTATAATATACAGTGGGCAATATGGTATACAGTGTATCCACGCAATGTGACAAGAGGATACACTTAAGATTGATATAAGGCCAACACTGAAATACGGACTCGTGGTGTTAGCAGAATATTAACTAATAAAAAACTGTGCACTGCGGCGATCAAGTCGCCAGCTGCACTAACACCAACATGTCCGTACAGGGTCACACTAACTTCCAGTGCTCCAGACATAGACAGCATATTCGTAGATGCCAAGGAAAAGCTTTACTAAAATTATCCCACTGGATGTAAGAACCTCGTTGTGGTAGTGTACCTTCTGTTGTGCAGTAGTAGTTATCTCTATGTTTCTCTAACCTGCATTCGTTAGAGTCTACCTAAAGATCTCTACCGCGAGTTACTACCTAACGTTTATGTAATTTGTAACAAATTGTTTTTACGACAGCAAGCCATGATGTTATGGGTCGTGTCATTTGTGGTTTGCTGCGTCTCATTTGTAATCAAATTGTGTTTTGTAGTTAATGTACCTTATATTAATATTATATAGTCTGGTTTTTTTTTTGGGTGGCGCCGAGTAGTGCTACTTGCAGCTACAGTAAAGAGGTAATTTAGTAAATGTTGTCAATAAAAAAAAAGGCTTTTTAACCTTAAAAGCCACTCAAGACTACTAGTTGCTGCTATTGGTACTGCTCAAAAGCTGTTGTTCAGCTTTTCTTTATGAATAGTGAAAAAGTTAAAAAACTTATGGAATATTACACATAAGTCGTGGTCCCTATTCAACGTATCAAAGGTTATTTCCAGTCTTCAAACGAAAATACTTCTCAATTTTGGATTCTTTTATATAAAGAATGCTTTATTTTAAATGTAATTATATTTAATTGATTAAGTTGCAATGTTATAAAGCTTCGTAGGACTTGTATGTACAATGATATCAAATGGTCCTGAAAAGGAAAAAAAAAAATTTTTTTTTAATTACATTTGATGTTTTTTTTTGAAAACTATAAAAGATTTAAATGCCAGATCTTCTCCTTCTGTAACTGCCTTTTTTTCTACTGCTAAGATAAATAGTACTAAATTTTAATATTCTGTTGCAGAAGAAGAAATAATGCAACGCTTGTAATTTGCAGATGAAATATATCCTTAAACATCTTGTACATCGCTTATTATTATGAAAAAAAACTACCTCCACTTCTACTACTTTACATGCTAAAATGTAAATTTTAATAATCTAAGTCTAATAAATAAAGTGTACTTAAATTAGTAGGTATATCATATGACACATATTTTGTGCTTAAAGATGTAAAGATATAACGTTTAACCCTTATAAATTTAAAATTTTTATCCGTAAAGCACAAAAAATAAGGATTGCCCTAAATTCATGACAATAATTTAGTAACGAATATTATTATTATTATTATTTTTATTATAATTATTAGTGTCTTATAATTATAGGTACTACAATGACTACTGTTTTGTTCTATTTAGGTACTTACTATGATCATTTTAAATGAAATTATTACTAACTTTTTCTTTAACTTTCGTTATTCAAGGTAATCCAGAATGCCTTGATGCCTAGTAGAAGAACGCAAAAGCCTTTTCTTTGTGTAGGACATGCAGTCTACCCAAAGATGTTGTTTTCTACTGTAAAGTTCTAACTGATACTAATCTAATACCCACTAAACTGTCGAGGGCAACATAGTCTTGACTTTTGACATAGTCCTTTTATCCAAGTATCATCACGGTCAAAATGTTGCTTTGTCTTTATTTCTTCTGGTTATCTGCTGTTTTGCAGGAGCATCAACTCTAGCTGATTCTCCTTGCTAATTGCTTAGGTACGTTAGCGCAGCTTGAATCTCTAACGGTTAACCTGCCTGTGTTCCCTTTAATTTAATTTGCATTTTAAATGCACGTTATTTCTAGCCTCTTCTAGTGACTATGTGAAAAATGGACAACCACCTGCTTTACGTCTGGCAGTTACCTTACTGCAAGCGAACATAAGGCCCCTTTTTTTGCATTTTTTCTTATGGTCATTGCAGCTGCCACATCGTAATTACATTGCATCATACAGGGGGGTACAAACTCCTTTTCTATGTAGGACATACAATCAGCTTAAAGATGCTCATTTCTTACTACAATGTTTTAAGCGATATTAACCCAGTATCCACTAAACTGACAAGTCCTATTTTAGGACACCCAGCTCAAAGTCTGCTTATGAGTCATTACTTTGAGCCAGGTCTACCAAGTGTTTACTATTGACGTGGCCCTTAATCAGGATGTTGTCATTGTGAAAATGTTGCCTTTTCTGTATTCCATACGGTCGTCGGCTGTTTTGCGGGAACATCGATTTTCACTGCTTTTCCTTACTGATAGCCTGAGTAAGTCAGATGACATCCAATGCTATATCCTGCTCGTTTGTGCACTTAGAAGTACAACTGTGTTCTAGCTCTCTGGCCTAATCACCTACCTCTTAGTCATGAAGCGCTTCCAGGCCAGAAAGCCGGCAACTTTGTCCCGCTTTCTGGATACCGCTGATGCACAGCTACGTAAACTCTTTGGCCTACTACAACTGACAGACTCTAAGCCGTCACTGCTACTGCGCCAGATAAAAGGCTTTGTGGCCAGCAAGGTTATGGATGAGATACTTATAACCAGGTAGCTCAATCTCCTCTCTCTTCATGTCAATAGCATCTTAAGGATCATGAAAGCTTTCACCGTGGACGAGCTCAACTTGATGGCAGACGAGCTCACGAGCTCTATGGCTGCTGTGAAAGCTATAACCTCACTGCCTGCACCATAATTCAACCTTGTCTAGGAGGTCACCAAGATGTGGAAGCTTCTGAATGAGCTCATCCATAATCAGCAGCAACGACGCAACCAGAGCCTATCCTGGTCACGCTTCTGGTCTCAGGGTAACTAACCAGCTCCCACTGGTACCAATCTAGGCTGTTGCCTTTTTTACCAGACGTACGAATCCACCATCAGGAATGTTACTTCATCCTGTATCTATGCTTTGACCAAGCTGGAAAACTAATAAGCATTAGAGGTGAGCCACTCAAGACTCTCAGGAAAATTTTTACGCTGTCACAACTCAGAGTCTTAAGTCTTTCTTCCTGGTTGACTTAGCCTTTATTTCTCGCCAATATTTAAGCACCTCGTCAAGAGCTCAAAGCTGAAGCCACAACCATTGACACTTATCACCACCAATGCCAATAGCTTTCTTTGGCACTCACACTCTCACTATTAAACTGAGTCTGCAACGGGCAAAAACGTGAAGTTATATTGTTACTGACACCCACATCGCTATCATCAGTGTCAATTTCCTTAACCACTTTGGCTACTTCACAGACGTCAAGGGCAAGTGACTTATCGACCCCACAACCGATTCCTCAACGCTTGGCTCCTTAACATCAGCAGCCATCTTGAGTGTATCAGTAATTTTAACCCAGAACGACAACTTTCTAAGGACCTGAGACAACGTTTTGTAGATCTCCAGTGTTCGACAACCTCAACGCCTGCTTAAACCTCGTCAACAGATAGTCAAGCAGAAGATTAGATAACTCACGGCAACATAACGCCTCTAATATCCCGGACCACTTTCCCCTACCCCTGCCCTCACTTGAAACCATGAAGCTAATCTCGACTTCCAGCGTTGCAAGGACGATCTAATAAAAGCTACCACGACTACCTTTTTCAAGCCAGATGCCCCGATTGTTCTCTGGATGGACGAGTCGATCATTACAATCGATGCCATCCTGGAGCAGAAGTACGCATGTGAAACCTCAAGACCATTCGGCTTCTTTTTCATTAACCTCTCTAGAGCTAAGAGTAACCAAAACGCCTACGACGAAAGGCTACTCGCAGTTTACGTCGCTATCAGTATGTTCAAGTAAGTCCTTGAAAAATGCCCCCTGACCTTCTCACAAATCATAAGCCGCTCATATTTGTAGGTCACTATTGTTTGGACAAAGCCTCAGAGAGACAGGCCCAACAAATTGACTGTATCCTACAGCCGCAGGTCACTTTTTTTACGTCAAGGGTGAAGACAACGAGGTGGCCAATGCACTGGCATGCATCAACGCAGTTACCATGCCATCTATCTTGGAAACAGATGTCGCTGTAAAAACTTAAGCTTATGACTTAAAGCTTGAACATCTGCTCGACGACCCCTGACTTGACCTCCAATTTCTGATGACTGATGGTCAGCGGATCCTATGCAACATCTCGACAGGAATTGCCTTCTATAGATTCTTCGCAAAACCGTTTTCGTGGTCCAACACAGCCTCTTGCACACCTGACATATAGTCAACAGCACAGCTCGTCTCTAAGAAGTTCATGTACCTAAGCTGTGGATGGATATTACATAATGGGCCAAGCAGTATGAGCCCTGGCAGCGTTCTAAGGAGTACAAGTACAGTTACTCCGCACTTGGCGAGTTTAACATGCCTGGCAGATGGTTTGAGCATATCCACGTCAAGCTAGTGAGACTCCCCTTAACCAAAGGCTTCTAGTATTGTCTAACAATATTAGACTGATGAACTAGGTGGCTGGTCACCGTTACCATTTCAGATCGGCAAGCAGCGACTGTTTTCGAGATCCTGTACAACAACTGGGTTGCCTGCTTCAGAGCACCCTTTACCATCATCTCGGATCAGAAAGCCCAGTTCAAGTTAGCACTACACACCAAATCCGCTATAATAGTAGGCTGAAAATGTGTAAGGACGATGCCTTACCACCCATAATTAAATGGGATGGTAGAGGGTTTCCATTGCTCCTTTAAGCTCAGCCTTATGGGTTGTCCACATGTCCTATGGTCTAATGCATAACCTTCGGTGCTCCTATGCCTCCAAACATTATTCAAGGAGAATATCCAAGCATTTCTAGCAAAGATGCTCTACTGCTTAACCCTTAGAGAGCCCAACGAATTTTTTACCATCCATAGCCACCCAGACTTCAATCCACCTTTTTTCGTTCAAGGCATCCAACGACTTATACAGGCCGTTAAACCTATCCAAGCATTAAGAAACCTACCTCTGCACAAGCTGTTCCTTTTTTATGACTAACAGAGATGCTCGCACTTTCTGTCCGCATTAACGTCATCTGAAAATCACTGTACCCTTGATATTTAGAGTCACATACGGTTATTGAGAGCATGGATGAGCCAAAATATACAATTTAGATCAGTGGCCAGCCCCACAAGGTCTCCTCGGACACAATGAAGCTGGTCAACCTTAAAGTGGCGAATCTGCATGTTTCTGGTTACAATGTCACTGTTCTTTAACCGTTGCCATGATTAGTGCTACCACTTACGATGTTACTACAGTTGTGAAAGATTTTAATGATACGTATCTTTCTATAAGCAGCTTAAAAAAATAAGATGCATAATAAAGAATTGAAAGCACTAGGACTTGCACAAGCAATTTTTTTAAATTTATATGAAAACAGCGCCGATCTTTATTGTAAAAGAAGGCTAAAAACATGGAAAACAACTCATTTGTTAAACTGCATTACTTAACTTTCACAGATAATGTAACGATTGAGTATGAAAAAATTATTTAAAGTACTGCATTTTTGTAAATTTTTAAGTAGTAATGCTTTGTAAGACAATGGTTAACGTTTTTTTTGATGATCTGTAATAAATTTTGTTTTAAAGGATAGCCATGGTACTCAACTAAGATGTTCAATAGGAAGCAAGTCAACAAAATGACGTATTTTAACAACTTTAGAGACCTACAACTACCAATTGATCTTAAGTTATATGTTCGCTGTAATTCTGTTACAATAAATTATAAGTGGTACAAAGATCTTTGAACGTACTTATCCGGTCCTTTCTGCTCAAGTTTTATTTTTAAAAAACTTATAAAAGAAAATTAGTCGTGAACAAACCTTATAACGTAATAATTAGTGGCTTAGTTTGGTAACCATAAGCACAATATAAAAATGAAAAATCACGTGGTTGATTCTAAAGATTGTAGGGCCATGCATAATAAATTGGTTTCTGAAGAGGTTGCTACAGCACCTTGACATATAAGTACTTTTCATCAGTTTCTGTTTTTCAGCACATATTTTTAGCTATAGCTCATAATGACTATCAGCATATACATTTCTTACATACACTCAGCTTAGCCGCTGGGTCTTAAGTGAAAGAATTATGTTTAAATTATTTGACAACAAGCTTACATTCTTCTTTTCGTTCAAGCAAGCGACAAATCTAAATTACAATATAGAATAGGTGAGTACTTTGACTCATTAAATAGTCATTAAGTCCTTACGTTGTTGTTTTTCTAAAAAAAAAAAAAATGTTCAAAAAGAAAACGTGTGTAAAGGCATGTTGCATAGTTGAAAAAAGGCAGTTTTAAAAATATGTGACAGAGGGTACTGCTTAAAGTGGTAAACAAAAGCAGTATAAATGGGATTTGGTTTATCAAATGCAGAAAAAAGTTTAATCGTTGGACAGAAAAGAATTTAATAATGTGTTGCATAAGATTCTTAGTGCCTTAGATTATTAGTAGCCAAAAATTTCTAAGACACAGCTTGTAATAAATAATTAAAAATTAATGTTCGTATTGTAAAATTGTAAAATTTATACAGTTCTTAAATTTTCTTAAAATAAAAGAAAAATATTTATTTAGATAAAACGAAGAAGTGGTGAAACGAACAAAATTTTTACAAACATGACAGAAAAACTTGACATAAGTTTTATTAGAAGACTCGTTAATAATGTTAATCCTTATAAAAGCAAGTCTTAACATTTCCTACAGCAGAATGGAATCGAGTTTTGGATTTTTAGTGACCTTTAAGCTGTTAAAACTGCTATAGTGAAAGATATTTCAGAAACAATAAAAGATTGCATGTACTTATATTTGACTTAAAATAATACAAGTTTTTTCATTAATGTACTACAGTATTTCGTTACTAAATGCAATCATTCACCTCAATGTACAGCTGAACAGACACTTAATGAAATAACCATACAGTATACGCACATTGCAAGAGAAAATTTAGAAAAGTCACGAACGGGAGATCAATAATATTTTCGGAGTCATCAAGCTGAGCTAAAGAATAATGTTCAAAACTACATGTGCATCAGTCATGGAAAACACGTATTCTAAAAATTGCAGTGAAATCATTTTATGTAAACAAATATTAAGAATCGTCAATGTTTGAAAGATTTAGAACTGATGCATTTGTTATTTGCATTATTTGAATGCTAATAGTATTAATAAATTTTTTGACCCCACTTTTATTCTAAGTACGGTGTTAGAGGTACGGGTGCCAAACATGTGTTTGATAGATCAGATGAGAAAGGAAGTCAACGTCAGAATTTATTTTTTATGATATGTTTTACCAAAGCTACACAATACACTTTACAAGGACACAAAACAAGGTAACACAGAAGCCTATTAGGTAATGAAATGGTCTGTACATAAGAATTCTTTACTGTATAAATGATGAGCCCACTCTCGTAGCAGAAGCAGTCCTAACACATTTATACAGCTCATGATTCATAAAAATATCTGGAGTGACAAAATGGAAGCGAAACTAAAATATTTAGAAGAACATGAAGAAAATAAAGCAATAAAAGAGGAAGACAGCCAAGTGCATTTATTGTAAGAAGAGAAAGAGGATCCAAGAAAATAAAAGTTGGAAGATGACCAATATTTCTAATTAAATATTTGTAATATTTTTTCAATAAAGCCACAGTGATTATTGTCTTCAGAGGTTAGCTAGACTTATTTTCTTATTCTCTTATTCAGAAACTGCACAACAGGCAAGTTAATGGACTTATTATAAACTTGTTTTGTTTCTAACTGATAAGAATCCTATAAAGTTTGTCACAAACTCTTAAAATAAAGAATTTTTTTACCATTCTCACACAATACAGCTATTGTAAATTTAAACCTCAGAATGTGGATTTAAATAACTTCTTGGCACTAGGGAAAATGTCCTTTATTATGTATTCAACCAAGTCAACGTATACTTTTATTCAAAACTGGTAGCTTTTTCTAACTATACTGAACTGTACAGATCATATTTCAATACATTATTAAATAACGGACCAGCAGTAAAACTTTCTACTAACTAACACATGTTTGGTAAGCTGGTATAGGTGGCAAGATATTTTAAAAACCAGGGGTATAAGGCATTGCATCTCTCAAAACACTAACAGTTTGCTAAGTATGTTAATTGTAATACAGTAGACTTTGTTAGTGATTTACTTTGCAATGTGCTTAATCAAGGCAGTTTTTTATAAAATGTTGTCAAAGCTGGCTTATGTCAAGTTTGTTAAAAGGATGTATTTCATTTTATGGATGCATAAACAAAACATTTAGCAGTAAGTATTATTTACATAGCACATTTTTGTATAGCGAATGAGGCAACTTCTACAGTGGTGATTTCATTCAAAGATACGCTGTCAACACCCCAATAAAGTAGACACTCACCTGTGAAAGATGAAGATCGTTCACTACACACTGTTGTATTACTTGTGACTGCTCAGAAAACATTAATGTTAGACAATTTTTAAAAAAGAGTTATGCTAGGAGTTCTTGATATGTACGTTAGTAACTAAGATGGAAAACATAATTCATTTTATTTTTTAATTACTTTATCAACTTTTTGTTGTATTATATTGATGAGGAGTTCAGTCCAAAGAAATAATTAAAATCTATTTCTACTAAAAGCTGACTCACGGACGTTAAAGCCCATAATACATGATTTCCGGGCACCGCAATCTATTTCATAAATATGGGAGACAGCTTACACAAAAAAAATATCTCAAAGAGTATTGTCTGTTTGCAGTTATTCAAATGCTTATTATTCTGATGCAGTTATTCTGATGCTTGATGCAACATATATAAGCAAATGCGTGTCAGCGCAAATGACCGACACCTAGTAAACATTGTTATAAGTGTTTATACTCTTAGGGCCATGCTAGCTAATTTATAGTTGTAAGCTTAAAACACAGACTGTACTCAGCATTAGGTGCGTTAAAACGTTCTATTACATTTTTTGTACCTTTTACTCCTTTAGCCAACATCTATTAACAAACTGATATAATACAACTCTGTGTGAATACCTTGTATCACGTCAAGTGTCACGTCAGTGAAGGAGTAAGAGAAGAAAGCGCTGAGGGGAAAGAAAAACTGGTTGGAATAGCAAGGCTTTGGAAGCAGCACGGCAAATAACCGATATGTCTGTTCGATCGACATGAGCAGTAGTAAAACCTATAATTGGTACACTGTCAGAGTTCAACTGCGACGATGATTGGTCATCTTAGTGCGAACGACTAGAACACTATTGCCTCGGCAACAAAGTGCAAGCAAACAAGCATGCGGAGTTGCTCCAGACAATGCTGGGTACAAAAGGTTACAACCTTATGTGGGACTTATATTCACCCAGACTTCCATCAACCTTTTTGGTAAGCAAACTCATGGGAATTATAAAGAAACAATTACAGCCAGTGCTAAACGTAACAATAAAATGGTAGAAACTCAAAGAATTCAAGCAAACCTCAGGCGAGAAAATAAAACCGTTCATAGCAAGGCTAAAAAAGTTGTCGACTTCTTGCGGGTTTGGCAGTAACTCTGACACGCACTAACGAAACCAGTTTAAGTGGGGTGTCTCTAGCGAAAATGTAAGGAAAAAGGTGTTAAGTGAAAAAGGTCTAACCTATTATAAGACAGTAGGATAAGTAATAGCCTCAGACACGGCTACTTGATATGCATTAAAGATGGCAGCGTCGACGCAGAGCTCAGAATGTGTGCATCTAATGGCACTCGCAAAAGCTTCAGGCAAGAAAAAATGTTTTTGTTGTGGTTGACATGGTCACTCGGCTACGAAGTGCAAATTGAAGCCGTACAAGTGCCATGGCTGTGGCAAGAGCGGCCATTTTTAGAGGATCTAAAGGAGCAAAAGGGCAGAAAATAGTGGAGAGTCTTATCTACAGGTCAATCAAAAAAACTAACAAAGAAGTGCTGGGGGAAAGTGGAAAGAAGCAAGCGATTTTGTCAAAGAAGAGAATGTAGGTAATGGAAAACTCAACGACAGTTTCTAAAATTTCTTTGTTATGAGCGATAAAATTTGTGTAATGCGCGATTGTACAGATGAGCTATTAATATCAAAATTACGTGTCAAAGAATTGGAAACTGACTTTAAAATAGATACCAGGTTACCGATATCAGTGAGCTCTTCGCGATTGTATGATAGTTTAGAAAAGCTAAAAAAATTCAAATAAGAAAAAACTTTGAGAGTTTTCCAGTCATACAAGAAAAAGAAACTTGTTTCGAAGGGTGTTGTATCGGTGACCATGGAATTAAAAGACAATAGGCACGTACCTGAACTGTTTATCTATCCAAATTCTCTGGACGTTTTACTGATACACCACGCTTGGCTTTAGATGTTGGGCGTGCTGGATGCGTTTAAGGGAAAAAGTGGGTCAGCAAATTCCGTGAAAAAGGTAAATACTGATGCAATTCAAGCTCTGTTAAAAAAGTGAGCGCCTGTTTTTTCACCAGAGTGAAGTACATATCATCGACGGAAGTTCTTCTTAAAACTTAAGCCAAACGCAAGACCAATTTTTGTTGAACCTCGTGTCCTGCCCTACGCACTGAGAGGAAAGCTAAAGAGTGAGTTAAATCGATTAATCAGAGCAAAAATAATAGAACCAGTTAACAGTAGTAAGTGGATAACCCTAATAGTGCCAGTCCACAAAACAAATAGGCAAATTTGATTGAGTACA
This sequence comes from Copidosoma floridanum, assembly GCF_000648655.2. The sequence goes on along the minus strand of NW_019379515.1, from coordinate 224,434 downwards.
GATAATAAAATTCATTTTAATCCTTAACTAATAACTAATCACAATCTCATACCATGGGTCTCTAATCTAATAACAGGCTTAAAATAAGTCGAGTGCTTACAAAATAAAAGCTTACCAGCAATTTAAGTGGGACAGAAGGTCAAAAGACCTAACAACAATCACAACCCATACAGTTCTATTTCATTATAACCGGCTTTGTTAAAGAGTGGATTCTGCTCTAGGATCTTTTAATGTAAGATTAAGAAAGTGCTTAATACTATTGATGTCATCGTAGCGTACTTTGACGATATATTAACCTAAGGAAAAATACGCAAGGCTAGCGATGACAATCTGCGCCAAGTTATAGAACTGTTGAGAGAGGTAGGGTTGACTATTGAAAAAAAAAAGAAAAAAAAATGTGAATTTGCTAAAACCAGCGTTAAATTCTTGAGACATGATTTAGGTGGCAATAGACTGGAGGTAAAACAGCAACTATTAAAGCGATTGTCAAAGTGCGAGGTCCTAAAAATGTACGTGATTTACAATTTTTTTCTGGAGAAAATAAATAACTTTCTTAGATTTATAAGGGATTACTCGCAAATCACAAGCCCATTGTATTTCTTGCTTAAAAGAGACGTGGAGTAGAACTGGCCATAAGAATAGAAGAAGGCATTACCATACGGATAGAATCCGATTTGAACGTAAGCTTGCAACGCGTCACTCTCCGGCCTCAGTGCAGTCTTGTTTGACGTCTTCTGAAACAGTGAACAAAACCTTGTTATATTTGCATTCAGAGTACAAACTTAAGCAAAGGGAGATTACTCTAGTTAGATGGAAAAGTACTGGCACATGTTTTTGGGCTGATAGAGTTCTACCAATACTTTTTTGGTCGAGAATTTATACTCAAAATCAATCGCAAACCCTTGACTTTTATACTTAGCTCTAAGAATTGTCTGCTACAGATCACCGCGAGCAGAGTTTAAAAGTGGACTGTATTTCTTGCTGGTTATGATCACAAAATCAAGCTTATAAATGGCAAGAACAATGGACCTGCTAATGCCTTGTCGCAGGTCATTGATAAAATGCCTGAAAAAAGTGTTGAATGCAAAAAGGAGGCATATTAAAACGAGCATTATCTTAAATCTTATATACAAGAGAGTAGTTTTATTAGAAAAGGCTGAAGTGCTAGGGAAAACTGCAGTTTACCCCCTACTACAGAAAGCTAAGAAATACTTGCTGAGTGCTTGGCTGACCATTGTAAATGACTCGCTGCATACTTTTAAATCCAAAGAGCACGAACTCACGTTAGAGGACAGGTGCATCTTTTAGGCATCGGTTGGAAAAACCATTATCGTTTCAAAAACAGATTTTAGCAGAATAGCACGTTGCACACATAGGTACAATAATAATAAAATCGCTGACTTGGTCTTATGTGTGGTGCCCATGAATGGATAGTGATATAGAGAATGTTGTCAAATCCTGTAAATTACACAGCTCCACAAAAAAGATCGAAAGTCTTTGTGCAGAGACCTGACATACCCTTTAATATGTAATCGACCACACTGAATTCGAATCTGAGGTCAATTTTACTCTATCACGTCAGGATTTTTCATAACCTCAAAATTTAAGCCCAAAAACCCCATAACACATAAACCATTTAATGCCCGAGTATCTTAACCCAAGTAACGCTATAACCTTATGATTCGATCATCCCTAAACTTCATTAACCCCAAAACCCGAAAACCCAATGACGCCATAACCTCTAAACCAGATGAGTAACAGAGGTTTGAGTCTCCAGTGCTGAGATGTCTAGGTCAATGTTGTGTTTCTCCACGTATAGCAAATCTCCTAATTCGCCAGGCCCCTTTACTACATAATTGCTTAAAACATTAACTGTATGACCGTATTACCTCACAACTAACTAGCCCATTAACCCTAAAACGTGATTACCATGGAACCCTAAAGACCAGAAAAATTATTCCAATAACTCCTAAATCCTTAAGTCGTCAGTCACCGTAACCTTATCACTTATTAAAATATGAACTGTACATCCCCATAACGATATATAACCCAGTATCTCTGTTTATAAAATATTTGGTTAGAGGGCTAAAAGTTATGATTTATTTTGAAAAGTTAATGATTAGAATAAATAAACATAAATAGATTGATACTGTCAAACAGTCCATCAAACTTACATTCCTGTACTTAGTGTCGTACGCGCTTATTACTCTTTAGGATTTGAGGTTGTTTAACTGTAGTGTTATCAGTGAATTGGATCCTACAGTTATTGTCTTATGCAATTATGTAGTTAAATGGCCTGACGAGTTGGGAGATTCGCTACACGTCAAGAAACACAACATTGACTTATACATCTCAGCACTGAAGACTCAAAACTCTGTTACTGATCGGGCTTAGAGGTTACGTTTTAGAGTTCATGGGTTAGTTGGTTATGAGTGAATAGGGTCATACAGTGATTGTTTAGAATAATTATGTAGTTAAGGGGCCTGGCGAATTAGGAGATTTGCTATACGTGGAGAAACACAACATTGACCTAGACATCTCAGCACTGGAGACTCAAACCTCTGTTACTCATCTGGTTTAGAGGTTATGGCGTCATTGGGTTTTAGGGTTTTGGGGTTAATGGAGTTTAAGGATGATGGAATCATAAGGTTATAACGTTACTTGGGTTAAGATACTCGGGCATTAAATGGTTTATGTGTTATGGGGTTTTTGGGCTTAAGTTTTGAGGTTATGAGATATCCTGACGTGAAAGAGTAAAATTGACCTCGGATTCGAATTCAGCGTGGTCGATTACACATAGGAGGGTATGTCGGGTCTCTGCCCTAAGACTTTCGATTTCTTTTGTGGAACTGTGTTATGCTTAAACAACGATCACAACCTGTCAAGAGCAAAGTTCTGTACATGGCAATACCTAGAAGGACTAAACCAGCTACAACATAGATTTTTGTGGTGTTATTGAGTCAAGTGTATGTTGTGTTGACTGATGCTTACTATTAATGATTAGGAATTATGAAAATGGTAAATATAACAACTATATCAACCATTGCCTTGTTAAAAAAATATCTTGCAACTTAGGGGCTCCCCAATGTCTTAGTCAGTAACAATGGCCCGTCATTTACGTTAAATGTTTTTTTTAGTTCTTATTGGACAACAGGGTGCATCATGCATGTGTTGTTTGATATTACCCGTTTTCTAACAGCGCAGCAGATAATGCGGTGCAGAGATTTAAAGATAAGCTTAAGCTACTGTGCTTAACCATGTCTCGTCAAGATGGATCGCCTAAGTATCCATTCTCCTATAGAACAATACCACACAATTTAACTGGGTTTTCTCTGGCAGAGCTGCAAAAGTGCCAAAGGTTGCGTACTCGCTTAAGTTCATTAAGTACTCATATCAAGGGAGCTGTCAAAATCAGAGATTTGAACCTTATGTACGACAAAAATGATAACGCAGATGAAGAAGATTGTTTTGTTATTTCAGATAAAACAGGTAACAGTATAAATATAAAATTTAAATCTGGTTACGTAATAAAACTCTCAGGTAATGTGATTTATTAGAAAACATGAAAATGAAATAGTTTATCGAAGCCTTTGACTTTGGCTAAGTGTGCTGCTTTGTCTGAAGCTGTAAGTAAATTAAAGTTAATTAGAGATTCCGTAGAAATTCCTTAGGTTATAGTTAAATAAACTAATAAGAATTTATAAAGACAATGGAGCTCTAAGCATTGTAAAATTTGGAAATTTTGCAAACAATTCAAAATATATTGAGGTGCAGTATCACTATATTTATGAAAATCACGTTGAAGGAACTGTTGATATAGTAAAAATAAGATCAGAAAGTAATATTGCAGCTATTTTAATAAAATCTCTTAGAAGGTTAAAATTTCAAAGGCCTAGAAGTTCGTTGAATTTCGTTAAATAAATAAGTTGTGTTGGTATAAATGTAAGGAGGCGTCTTAAATATATGAACATTTATACCAACGTATATAAATTTTAGTACATTGGGAGAATCACATCAGCTCCCCAGCACTGCTGCGCACGGCTCACGGGGCGTAAAACACAACGTTTTCAACTCGTCGTTTCAGTCTCAAAACGTTAATAAAAAAATTATTAAAACACATTCTCTTACGTATTTTTTTCTCAGACTTCTAGTAATAGCATCTTTTCTTTAAAATTCTGCCTCTATAACCTCGAAACATACAAAAGTTCAAAAAACACGTTAAATCTTTAAATCTTTATGATCTTTAACTTTTGGAATTTTTTTGACTATCTACATTTAAAGACGACACTTTTTTACGTAGATATCGAAAATAAAAAAAAAAGGGTGTTGACGTTTTAAGGTAGGATTTAATCGACGAATGAGACGGCACGAGGCATTGTGGCCGCACTGGCAGCGGGTCAACTGCGCGCTATCTGCTAGGATTAGATTGGCCTTTTTACCTATAGATGTATTAGTGATGTAAACAATTGTTATTTAACGAGGGCTTCCAATGGATCAGTAATAAATTTTTAAATAAAATTAATTCATATGTTTAAGAATTTTATAAAAATGAAAAATCATAGATGTGAATAAAATATTATTTCTTTACGTTACAATTGTATCTAACAATAAAAACACTGATGTTTTACTTCATTTTTGGCTCCTCTTTAGTTACACTTGTTTGACATCCTTTAAATTTTGGAAAGATTTTATATAAATTCACCATCAAGTGAATTATTTTTTTCATTTTTTACGAATAAAGATTGTTTTTTAGCAAACTAATTATATTTTCTCAACGTTGTTACTTTTTTGCCTAGTTAATCTAAATATTTACAAATTTTCACTGTATTCAATATTATAAGGCACCGATCAGTTTGGGACCATAATTTGTAACTTAGTTTAAAACACCTTCAGCCTGTAATGAATTTAGTGATCAACTTTGTAGTTTTCTGAAATTGAAACAATCCAAACAATTTCTTAGAAAACGATGTTCTAAAGGATTATCGCAAACAATGGCGCTTTAGACAGTCCGTGAAATTTTTAATAGGTGTTTTCGTGGGCTAAGTCAATTGCGCTAAATTTATTGCATCAATCAATTATTTTACAATTTCGTAATACACGCATACGTAAACATTGTGTGTACCACTACTTCCGGCTAAAATACAGTGTGGAGACCTAAGCTGCAAAAATTTTATGTAATCCACTTTGACGTTCTCATTTTTGTCTTTAAATAAAATAAATGATTTATTTCAATTTGCAAGTAGTAATCGTTTTCTAACATGCACCGTGTACCATCATCCTGTTTCACTAAAACATAATCTTAAAATCCCGGCATTAAACGACTTACACTGTCATTCTCATAAAATTTTTTTATACAGTTCTCAACGTTAGCGTATAAAACATTTCCCTTTTTTTTATCAGGTGATGTAAGTATGCCATGTCGAGCAACTTAATCTAAAGCTTGTCTAGCTTCTCTTACCGTGCAACAAAATTTCTACATAAGATATCTTCGGTTCCAAAATTGTGGGGCGAGAGTAAGCAACATAATTCTTTCTCACTTATCGTTTAATGATGCAAATTTCTTTATAATTTTCTCCAATACTACGATGCCAGCTTTACGATATTTATCATCTTAAATTTTTTTTTTTTAGATTTATACTTACAAGCCTTAACCTTGCACTTTACACGAATTAAGGCATCATATTAAATAAAAGAAAAAAATTCTGTCAAAAATTGCGGTAATTTAACCGAATTCTCCTTGACTTAGTGACTATCTATATTCAATGGATCATTTTGCTATTTTAAAAACTTATTATTAACAACTATTAATGAAAAAGCTTATCACTGCTAAGATAAACTATCGATAAATGCGTAAGTATAAAGATCACTTCAGCTCTCTGTTACAATTAGATAACTTACATAAAATATTATTCAACAAAATAAAATTGAGGATTAAAAATAGTACCGAAACCTACAATAACTTTAAACTTACGATAGCAAAATCTTGTGTTTTAAACATAATAAACATTGTCATACAAAGCAACAGTTAAAAAAGTTTCTGGCTACGTGCCAACCTCCATGGTTAATAAAATAAGGTATGTTTGTTCACATCTAGTCCAAGAGATGTAAGCAGACAGGGCACGGCAAACCTACTGCTGGCACGGCCGCAGCAGCTTGCACCATCTCGTTTATTGTTTAAATACTACATAAAAATAAAAAACCCTTTTTCTTCATCGTTGATATCTACGTAAAAAAGCCTCATCATTCGATGTAGATAGTCTAAAAATTGCCAAAACTTGAAGATCATAAAGATATATTGTGTTTTTTGAACTTTTAAATATTTTTAAACTATGGAGGCAAAATTAAAAAAAAATAAATACTTTTGCCAGAAAACTAAGAAAAACGTTGGAGTATGGGTTTTAATAATTTTTTAATAAACGTTTTAAGACCGAAACGATGAGTTGCAAAAGTCATGTTGTACACTCGCGTGGGCCATGTGCAGTGGCGCACAGTAAGATAAAACGGATTTTTTTTCCGGAAATAAAATATCTCCAAGGCAAATTAAACAACCTTGATGGTCTTTTTTTTATCTAACAGCTTATTTTACACGGAATGTAGGAAAAGTTGTCTAGATTCCAAACATCCCCTTCAAGAGGGTGAAAACAACCCGTAAAGATGACAAAATATTAAAAATATTATTTAAAACTGACATTCTTTACTATAATTGTTATAAATCGCAAAAAATTCATTAAAAAAAAAATTAATGTTATACTGAATACAAAATAGGTAGTGTAAGTATGATGTAGTGTGTTAAAACAACCCTTAAAATTAATAAAATGAAAAAAAACTATTGTGAATTGACATTTTTCACTATAATTGTTATAAATCTCTAGAAATTTATTGAACGAAAAAAAAGTGTGGTACGCAACACACAATGCTAAAACAACCTTTGAAGTTACTAAAATTTAAAATATTTTATTTCAAATTGACGTTTTTAACGACAATCGTTCAAAATCTATAGAAGTTCATTAAAGTGACGAAAAGTGTATTACGATACACAAAATTAATAGTATAGGTATGTTTTCAGGAGTTAAAAGAATCCTCAGAGTTAATGAAATTCGGAATATTTTATTTAAAAACTACGTTTTTTACTGTTATCATTAAAAATCTATTAAAATTTAATAAGAAGACTGGAACTGTGTTATAGTACACACAATGCATAATGTAAGTATGGTGAAAGAAGTTATAAAAATCCTTGAACGGGCTAATATTTTATGGAAACCGTATGAAAAATAAATTATTTAGCTAAGTAAACAAGGCGTATGTTCGTTTGAGTCATGTACACTCGCTTGGAGTGAAAATGGAGTAAGCGGGTAAAAACAATCTTATGAAAATATTATAATATGAAATTAGAATAATAATTTGCAATCTTGAATTATAGTTTTCATTGACAAATATCAGAAATATAATTCAAAATGTTTCGCTTAGTTATTACTATGAAGTCAACATAAATATTATTTTAATTTACGTTTAGATTATTTAAAATATGATAACAGGGTAAAAACAATCCCTAACATCGATAAAAGTGAGAACACTTTTCTCACATTTTAAATATATTTCTATGATTTTGAAGAATCTAGAGCAAAAAGTAATTTATTGGTCTAAGTTAGCCATATCTCTACATTATTACACAATATGCAGAATTAATTATAAAACAAAGACATAAAGGAGGATAATAACCATTAAAGATTTTTAAAGGACCCCATTTCAAATCTTTATTTAAGTGTATTGTTATAATCACAAGGAATAACTATTTTCTACGAAAAAAGGAGATATTAAATTTATGTTTACGGAATATTCATGTAGTACATCCAATCAGATTTAACCAATACAGGAAAAACCAAAAGTAAGATACTTAAAAAGAGACATTCATAAATAACTGTCTGTTTAACCAATGCTTTAACTGCTTGTTTAATGAGAAAAAAAATTTCTGAAATTTATTGACATCGAACAGCCATTAGATAAATTAAAAACTTAAAAGTTAATAATTTATCAATTTTCGATTTTTGTATACGTACCAGTTACACTGAAAAATGGTCTGGAAATGAAAGATTCAAACAGTTTTTTTTTATTATTTAACCAAAAGTAAATGCTGTCTTATTTTTATAAACAGCTTAAGAGTTGTTAAAGTTACAACTCTGATGAAAGTCAGAAGAAATAATTATTTAATTGAAAAGTCTTCATGATACAAACTTTTTTGGTATGAATTTTTTTTCATAAATATTTCAGCCAAATAAGTGATACTAATTAGGGGATAGCCTCTTAAGTCTGGAAATTATAGGATAAAACGTATTTAACAAAAGGATGCTTACATTTTATTTAAGTTGGTTTTTAAAATACACAGCTATATGTATAACACCTTTTTTATTTGTAAAAAATTGTAAATCATTTTATTCAGATTGTTCTTTATCATTGCTAACAGAATAAGCTTCTGACTAAAACCAATAACTATCTCTATCCTTGCTTACGTTAAAAACGTCCTCACCCTTTCTTTTTTTTTTTAGTGATATTTACAAACTCATCATTGATTATTTATCTGCAAGAAAAATTTACAAAAATATACTCATTTTGTTCGTATTTTTCTATTTAAAGCATGTTTTATCAATCGTATTTGATACTTAAATCACTTGTGTCTTTTATAGCAAGTTGCAAGATCTATCTTATTTAATGTGGCAACTGATTTACCATAATGTTTGTTGGCTAAAACTGCTTTATTACAAAAGCTCATACCTTTCTCATAAAGTAAAAAATATATGTTATGTTAATGTTAGATTGCGTGGTATAAAAGTTTACAGTATTCAATGCATAATCCTTTCACAATGTACGTTCAACAATTAGTAATAGTAAAGCAATATAAAAAATGATGTAGTTGCATTTGGGCATGTTAAAGCTTATTCAAATTATAATTACTGTTCCAGATACTAATGAGAATGATTTTGTAGGCGATTATGTATTGTTTAATTAATTCTAATAAACAAGTAAATTATTAAAGCAACTTATCAAAAACTGTCATTAAACATAAGTTTGTTGATGTCCTAATAATAAAAAAGAAAGGTTTTTTTCAGCCTTACCTCCTTATTTTTTAAGTTATTTTCAGCATCTTTTCTCAATTGTTTGGTCTTATGCTACTTGATCCAGTCGCTTATGTTGTACAAACAAAATTTGGGGTCACTCATACTTAGTAATTTATTAAATATATCCTGCAGCTTCTCCTTTTGGCTGCTTTGTCTAGCGTGTAATATAAAGTTTTTTCGATAGATTTTGTGCCATCCTTTCTGAGCATCCTTAGAAAAATAAATTAATGGCAAAGGTAATTTTCTTGCAACTGCACAGCCATACATTAATAACGTATGAATACTTGGGCTCATGTAAACCCACTTATATTTATCGTTGTGTCGTTCGTATGTATCTTAGCACAGCTTCTTTAACTTTTCTAGATCCACTCCATTTTCCGAATGAAACAACGATTATATTAGTGTAATATTTTTAACTAACTATTCGTCTATCTCTAGTAACTTTGCAAAATCATTTGGAACATCAAAACATGTTTGTACTGAATTCCTAGTATTAATGGTTCCAGAATATTGCTTCACTTTATCAACGCGAACACCAAAGCGTTTGTATATTCGTTTTTGAATCACCTTCTTTTTTTTTAAAAATTCTTTTACAAAAAAGCAATTATTATAATACAGAAACTTATACTAATAAAATTATCTTTTACTTTTTAATGCATGTACATATGCTTCTTGAATATTTAATAGCTATACCGGAAATAATTCTAAGCCGGCTATACAACAATTCAATGAAATCAGACTTTTATATCGTATTGCGCTTATAGCTAAGTAGAAATACGTAATATTATTAGATTTATGCATTGTCTAGTCAATTCACGAAAATAAAAATAAATACTATATGTAGATTTTTTTAATACACTATAATGATTGAAGTCTTATTCTTTTATAGGATATCTTATTTTTTCATTTCAAACAAAAACTACGACTTGACTTAAAAAAATGCTTCTACTTTTAATCAATCTATGTGAGTTTGTTGTAATTCATAGTAATATGGGTCAATTTTTTATCCTCATTTTAATTCAAAGAGCAACTTTAAGTGTAGTAAATAATGACCGTTGTAACAACACACTTAGAATTACAATGGATCTTTTTATTTATCTAATAATACAATCGTACCAAAGTATTAACCTAAAAAATCATTCTGTTTTTGATAAAAAAAACTTTTCTTAACGTTTCCATGTGTGCTACAAGAAAATTCTTTGAGTAGTTGTACTAAATTGGATTTTGATGAGATATTTTGTTAATCTCCCACCAAATAGTTTGCTTATTTAAGAACCGTACTATGCACACGAAATGCTGATTCGAATAATATATACCGTATAATTATACAAACCTTTATTCTCTAGAATCGAACATTTCACGTAGGTAGTCTAATCGTACTTCTGTAGACTGTATGTACTCAATGTTCAAAGCACTTGATGTTATAATAAAGCTAGCCGATTCCGTACTCTGATGCTGCGGTCTTTGGTAAGAACTTGTTTGTCTTATCTCCAAATTAATGGCTAAAGCACAAGCAAATGGGATATCTACTTATTGCTGGATTTCCAACGATTGCATTATCAGACATTGTCAAAAATATTTCGAACTTTGCTCAGACCTTTTTCTTGATCAAAAGAGTAAAGGAATTTGTTTAAGAATTTGACATTTTGTTTCTTAATCTTTGAAATTTTTTGGTAATTGTGTCTTCATCTCCTTTTTCTATGGCAATTCAGACGGCTGACAAAATCTAACACTTTGTGGTGTGGGATTCAGCCACAAACTTCTATCTACGAAAGTATTAACTAACATAGTCTTTCAAGCATGAAATTACACGATAACTTTTCAACATGTTACAATATGTAACTTTTTAATATGTAAATGTACGAATTTTTAAGTTATTAGCTCTCTGTTACTACAAAATGGTTACGGACTTGACTTTTATTTCAATTTTTTTTTTTTTCTTAGAATTATAAATCTCATCCACCCTTAGTTTTTTCAATAAGAACTCAAAAAAAGTACAAATGTTTGATTGAATTATGAATCTGCATTTAGTTTACTACATAAATCGATTAGTATTAACCGATGACAATTCGCTGTTGTGTATTTTATCTTCAGGGTTATCGCACTACTTATGTGCATAAGTATGGTCAGCAGATCTGTCAAATCCTCCAGTTACAAATAGCACTAATTTGTCCAGATCTTTTTCCTCACAATCGAGTGCAACAACCTGACACAGACGCTCAACAGTCTTGTTGAGCAGACTTTGCAAAGGAACTACAGCTTCATTTTCAGACACAGTGCTATCTTCAGGCAAACATTTAAGCATCGCTTTACGGATTTTAACGTACTTCTGATGAATGAAAACGTTTTGTGATGTTGTTTCTTTACGTAAGTTTTGATATTTTTTTTTACTGTAATCGTTCTCAAGGTAAATTGCTAGGGCAGATTCATTTGAATGTTTGACAAGAAAATTTTGTGAAACACTATTACTTAGGCTAACTGTTTCTTGCAAATAACTTCGCTTTTTACATAATTGTGAAGATAGTTTTAATAAATTAATATCAATCTCTGCCAGTTTAACAATGTCATGGGTTCGCTGATCTTGAACTGTTTTAAAGGCATCAGACACTGCAACAAGTTTTCTGCCACCTTTGGTGCTGTGCGACCTTTTCAATTTTTTGAATCGTTAGAGGAAAAAAATCATTTGTTTTATCATAAATTAACTATTTTTTAGCAAAATATGTCTTTTTTTTAACAAAAATCATTTTTTATTTATTACTGACCTAAGAATTAAATTATTATGAGTGCTCTCATTAGTCAATCAAAAAACGATAGGTACAGAGTTATGTATGCCTTTAGCAATGACGCCTTCCTGTACGCAATGGTCAAGCCTCAAAAGTTGTCCTTGTCTAAGCCAACAAGTATCAATGTATATTTTGTCTCTTTTTTGTGTGAGTCAATTATTCTGATACCACCCAACGTGGGTGCAGACATAAAGGTAAAAACTGTATTTATATAAAAAAAACATTGTAAGGATCAAAGAAAAGGTTTCTGGGGACTACGTTAAAGCAAGTGGTGGGTAGTAGGCAATCATAATTAAGCAACATTAATGATATTACCAGATAACTTCGTGTCAGAAACATATCATACCTGTACAAAAATGTAATTCACATTAAGAGACTCAACAAACAAGTGTGTATAATATATACACTATGAAAATGTCAAGGGTTGCACTTGGTAGCCAACTTAGTTAAGAACTTTTTTATAACTTTATCGAGGAACCAGCGCAATCCGAATGATTCTAACGTGTCTATGTTAGTGTTTAACTAAGAAGCTAGAGTAGATATACTGGGATGATTCTGGCTTACCTCCCGCCTTCCTTTTAGGGAGGAGCTGTAGCATGAGGCATCTGGCCCACGAAGGGGGAGCTGTAGCACGAGGGTATGGGGCTCTCCCTCCGAAGTGGGTGGCTACCGCAAAAGGGGAGTCTCGGGCGGGTAAGTGGTCGTGGGTCAGCCATGCTGTTGTACGAGCTTATCCGCGCTCCTCCCTCTTCTAGTGTTGGCTTGTTCCCTCAACTTAGTTTGGGATGGGACCACTTACCTACATGCATGGTAATGTACACGCATCTTCGCGCATGTATGTGCTCGTGGTAATCCGAGTGATCATGTACGTAGATGTTGATGAAATAGGACGAGTAAGCGTTTAGTTAAATCATGCACTTTTCTGCATAGCCCAATAAATGTTTTAGTTAAGTAGCGGTAAGAGTTCAGCTGTGCTATTGCGCAAGCTTATCCGCGCTCCCTCTCTTCTATAGTTTTCCTCACTATGCTGGCAGCCAGGTAATTAGTTTTTTGTGCTCAAATATCAGCATCTTACCTAAAAAAGCTGAGTAAAGTTTCTTAACGAGGATGTGGATGAAAAAATCAACTTTTCTAAATATGTTTTGTGTTGTCGTATATAAAAACATTGAACATAAAATGTGAAGATTAAAATTCTTTATTACATATGATATTTCTTACATTTATAATTTTTTATATCATTTATTACATCTATTATTTACATATGATAACTATTACATTTACCATTTCTTACATTATAACTATACATAATTAATTAATCTTGTATGTTAAATTATATTCAATTATTGCTTATAATTATTACTCAAAAATAATACTAAGACATTTATTGCACATAATCCACCCAACTCTTTATAAAATCGCCACTTGTATTTAGCGGTCTTATGCTGCATGTCGTAGTTTCTTTTACATACTTTATACCTATTAAATCTTGTCACTTCATTTTTCCTGTAACCATTTACTTTTTTTCTCATGTCACATAAACCGCCCTCATAAATGTTATTTTAAAATCCTAAGAAGTCTTTATCCTCTTTCTTTTCAAGCAGCGTCAATACATTCTAGAAACCTTCGTCACACACTGAATTGTAACTATTTTCATAATCTGAATCGTATTTTATTATAACCACTTTAAAAAAAATTTATTCTTATCAATATCTTGTTTATCCACAACAGACTTCTACTCCTACTGTCACAAATGTTATTATCACTATCTCCATCATTAATAAAAACGTTTCTGTCACTATCAAAGCTTACAACATTTGTATTCATATCACTGTCTCTATCACCATCTCCGTCACTAATAGCAGTTTTACGATCGAACTCATAATCATCAACGATTTTCTCAGTGTCAATATCATTATCTCTTTTCCTAATTAAAAATTTTTTATCACTTACGCAATCTACATCATTAGACACACCATTGCTTTCATTCTTATTTAGGCTAGCTGTAGTGTCACTATCACTGTCAATATTCAAATTAATATCACTATTATTGTTGAAATCACTGCCACTGTTGATATTGAGATCACTATCACTGTCAATGTCACTTTCACTTTTTACTTCTACAGTTTCATTATTCCGTATCTCACAATTTTTGATATTTTGGAATCACTACCATTTATTGTAGTTTTTTTGGTTTTTGAATGGAATATACATGGGTGGGTATTCATCTGGTTTTACTTTAGCCAACTTTCCTGGTACATATTGTTTTCCAAAATTGGTAACAATAACTCTCTTTTTTTTTATTAGTAAAAAAAAGGAAAATTTTTTATCATCCCTCATTTTACTACTTTTTAAAATTTGCAATATATAACTCTACCTTACAACTATGTTTTAACAGGCAGAAAAAAAAATGCAGTCACACTGTTAAAAAGTCAGGAGAGAACTAGCAGTCCCACGAACAATTTTTGGTCTAAAAAAAATTGATAACTACGCTTCGTCTTGTATACTATGCTTTTACTTCCATAATCTTAGCTTTGTATATGTGTCTACGGCGTATTAGAGACAAACTTGTTCAATTGGTCATTCACGAGCAAATATTGACTGTTCTTTTTTTACAACAAAACAGTTTTCATAAGGTTACAAATATTTGTAAATACTGGTCCGAAGGGTCCCAATATCCCAATAACACTGCTTTTATTCTTTATACGTGCTCTTTTTCTGACGCTTTTATTGTTTTATGCTTACAGTAGTGTTGCTGCAGCAGTACTCCTATTGTAAAAATATATTTTCTTGTATAATCGATGAAATACTTAAGAATATGAGAGAAAGAAAAATTGTTTTAATTAATTTTTTATTTTTTAAACTACTATACATCATCTGTATGTCAAGGATAGCTTATCCGTTCAGCCTTATTATTCTTTGATATACATTTCTTATAGCTGTAGCATTCTTCGCAGCATAATAAGCTGATTTAAATGTATGATTTGTACATATCACATAAATCATGTAATATTGTTGAAGTGACAAACACTCCTCAAAGTTCTAAATAAAGATACGAAGAGGAAGATAGTCCTTTAAATTTTTATTTATTATTCATTTGATTTCATGAATTATACCTATTGAGGAGCACTTGACCAAGCCATTTTGTTTTTCAAGTCCTTTGACATAAATAACGTCATTTTGTTTAATGATACAGAGAAAAGTGACGATTATATCTTCATAGGGCACTTCTCCAGAGTCCCAAAGCAGACCATGGTAATTACATTCTAACCATCGATTTTCACGCTTATCTTCAGGCCTTAGCTAACTCAAAGGGTGGGGGGGGGTTTGAAAAAAATAATATTGGTGTAGAATTTTCTTCCTCTAAAGGTAGAATTGCAACCTCTTCAAAATTAAATTCGTTAAATATAGTCTTAAGACCTTAAATGTCAATCACTTATTGAGACATCTTCAAGCTAGTACAACTAACAGCCAACTTATATTAATGTTTTTTTACAACCTTTTATATACGTGTATTATAGTATCTTATCCCACTGCATCAAGGTAGCGCCTTTATCTACGTAACCAAATAGCTAAAAACATATGTGAAAGCACCGTAGAAGTTATTTGAAGACGTTAGCAATTGGTGTCTGCATCATGGAGCAACTTTCAGATAGTTCTGCTGATGCTGACTGTATAGAAAATTTTTTAACGTCTTGTAAAACAGTGTGAGTAGAACATCAACGACTGTCGAATGGTAAAAATATATTAAAGATTCGAGTTATAGTTGATAATAGTGTGATAGTACTTGAAAGCATTTAAAATTATTATGAATCTGTAAAATTTTTGTCGCATATTAAGCAAAAATTATCAAATATTAAGTATCTCATAACAACTTTTTTAAAACATTTTTAAAAAAATTGGAAATTCAAGGATATGGTCTTGTTACTACATCAAGCCACAATGACGATGATATAGCTGTGGTGTGAGAAGAACTTGATAATCCATTTCAGAATCGTATAAGAACTGTCATGATTGTAAATAGGAAGATTTGCATGATTGGTTCGAAAAAAATTTTCAGAAACCCATTGCTACCGATATTAATGAATTCCAAGAACAAGATTCCTAGTGAATTCTGCGCTCTATTTTATATTAAGTAGTTACCATAAATAAATATCAGGCTATAAATGGTAGTTCTTACATATAAGAGAACTAACCAGTTCTATTATTAAAAAAAAGCTTGCGTTAATGTAAGGGATTTCGATCACCAATGTTTCAAATAGGCCATTTTGTCCGCACTACATTCTAAGTAGGTAAACCATGGCGGTTCTGGCACCCCCCTAGCTCCCCCCCTGAGGTGGTGGTGGATAAAGAGGCTCTAGCTATAGCTGTGGATGGAGAAGAGGCGGTGGTGGGGAAGAGGCTGATCAGGCGGTAGAGGAGAGGCGGTGGTGGGGGAGAGGCTGATCGGGTGGTGGAAGGAGGGGCATGGGTGGTATAGGTAGTAGGGATGGTGGGTGGTGCGGACTACTTGAATGGTAACGTCAGGGGAAGGGGGCCTCTTCTGGATCCTGTGACGGATGGTACTGACGGCTCCCTTCCTTTCCTACCGCGAATCGAGCTCCAACGTCATCAGGATGGATCCAAAAGGTGTAGGTGACAAGCCCAACGTACAGAGCAAGAGGAAGATGATCAAGCATGAACGTGTATTTCTTATCAGTGGATGTAGCGGATTGCGTATCCCGTTTAGCTGTGACCAACGTTGGCTTACTCAACGCAGTACCTTGCTAAGTAATGGAGCTATTATTTCTTATCTATACGGATGTGTTAGCCGTGGCCAATAACTCTTCGATTCTTATTTAGGCGTATAACGTACCAGCATCATATTTTTTTCTCAAGAGTGGGCGTATCGAGTGATGCGTGTTGCCAGAAGACATGTATACCAATTCACAACCGAAAGCGTATCCCAACATTGCTTGGCTTGCTCCTCTTCACCGCAGTACCATACCAACGAACAGAGTCAGTTAATACGATAAAGTAATTTTAATCGGCGCAGTGATGAGGAGGCATGAATGGAAAAAATCGATATAGATTTATGAAGAACAAATTTATTGCATAAGTATTGTTCATCAGGTTTACATTGATTAAAAAATATCGTTATGTCTTAGCTGCTCTTTTGAAATCAATTTTTTTAGAGCTGTAGCATTTTTCACAGCACATTTAGTTTAATTAAATTGGCGATTCATGCAATTGATATCATCCATACTAATTTTTTTTAAACTGGACATTGCTTAATATCATAAATGTACCTATAAAAATATTTATATAATGCAAATATTTAGTAAAGCGTATAATTATACTATGAGTACCTAGTACCTATTAAATAGCACACGACGCAACCATTCGATTTCTTAGGACCTTTTACGTAAATAACATCATCTTTTTTAATAATGGCTTGAAAGGTCGTAGCTACATTCTCGTAGGGCACATGTCTTGAGCTCCAACGAAGACCGTGGTCATGAAACTCTAACCATCGATTTTCACATTTGTTTTTAGGTAAGAGCTGTGCCCAATAATATGGGGGCTTAAAGACAAAAACTGATGGTGTAGCATTTTCATGTAGAGGTATGATAGCAACCTCTTTAAAATGAATTCGTTGTGCATGGTTCTGAAGCCTTGAACATCAACAACGTACTTCGTTATCTTAACGTTGTGACGATTATTAGTTAACTAACCCCTCTATTGATGTGTTATCTCTTTACATACAACTGCTATTCACCACTAGTTATCACTCGTATCGTTTTCGCAGAGGTAAATCAGTATAAAAGAAAAGTTCAAGCTGCTCGTCATTCATTTGAGTACGTTAACGCGAGCTGTAAGTATAATGGAGCAACTCCGTGAGAATTTTGCTAACGCCAACGCCGTGGAGCGTTACGTGATTTTCTGTGAAATAGCGCGAATAGAATATCAACGCTTGCTGCATAATAATAATATGACCGAGATACAAGATTTTATTGATAATAGTGAAATATTGCTTAAAAGTATTTCTGACTATAAGATGTCTGTAAAATTGTCATCGCCAGTGGAAAATGAGTTGTTGAATATTAAGTGTCTTTTATCAACGTTTTAAGCAGCATTTTATGAAATTCTATAAGTGCAAGGGTCAGAGCTCGATGAAAAATAAGACAATCAAGATGATTATAATTTTGTGACATGAAAAGATCCTAATAGTGCTTTCAAAAATCGCATAAGAACGGCTGTTATAACAAATTGTAGGCATTAAAGTATAATAAAATTTTTTAAGTCTGCGGAAAAAAATATTCATTTTCAAAGTGCGAAAAAAATTGTTACAATATTAGCAGCAAAGTTTTTGACAGTAAAAAATAATACAGAGACTGTTGAAGTTAAATATCTTTATACTTAATCTGATTCCATTTTTGATACGACAGACCTACATGAATGGTTTAAAACGAATGTCCAGAAGCCTCTTTCTAAAGATATAGAAGAGTTTCAGGAGCACGATTCTGGTTGGACTTTACGCTTAATTTTAAATTTAGTAGTAAATATAAATAAGTACACTGCAATGAGTTGTGGTGCTTACATAGAACTCCCTTTTACAATCGAGAAAAAAAAGCTTGCGTGAATGTACAGAACGCAAATTAGGAATGCTTCAAATGGTCCAATTTGACAGCTTTACATCCAGTGAATAAAAATGCACAAGGAGTGTCAAATTATACTCAATATGAAAAGAGTTATAGTTCCAAGGAAATCATCTTTCCAGTAAAGCCTAAGCAAGTTACAAAATTTGAAAAACAGAATAATGTGTCTATTAATGTGTATTTTTTTGAGAAAAGTAAAAATAGTTATACATTTTTACCCCTTCACTTGACAGCAGAAAAAAAGGATAAACATATTCATTTGCTGCTTATACAAAATTATTATTTTGATACGTATAGTGAGGGAAAATCGAAAAAACAAAAAAATATTGACGGAGAACGTGATGATTTTATTAATGCTGAGGAAATGGCTGAAAATGAGGTAGAAGAAGATAGAAAAGGTTTTTTTAATGCTGAGGCAATAGACGAAGATAAGGTAAAAGAAGATAGAGAAGAATATTTAAAAGAAATCTAAGATAGTGATAATAGTGATGATAATGATATAAAATACCACTACGTATACATTAAAGACTTATCTAGGTTGGTTAGAAGTTCTCTAACAAAACATCAACATTGAATATATATTTGCGACCGCTGTCTTCATAACTTTACACCTGATGAAATGTTAAAAACACATACAGTGGAGTGCGTTAAAGTAAATAAGTCTAAAATAAGCTTGCCGAGGTACGTTGATAAAGTCTTAAAATTTAAAAATCACATAAATAAAAATCGTGTACCATGTGTACGCAGACTTTAAGTGTTTATTAAGACCTGTGGATAATAGTGAGCGAGCAATACAACACAATGAAGCATTAAGTGTTGGATATTATGTAAAGTGCAGTTTTGACAACGCGAAATCCCGATACATTTTCTACAGAAAAAAAACTAAAAGCAGTGTGAATCCAGCAACCTGGTTTGTAAAAGAAATACAACATCTTGCAAAACAAAATCAATGCAATACCTTAGATAAACATAGAATTTACAGCAATCCAGTGCCAATGAGATAATTATCTGAAGAAGAGGACTTTGATTTTTTCAATGCTGATATGTGTCACATATGTGAGAAGTCTATTAAAAATCATAAAAAAGTTTACGATCATTGCCATTTTACTGGAGAGTAAGTATTATATTTATGAGCTTGTAATTAAGAAAATTTTTGCTTTTAAACTAAAATTTGCTTTTTTTTTACTTAGATATCGAGGCCCAGCTCACAATGTATGTAATCTCAAGTATCAGGACTCGCGAGCAGTACCAATAGTTTTCCATATTCTCCGCAATTGTGATGCCTACTTATTTATACAAGAACTTGTTACTTGCTTTCCCAAAATAGTACAAGTTATCCCTAAAACTAAAGAAAAATTTACTTTTTTTACGAAGTACGTCAAAGGGATACGCATAAACTTACGCTTCATTGCTCGTAAAGATTTTTGCCGTCGTCGCTTGATAAGTTGGGATCTTACTTAGAGCAGTATGATACTCTAGAAAAGGTTTTTAGTCAAGATGATAAATACTATTTCAAGCAAATCAATATGTTGAAGCTGAAGGGTATATTTCCATACGATTATGTAGCATTATTCGAAAAACTTGAAGAAATCGGGTTCCCATCTAAAGATGATTTTTATAGTAAATTATGTAATGCACATATAAGTAGTAAAGATTATATACGTGCTGAAACAGTATGGAAAACTTTTGATATGATAACTCTTGGACAGTATTCAGATCCTTACCTCAAAACTAATGTATTTTTGTTAACAGAAGTATTTGAAAACTTTAAAAATAATTGCCTCAAGGTTTATAAATTAGATCCTGCTCACTATTTCACTACTCTAGGCTTCACTTGGGATGTCATGTTAAAAAAAATAAAAGTAAGTATTATGTATAAGAAAATAATGTCAATTGTGCTTTAGTTATTAATTGACAATTTTTTTCAGATTTCACTAAAACTCATTACTGATATAGACATGTTTATGTTTATTAAAAAGGCAAACGAGGTAGAATAAGCTAGTGCTGTAACAGATATCCAGAAGCTAATAATCACTATATGGGAAATTATAAAAAAGATGAAACTGAAAGATATATAGCATATTTTGATATGAATAATTTGTATGGTTAGGCAATGACTAAAAAACTTTCTTATGGTCAATTTCAGTGGGTCAAAAATGTTAAGCAACAGCCTCATAATTTTTATTATATTGGAAATGAAAGTGCTTACAGATATATTTTAGAAATGGATTCGAAGTATCCAGAGGAGCTTGACGATTCTTATTAAGATTTGCCATTTTGTTCCAAACACATTTTAGCACTAGGTTCAAAGCAGCCCAAACTAATGACAACATTAAGTAACAAGCATAAATATGTACTTTATTATGAAGCCCTCAAGCAAACCACAAATCATGGATTACGACTAACAAAAACATATCGAGCCTTAAAATTCTGGCAAAGTGCATAGCTTGAAGAATATATTGATTTCAATAGCATTGAGGGTAAAAAAGCTAGAAATGAGTTTGAAAAAGTGCTTTTCAAACTTTTTAATAATGCTATTTTTGGAAAAACGATGGAAAATGAGAGAAAGCGTATCGATGTCAAACTTCTTCACCATTGGGATAGACGCTATGGTGTGGCATCGTACATTGCAGAGCCAAATTTTCACAGCTGTGATATTTTTGATGAGGATTTTGTCGCCATACAGATACAACGTGCAGAAGTGATGATGAAAGAACCAAAATACATTGGGCTTAGTGTCTTTGATTTATCGAAGACACTTGTGTATCGTTTTCACTACGATTATATGATCTCCAACCTCAAAAATGATTGTAAGCTCTTATCCACTGATACAGACAGTCTGATTTATGAGGTAACAAATTATGATATTTATAAAATGATGAAATTGGATATTAATGAATTTGACACACCAGATTATCCAGAAAATAATAAATCTATGATGCCGTTGAAAATAAAAAAATTGTTGGGCTCATGAAAGATGAGTGCAATGTAAATATTATATTGAAATTTGTTGGGCTTAGAAGTTAGATGTAGTATTCTCCTTGAAAATGAAAATGTGATTAAAAAGCAAAGGTTGTTAAGAGTAGCGTCGTAAAAGCCATTATCGATTCCAACGACTATACTGAGTGCCTATGTGACCAAATTATAAACATTAATCGAGAGCAAATTAATATAAGATCACGTCGTCATAAGCTCTACACTAAGAGGCAGAATAAAATTGCTCTTAGCTCCCAAGATGATAGACGATATATTTTATCAAACACTACAGATACGCTGCCTTAGGGCCATAATAGTATTAAAGTAATAGAAAAAAAAGAGCTGGAGAGTGTGTAGAAAATCATAGCAGACCAGCAGCCCATGAAAAAGCAACCAATGTAGAGGAGGAGATCTCTCCAGTAGAGGGAGAGTCCCTATATCATCGGCAGCATCAACCAGCAGAGCTCAGTCAGAGCTGTAGTGAGCAAATAAAAGCATCGACTGCTTCATCATCTAATGCAAGCAGCTCAGGTCAACAACAAGCTCTAAAAAGAACAGGTTTGAAGTTGAAAAATTTTTACTGAGATAAGCAGATCTATTTAGAACAGCAAAGCTCAGAAAAAGAAGTTTGTAACGCGTTTTCTTATTCATATATTTTTTTTACTAATTATGAAACTCATACAATTTTTTATCGTGTTTCAGATGGCTGATTTAGCAGCACTTAATCGGCTAGGCTGTGCAAGATTCCTTCCATTACAGAAGATCAACAAAATGGTCAAGGGGCAAAGTCATGTAGTGTCGAAGCTGAGAAAAGCTAACAGTAAATTCGGTACGAAAGCTATCGCTGAACTAGACGACCACTTACGCATATTTTTACCTAATCAAGTATCTGAGCATCTTGTGAGTTATGAACTGTCATTTAATAGTTTGTTGGAATCCACTGATAGAAAGAAGCTGTAAGTTCGCTATAATGGTGATAGTGTTGAATTTTTTAACCAATAAATGTTTAATTATACAAATACTAGAAAAAAAAAGTTATTTTTGTGAAACTAGTTTAACATGAGAAGAAATGAATGATACAGTCTATTACATGTTTAGAGTTTTTGTTTATCTTATTTTAAGGTACATATCACTTTTATTCTTTTTTATCATTAATCCAACTGTTATGAGTATTGTCAAAGCCCAACCACTTAACGAATATTTGATTTCCTCGTTGACAAAGAATTTTTTCAACAAGATAAGTGTCAGGATACTTGGTTTTCTGCAGTTCCTGCTCGTAGAAGCCTCCAGAAATTGGCTGATTTTGGTAATCTTTCAAATGGTAAGTTGGTAAATTAGTTTGAGCTACTCGTGCTATAGCAAATACCCCAGTTAACCAGTTAGGTGTGTATCCTCTTTCCAATACTTGCTTAGCATTACTTATTCGCACTTTCTCTCCCACTTTAAATTTCGGTTGTTTTCTCATCCCCATTTTTCTTGATGAAATTTTTTTCAAAATTTCATTTTTAGTAGCAGCTGACACATCGTTTAGTTTCATAGCTATTGTCTTATGTTTTCGATTATTATAGACCGTCAGTAACTCAGGTAAGATGTCAATCTACTTATATCTGCCACGCAAGCTGAAATTTTTCCATATATTATGTTAGTGTACAATTGAATCGCTCACATATAGACGCTTTAAGGTAATTATAAGTTGAGTACAAGTTTGTTTTCTTCTTTTGCATGAGCCTTTGAAAATTCACATTGTAAAACTCTTTGCCATGAACTGTTTGCAAATTAGTTAGAACTCTTCCCTCTGTTAATATCGACTTCATAGCTGCAGTAACATCTTTATCGGTTTCATTCTTTACGGGCACAGCCCATGCATACTTAAAGAATGCATCTATAACTGTAAGCAAATACCTCTAACCTTTATTTTCATGAGCATAAGGTATAATCTCCACAAGATCAGCTTGCCATGTTTCATCCAAGCCTTGAATATCAAACTTTTGGCAAAGGTAGTTGCGTCTCGCAGGCTTATGAAGCTCTTCCACTACTGCTTCCATCTTTTGTTACTGTCTTCTGGAGTTATACTAGACATATGTGCTACAATCTTCTTAAGTGTATTAATTTAACGCTGCAAATTTAGTGTTGTTTCTGAGAAAACATCACTCAAATTGCTCAATAGTAGATTAATTTTCTTTAGTTCATTCAAAATGAAATTTTTTTTCTTTCTGTAAAGTAGTAGGATTTACAGCATCGTGAGGTTGAATAGCTGGTGCAACAGTGCGCAACCTTTTATTTTCCAAGTCAAATTGACCATCCGTGGTGAGATTATATCCCATTCCTCGAGGACTTAGACTACTACCTTCCGACTTAGTTGATCCACGTCCGAACACGTCGATGCTCATTTTTACACTGAAGTAGAATTTATAACGATGCTCAATATATAATATTAGCTCAACGAAGCTCCTCAACGATTAAATTAATTTCACTAGTGTGACTAGGATTATTAGCTGATTTTTCTGCCACTAGTAATCTTAGCCGATTGACCAGCTCTTCAGGATCGTCCCAGTAAACGTAGTCCATTTGCATGTTCAGCCTAGCAATTTTGAATGAAGGGATGGACCTGTCTTTCTTCTTAATTTAAGGGAGATTAAATAATGGGGCAATAACATTATTTAATTTATCCCTATTGTAGGGACGAATCATCTCATTTTTGTCAAATTTTCTTTTATGCGCAATTGACTTTTCCAAGATTTGTTTGAATTTAACTAAATTATCTGGTGTCATGTGCTTTTTATTAGGATGCTTTTAAATAAGTAACTCCATTATTCCATCAGTCATTAGAAATCTTAGATCCTTTATTTGAATTTAATTATTTCTAAAATATATAGAAGAATCTCCAAGTATGTGTTGCCCGCTTTTTTCCTTTCTTATCCCGTAAATTCAATCCAGTTCTGACTTCTTTCTCTCAAGTATTTGTACGTATGGATTCATAGGTTGATTTTTATTGATGTCATGCGCTGAATTATCATCGTCACTTTTTTTCAATAACGGTATCATAGTCTTTGATAATATCATTCGACGAAAAAGTATCTTCTTTATCATCACTGTTACTATTAGCTGATTGGAACATTGATGCGTCGGTATTATTAATTTTTGACCTGAAAAGCTTGAAGCGTTTTTAAGTAAAGATTCGGAGCTAAGTGGCACGTTTGTGACTTTCTTTGTGTCATTGATAATTTTAAAAAGTGGATCAGTTATAGGCTTGAAAGTCTCTCCAATCTGCATTTTAAAATTTTCTCTTCCTGACTCTAACAATCAATGCTTACGTCAAACAGCTTCTCTAGCTTTTTAAACTTGCCAAAGAACGTCTTTTTCTTCACAAATAGTGTCCATGTTGATTACTTGATGGTTACCAAGAGACTAATACGCACTTAATAAGCATGAGTAATATTTGTAGCAAAAGAATCAAATCCTCTTCTATATCTACCACTATCAACATCTCTTTCCTTGCCCCTTACGACAAATCCATGTTTTACAAATCTCCAACAGTTTACACATAATTTCTTGAATTCATTGTACGTCATATCAGTATTAACATAATCATTATAGATGTGCTTTAAATTCATGTCTTCTTGTCGAAATATTACTGAAAGGTTTAAATTATCTCTGACTAAGTGCTTTGGAACTTGAGCATAGAATTGGCATGGATAGAAGCAGTCAACGATTTTGTGACGTCCCATGCAGAAAAAGGCTTCCAAATTATCTTGTTTCTTACAGGCAATGTCGTCAAATATCATTATAAAGTTGGGTAGTGCCTAATCCAGAGATATGACTGATTCATGATCGCTGTATGAAGAATACTTCACACCATCTATGGGCTCCAACAGTTGTTCTAGAAACTTACACTTTGGCTGATTCAGCGACTTTGAGTATAGACAAACATTCTTGAATCTCAATCCGTTGGGGTAAGTAATTAAAGCCAGCAAGCTGTTTGTTTTTCCACAGCTTGACGGATTACAAAAAATAGCTCTTATCGTATCGGGTAGCAAATCACCATGGCGTTGGATTTTCTTATCTTGCTTAACAATTCCGTCAAAATACACGACAGAAAGCTTCATATTCTTATCTATGAAGCTCATGTTCACTGTATACTGACTCAACTGAGACTGAAACATGATACTGTAAATGGTTTGCCTATATATTTTGAAACTCATCTGTCATCGAATTTCCTAATCTTCCTTATCAGTTTGTTGAAATTTATGACAGAAAGTTGAATATTCTGTTCCCCGGAGCTCGTGGTGACTGCATGCTAAAATATAAAATTTTAAATAGAGCTCTTCATATATTTTTGAGCTCATTTATTGTTAAGCACTTGGAAAGTTATGATCATTCATCATCGCAAAGGCTGTGGAATTATAAACACACTCATTAATATACTGCCTATGGAGCTTCACGTACCAGGATATTAATATTGTAGACTGGGCACTAAATTACCCAAGAGATTAGATTGCGGAGATCCATGTATCAATCCATTGGATCAGGCGTGCAAGCAACATGATATAGCCTATTCTCAGGATCAAAAAATTATTACAACAAGAAACACTGCTGACAAAATTCTAGCTGAAAAGGTGTGGAAAAGATTTAAAGCCTCAGATTATTGTTTAGGAAAAAAAGCTGCTGCTTTGACTATTTCCAGTGCCATGAAATTGAAATCTAAAATTCGCATGGGAGCATTCTCTAGTACGAATTCTAGTAAAATAAGTAAGAACAAAATGAAGCCGAAAAAAACTACTTTGAAAAGCTTGATTTAAAGTGCTTCAAAGTCCATGATTCCTAATCGTAGTGCTCGAAAAGCTATAAGTTCAGTGTTAAAGGGAGCGCAGGATGCTGTGAAAAAAGCTGGTGGTAGAAAAAATATTGTAATACCTCAAGTACAGCCTATCACGCAGGAAACTGAGGGATTTCTACCATACCTTATTCCTGCATTTGCTGGCCTAAGTGCTATAGGCACTATCACTAAAGGTGTAACTGGAGTTGTCAAGGCTATTAATGATGCTTAAGTTGCTCGATTACAGCTACAGAAGTGTGAGAGGCATAATAAAGAACTTGAAACACTCTTACTTGTAAAGGGGCTATTTTTAAAACAACATAAGAACGGCTTAGGTCTACATTTAAGGCTTGGAAAAGGCTTAAAAGATGGAAAAAAAAATTTTTTTTACGTGAAACTGCCTTACCGAGCTGTCACAGGCTATGACCTCATCAAGTATGCAAAAATTTTGAAAACACCGCATTTCCTTGGATTTTTTATGAGAAATGCTTTGCCAGCCAATGGCCCACGTTTTTTTGAATCAGCAATAGTCAATCTCAATGATAAGGATGGTTCTGGTACTCACTGGGTTGCCTATAGAGAGCGAGGCAATAACGAGACGTATTTCGACAGTTTTTGTGACCTACAGCCACCGATTGATCTACTGCTATATCTTGGTGTTAGATGTGTCAAATATCATTATGAAAGGTTTCAAGATCTTAGTGCATACAACTGCGGCCATCTTTGCTTAAGCTTTTTTTGTAAAAAACTCCATTTTCAGCTAATATAAATAGAATCATTAACATTAAATTCATCAAGAACATCATCTATTCTTGAAGCACAATATTTTTTACCTATCCAGTTGTCACCAGCACATAACTACGTTATTGGTCTAGTAGAACTCCTAACTTTCAATCGATTCCAAATATCGACGAATAAAATAATAAATTTTACGTAGGCAATCAAGTGGTTGTTTTTCCAACTGGCAGCTACGGAATTCAAGATATTGAGTCATTTCTGATCGACGTGTTACAACCCGACGATATAGCTATTAGTATCAAACCAAATAATAATTCTCTTCGCAGTGTAAAAACGTGTAGTCGTACTATTGACATCAGGCCAAAAGATTCTATAGGCCGTCTTTTAGGTTTAACTGAACGAATTTTTAGAGATACCAGTACTTACATCTCAGATTTACCTGTTGCTATTCTCAAGGTTAACACATTGAGAGTTAAGTGTAATATCCCTAGTGGAGCCTATTTAAACGGAGAAAAAGTTCTTACCATCCACGAGTTTTTCCCTGCTGTATCACCAGGATACAAGATTGTCAAAGTTCCATCGCAAATCATTTAATTACCCGTTGCAGTTAAAATTATAGATCATCTTCAAGTACGCATTGTTGATCAGGAAGGTAACTTGATTAATTTTGGTGGAGAAGTGATGAATACAAGACTACACTTGAAACAACTCAACTGAAATGAACATAGTGTACAACAATAGTAAAGTTGGACGAGGCTATGAAAACAAATTAACGAGGGTCAAGACGAATAGTCATCCACGAGACAACAAAATTGGACGAAGCTATAAGAATAAACCAAAATAAATAAGACGGATTAGTCGTCAACGAACGCTCAAAGCGTTAACACGTCACAACGTGCAGTTCTTAAAAAACCTAGGCCTACAAGTAAGAGCTCTAGGTAGCAAATAACTTGTGCTTTTTTTTTGCTGCCTGCAAACGAGAAAAAGTTGTGATGGAAGAGATTCTTGGGATTCAGTCAGGTGTCGTGTTCGATGAGTTGGTTGCACACTACGAATTTCATGCACATTGACTCCACATTGCATCAGCATTTAATAACAGTGATGAAATTCGCATCTAAATTCAACATCAAGATTTATGTCTTCTACCCTCTCAAAGTTCCCTATGTATTTCTAGACGTATAACAACTGGAGATGATAAATTTCTTAAGAAAACGAAACTAGTTACAAACACCATCTGCCATCTGTTCGAAGAAATATGATATGAACTAAATGGTATAGAAATTGATAGGGGTAAGAATGTTGGATTGACAACTTGTCAATAACTTTAAGTATGATATTTGGTTTCGCTAAGGACTATTGCAAAGTTGTGGTTAACGCAAAACATAAATTAGTTCTCACAAGATCAAGAGATGATGTGAACGCCGTCATACAAGTACCTGAAAATCAAAATTTTCGAAAAGTCTAAGCTTAAATTGACTCAGATTAAGTGGCTTGTGCGTTACATAACTGCATCAGACAGACGAAAAATCCGTTTGCTTGATGTTATTGCAAAAGACAAGCCTATTTCTATGAGTTTTCGCAATTGAGAGTTGAATCAGTTGGAAAAGCCTCGTTTTGTTATTTTAGGTTTTCAGCATAACCAAAACAATGATCCTGCTTTTAATGCCAGTCTCTTTGATCACTGTAAAATCAGCAATGTGGAGCTTTTTTTAAACTCGCAGTACTATTCTTATTGGAATCTTAATCTTAAAATTAATGAAAACAGGTTTCAACATTAAATGATACGTATAAAAATATTCCTGTCACCTATTTCGGGAAAGAACTAGAACCTATGCCGAACAAGAAATATTTTATCACACACATGCCTCTTATTGTAATTGACTGCTCTAAGCAGAATAAAGCCTTGAAAAGCGCGCCAGTGGACGTGCGCTTGGAGTTTAAAGTACGAGAGAATTTCCCAGAAAATGTATCTGCTTACTGTCTCATTCTACACGATCGCATCGTAGAGTACGATCCCATTAGTAGTGACGTAAAAAAACTTGTTTAAGCACGTATATTAAATTAAAAAAAAAAAAAATACTATCAGTGAAGTAAGTCTTTATCATGATGGAGTACATGGTGGACATGCAGGACTTTAAGAAGCCAGGCAACGATTATGTGCTAAAAGAGTTGGCGATTCTTCCACTCTATGGAGATGATGAGCCTCAAGTATTTCTCTTCAAGCCGCCATTTCCTTGGCTCAAATAAATGATAACTACAAACGTTTAATTTATGGCTTAAGCTATTCTATTATGGATAAGATTGGCAATCAGTTGTTTTCGACAACACAGAAATTTGTAATGTTCTTCGGGAGAATCTCAAAGATGCTAAGAAGATTTTTGTGATTGGAGGAGTGAAGAAAAGGTAGCTTGAGAGGTTTAATTTTCAAGTTAATGATATGGTTGATTATCCAGAGTTTGAACTCTCAACATTATCTACTGCATGTCCTCACCATAATGGTGCGTATGAATCTTTTTCTGCCACCCATAATGTCAAACGAATGAGAAAATTCTACGTTTATATGAAATGGGAAGATGTTACTGATTCTAAAGAAGATGTACAATAAAAAAAACTCAATGAAACTGTTTTTTTTTTTTCAAAATTATGTCTCAAATAAATGTATTGAGTTATGTGGTTGTTATCATTTATGTGGCCTTTCCCTCAAAACTAGTTTAAGAATAAGATATTAAGAACCGATGATTCATTCTGATAAAACACACACTTGCGCAGTGCCTACAATAACGTGTATATAAACTAATTTCGGTGCCAAGTGCTGCTTAGTTCATCACGCAGCATCAAACGCAATGGATACGCGTTTATATCGCAGTTAGTACGACACTTTCAAGCTGAAAAATAAGAATGGAGTTTTACAAGGATTATGTTATTAAGATTCAAGGTTTTCTGGACACTTCACGACAGTTTTTACCAAAAAAAGTGGCTGTGGTGTCGCTTATGAGACCAGCGATCAGTGATTGGATTGTGCGGCCCCCATGCAATTTTTCCACCTTACCTATGCATGTGCGCCAAAACAACGACTTTCAGTCGAAGCAAGTGCATGGACTTTGCTGGTTTGAGGGTAAAATGCAACATTTGTACATTATAGCAAAAAATGCACATTAAATTTACGTTTATGAAGGTAATACAGCCACTTATTTAGAATCGATTATAAAGTG
The DNA here is from genome assembly GCF_000648655.2 of Copidosoma floridanum. The sequence goes on along the minus strand of NW_019379515.1, from coordinate 194,161 downwards.
TACTGTGATATACATTCAGCAGTATATGGTGCCATCGCATCACATTCTTAAAATGGAATATTCAACAAAGTCGTTAATGTGTGGTACTCATAATATACAAAAAAGTCTACGTAGAAAACAAAATTGCGCACTTGGTAAAGCTAATCAAATAAAATTGTGGCTTTGCTCTTTGGTGAAAAGTAGCATTGAACCCGAATGTTTTTTAGATGCGCTTAATAGTTATAAAAAGAAATTTCCTTAAACGCTTCCCAGTTGGGATACTGTTGATGGAATTAATACGGATGACACCGATACTGATAGTAATTCTAAAACTCATACTAACGTTGCTTCCAAAAACGATGACCATGTGCAGGCAAAAAAAAAAGAGTAAAGTAAGCATAAAATTTAAGATAAATTAATTAAAGTACATCTTGCCATGTGGTAGTACGAAGAAATTAGCGCCATCTTATAAGCTGATAAGAATTTGCGTATTGCTTTAATTATCATGTGATGATTGATCCAGCATCATCAACAACATGGGTCCGATCTTTAGCAAAACCAAAATATGAGAGCCTCAGTAAGAAGGAGGAAGAGGAAGATAAAAATAGCCGAAATCCTCTTACACAAGAGCACGTTGAGGCATCTCAACTAAAAGTAAAGGAAAACTATTACTCCGAAAATATTCGCTCTTATCGAAATAAAGATGGATGTGATATATTAAAAAAAAATCAATAACCATGAAATTGTTGTGTATTTTTTTTGAAGCTACCAAAAAAATATGTATTTTAAATTTAAAGTTTTGTTATTATTGAAACCCATTTACATACTATCCTAAAAATCTTAAACCTAAATTCATAAGCTGGCTGAATTCCTTGGCAAGGTACTGCGTCGAGTAAGCCAACGTTGGTCGCAGCCAAACGGGATACGCGATCCGCTACATCTACTGATAAGTAATACACGTTTATGCTTGGTCATCTTACTCACGAGCTGTACGTTGGCCTTGTTACCTACACCTTTCGGATTTATCCTGATGACGTTGAAGCTCGATTTGCGGTGAGAAAGGAAGGGGGCCGTCAGTACCATCCGACGTCACAGCATCCAGAATAGGCCCCCTTTCCCTGACGTTACCATCCAAGGAGTCCGCACCACCCACCGCCCCTACTACCTATACTGCCCATGCCCCTCCCCCCACCTCCCGATCAGCCTCTTCCCCACCTATGCCTCTTCTCCACCCACAGCTATAGCTAGAGCCTCTCCCCCCACCACTACTTCAGGGGGGAAGCTGGAGGGTACCAGAACCGCCATGGTTAACCTTCTATGCTGCAAGCAAAAATGCGTATCGAGTCTCGAATTATAAGATACATGAAAATTATTACGATTTTACTGGGATACCACTTCCAGTGCAACCTAAGCAAGTACCGAAATTTGAAAAACAAAGATATATTTCAGCTTATGTATATTTTATTGAAAAGAGAAAAAGTATTTTTAAAACTTCTCCCCTACATTTGACAGCTAAAAAAAGGTCTTTACATGTAAATTCATTACTCATAAAAAATCAGTACATAGAAATCAACGATAAGAGAGAAGCAAATGAAAAAAAAACATACAAAAAAAAGAGAAAAATTTATTAACGATGATTACACTAATTCTTATTATTCCAAAATGATGAAAGAGGTAGAAAAAGATGATGCAGAAGAAGATGATATGGAATAGAGTGAGGGGGCAAATTATGATCGTAACCGTGCTTATAATAAAATTATAGAAAAGGTAGAAGAAGGAGAGTTTTACGAAGAAGAGGCATACGAAGAAGATGCTGAGTCAGTGGATGGCATAGAGAGCAGGGTTAGTCTTACGGATAATGATGAATACCATTGCCATTATGTGTGGATTAAAGATTTATCTTGGCTTGTAAGAAGCTCTTTTACCTAATGTAAGTGTGAAATACGTATTTGCGATCGTTGCCTGCATTACTTTAGAACGGGTGAAAAACTTACAATACACACAGTGGAGTCCGTTAAAGTCAATAAATGTAAAGTTAGCTTGCCAAAAAGTTGTAATAATATTTTGAAATTTGAAAATCATATAAATAAAAATCTAGTGCCATTTATAGTGTATGCAGACTTTGAGTGCATATTAAAACCTGTACACAATAGTGAGAGAGCAATATACACCACAAAGCATTGAGTGTTGGATACTATGTAAAGTGTAGTTTTAGCGACTCTAGATCACGATACGTATGCTACAGAAAATAAACTGAAAGTTGTAAAAATTCAGCTACCTGGTTTGTTTAAAAAATTCGAGATCTCTACATGAATTTGCAAAGTATGTATAATAATCCAGTGCCAATGAGATTATTAACTGAATAATAAAATTCTGATTTTTTAACGCCAACAAGTGTCATATACGTGAGAATTATATTAAAAATGATTATAAAATTTGTGACCATTATCATGTTACTGGAGAGAGAATATTTTTCATAAGACTTTTTTAATAAATATCATTTCCTCCTCAAATACATTAATAAATTTTGTTTTTAATTTCATGTATCAAGTCTCTGCACATAATAAATGTTATCTCAAATACCACGACTCAAGAGCAATACCCATAGTTTTCCATAATCTAAGTAACTATTATGTGCATTTATTTATACAAGAACTTGTTACTTATTTTTCTGGAAGAGTACAAGTGATACCTCAGAGAAGAAAAAATATATTTCTTTCACAAAATATTGAGGGAACGAGAATAAACTTACGTTTTATTGACTCTTACCAATTTTTACCTTCATTGCTCGATAAATTGGCATATTATTTGGAACAGCATAATATTTTAGAAACTTCTTTTAGTCAAGACAATGCATACACCATAGATTTAATTAAATTGATTAAAAGAAAAGGTGTGTTTCCATATGATTATGTAAGATCATTTTAAATAATCCAAGAAACGGGGCTTCCATCGAAAAATGATTTTTTTAGCAAATTATATAACGCACATGTAAGTATCAGTATCAGTATCCTCAGGGATCATACACATGCTCTAACAGTATTTAATATAGCAAATCTTGGATAGTGTTCAGAGGATGTGCTTCTATGAGCATAAGTTTTTAAAAACTTTTGAAGTAATTGTCTAGAGGTATACACATTAAATGCTGCTCACTATTTTACAACACCAGGCTTCACTTGGGATGCTATGTTGAAAAATCAAAGTAAGTTTAAATATATAAACAAACAGTTTTACTAGAACATTAAGTAATAAATTTATTACTATTTTAACAGATTTCACTAGAACTAATAACAGACATTGACATGTTCATTTTCGTTAAAAAAGGCAGAAGAGAAGAAATAAGTCAGTGCTGCAACAGATATGCCGAAGCAAATAACCATTATATGGATGATTACAGAAAAAATGATGTTAGAAAATTTACAATCTATTTGGATGTGAACAATTTATATGGTAAGGCTATGACTCAACGACTTTCTTATTGTGTATTTAAGTGGGTTGAAAACGTTAACAGACAATCTCACAATTTTTATAAGATTAGCCATGAAAGTGATTATGGATGTATTTTAGAAGTAAATTTGAAATATTCAGAGGTGCTCCATGATTCTCATAGAGACTTACCGTTCTGCTCTGAACACATTTCAGCTCCATATTCGAAACAAAAAAAATTAATGACTACGTTACACCATATTCATGAATAAGTCCTTTTTTATGAAGCCCTTAAACAATCTGAAAATCATAGATTAAGAGTAACAAGAACTCATCGGGCTTTAAAGTCTCAGCAAAGTAAATAGCTCAAGGAGTATATAGACTTAAATAGTTATAAAAAAAAAGCTAACAATAAGTTTAAAAAAATGCTTTTAAAACATTTTAAAAACGCTTTTTTTAGAAAGACAATCAAGGATGAATGAAAGCGAACCAATATTAAGCTTTTAGACCATTAGTATGGACATTACGATGCAGGTGCATATATTGCTAAACCTAACTTTCATACCTGTGATATTTTTTATGAAAGCTTTGTAGTGATTCAATTACAACGATTAAAAGTAATAATAAGAAAAGCTAAATACATTGGGCTTAGTATATTGGAGTTGTCTTAAACGCTTGTATACCGCTTTAATTATAATTATAAAATTTGTAAACTAAAAAATGATTGTGAGCAGTTGTATGCTGATACAGACAGTTAAATATATAAAATCAAGAACCATAATATTTATGAAGTTATGAAAACTGACATTCAAGAATTCGATATTTCTAACTATCCTGAAAATAATAAATATTAAATGCCGCTTCGAAATGAAGAAATCGTGAAACTTATAATGAATAAATTTAATGGCTATATAATTACGGAACTTGTCGGTCTTCGAAGTAAAATCAACAGCATTCTCGTTCAGAGTCGAGACATAATAAAAAAAGCAAAAAGTGTCAAGACCAAAGTTGATAAATCCACCATTGATTCTAATTGCCTACACAATGAAAAGATTAACATCAATCGAGAGCAAATTAATATTAGATCTCGTTTGCACAAGATTTATACTGAAAAAGCAAAAAAACAGCTCTTAGCTCTCGTGATGATAAACGATGCATTTTCTCTGATATGACCGACACATTACCCTGAGGGCATTATAAAGTCAATCATAAACGGTGAGACGGAGAAATAGAAAAAAAGAGAGCTAAAGAGGATGGAGAAAACGTAACAAGCCCAAGAAACGAGAGTCATGCTGATATATCACCGAAAAACCATAAAATAATAAATAGAGAACTGAGATTCACAACACAGGAAGACAAAAAAAAATAATAACTAAAAACAGACAAAAAACAGCTTGTATGGGAGAGAGGTTTCGACAATGAGCCAACTTGGTGACATCACGAAAAAAAATAGAGGAACCTTTACATCCAAAGCAACTACAAAATAAGCGCACATATAATCAAATACAAAACAATAAGCGCAATATGATAACTTTTAGTTTTCATGATAGCGAGCAATGTGATGTTACCTCTATCACTGACTCATGGTCTAGCGAGAATAATAAAATAAATAAAGAACGTAACAGAGAAGAACAAAAGGGTTACGATAACGGGCAAGAAGTAACTTATCAAAAAGAAGCGAGTGGGGGTGAGATTACTGCAGTAGAGTTGCCTCATGCAGTAGTAGAAATCTCATATAAAAAATCGGACCAACAACTGCAGGATAGTTTTATTATAGTTGCCAGACAATGACATCAAGTCATTGACCGTATAGTGTTTGAAGCAAGGGGTATCAACCAACAACCTTGCAAGAGAACAAGTGGAGAGATGGACAATTTTTAAGATTATTAAGAAAAAAACTGAGACACAATTTTAAGGTAAATATTAATTGATGTTATTTATACCCATATTTTTTTTACCGATGTCTTTTTTTTTAATAAATATTAAAATTAATGAAAAAATTGTATTTCATTATAACAGACTTATGATCTTGCCGCATTTAATAAAGTCACTTCTGGAGGCCTTCTCCTATGCAAGAAAATCACCAACATAATAGTAAACTACAGCTACATGGTTACAAAATTAAAGAAAGTTGACACTTAATACAAAAGAAAGGCAGTTGTGGAACTCAATGACAAATTTCAAATATTTTAACCTAGTGCACTGTCAAAGAATATTGTTGATAATGAAGTGCTATATAATGATTTATCAAATTTAGTACAGAAAATAAAGCTCTTTATAACTTAAAATGGTTGCCATATTTAATTTCCAAGTGTATAGGTTAAATAGTATTGTGTGAATAAATAAATTACCATGTATTATATTTTTTCATGAAACATTTCCTTAAGAAATCAACTTCTTTATAACTTGAATATTCTAATTTACTTAATTTTTTTTCATGCATTTGTCATATATCTTCTATACGTCATACATTTTTTCCAAATTACAACTGATCTTTTAAGATTCAACTATTTTGGGTATTGTCAAAACCCAACCATTTAACTAAAATTTGATTTTTTCGTCAGCGGATAATTTTCTCAACAAGATAAGTATATTAATACTTGGTTTTCTGCAGTTCTTGTTCGTAAAAGCCACCAGAGATTGGCTGCTGCTGATAATCCTCCAAGTGGTAAGTAAATGGCTTTGTTAGTGATACTCGGGTTACAGTAAAAATTTCTGTTAACCAGTTAGGCGTATAACCTTTTTTAATAAGTTGTTTAGTATTACTTACACGTACTTTATCACGGAATTTGAATTTTGATTTTGTTCCTTTTTTTAAATATATAAATTTTTGTAAAATATTTTTTCTATTAACTACTGAATCGTCTTTTGGCTTAACACTAATTGTTCGGTGTTTTCAATTATTGTAAGAAGTTACCAGCTGTTTTAAAATATTGAGCCACTTGTTGCCTCTTGCACTAAACTTTTTCCACATAGCATGCTTTAGGGTACGATTAAATCGTTGTCATATAGATGCCTTAAGTTTATTACTGTACGTGGGGTATACGCCAATTTCGTCACTATGCATAATACATTAAAAATTTGTGTTATAAAACTCTTTACCATTATCGGTTGACAAATTTGTTAGAATTCTTACTTCCGTTAATATAGTTTTTATAGCTGCAGTTACATCTACACCAGTTTTATTTTTTGCAGGCACAGCCCATCCATACTCGAAAAATACATCTGTGACTGTCAGCAAGTATCTGTAACCTTTATTTTCACGAGCGTAAGGTATCATTTCCACAAGATTCACTTGCCATGTTTCATCCAAGCCTTGAACATCAAACTTTCGGGGGAGGTAGTTGCGTCTCACAGGTTTATGAAGATTTTCCGCTACTGCCTCCATCCTTCCTAACTGTCTACTTCTACAGTTATATTAGATGTTTGAGTCAAAATCTCCTTAATTGTATTTAATTCACGGTGCCAATTTAGTATGGTTTCTAAGAATACTTTACCCAAATTGCCTTCTAGTAGATTTATTTTTTTTTACTCATTCAAAATGCAACTTTTTTCTTTCTGTAAAGTAGTAAGATTAATAGCATCACTAGGTTTAACAGCTGATGCAACATCCCACAATTTTCTACTTTCTAAGTGAAATTGACCTTGCTACCACCGTTTGACTTAGCTGATCCATGTCCGAATACATCAAGGCTCTTTTTAATACTGATGTTGAATTGAATAAGCTGTAATATTAGCTTTACGAAGCTCTTCAACGATTAATTTTATTTCATTACTATGACTAGGATTACCTGCTGTTTTTTCTGCCACTAGCAATCTTAGTGGATAAACTAGTTCGTTAGAATTCTCCCAGTAAACATAGTTCATTTGCATATTTAGTATAACAATTTGAAATAAAGGTATGGGTCCATCTTTTTTCATCACATGTGTAAGATACAATAATGAAGCAATAACATCATTAAACTTTTTACTGTTGTATGGACGAATAATCTTATTTTCATCAAATTTTCTTTTATGCGCACTTAAAGTTTCCGAAGTATGTTTGTCTTAAGCTGAATTATCTGGTGTTATGTATGGTTTATTAAAATGCTTTTTATTAAGTTACTCTATTAATTCATAAGTCATTGGATATTTTAGATTCTTTATTTAAATTTGATTCTTTTTTAAATCAATAAGTGAATCACGAACTACATATGGTCCGTTTTTTTCTTTTCTTATCCTATAAATTTAATCTAATTCTAGCTTATTTTGATCAGGTATTTTTAAACAAAAATTTATGGATGCAGTTTTATTAATATCATGCACTGAATCATCATCATTATGACTTTTTTTAACACCAGAATTATAGTCTTTGATAACATCATTAGATAAGAATGTGTCTTCATTGTTGTCATCATTAGCTGATTTGAACGATCTGTCGATATTTTTTTTTGGTTTAAAAAGCTTAAAAGGTTTGAAAGGGGCTTTCAATTTAGATTCAAAGCTTTGTGGTGCATTTTTTTTCTTATTTCTTATATATATGATATTATGAAGTGGATTAGTAATAGGCTTGAAAGTATCACTTATTTGTTTTTCAAAACTTTTTTTTCCTAACTTTAACAATTGGTGCTTACGTTTGACAGCTTCTCTTGCATTTTCAATTTGTTGAAGAACGTTTTTTCTTTCACAAATTTCATTCATGTTTACCGATTGATACTTAAAAAAAGACGAATGCATACGTAATGTAAATGAGTAGAATTTATTGCAAAGAAGTCGAATCCTCCCTTATATCAACCAATATTTTTATTTCTTTCCTTGTCTATTACAAGAAATCCATGTTTCCCAACTCCCCAACATTTAACACATAATGTTTTAAAGTCATTTTACATCATCTCAGTATTAACATGATCATTATAGATATGTTTCAAATTCACATCATCTTGTTGAAATATTACCAAGAGGTTTAAATTATCTCAGACTAAATGCTTTGGAACTTGAGCATAAGATTGATAAAGATAGAAGCAGTCAACATTATCGTGGCACCCCATGCAAAAAAGTCTCTCACACTATCTTGTTTTTCACAGGCAATGTCATCAAATACCATTATGAAGTTGGGTAGTGCTTTATCCGGTAATATAACTGATTTATGCTCACTAAATGGAAAATATTTTACACTATCTATGGGATCTAATAGTTCTTTTAGAAACTTATATTTAAGTTGATTCAAAGATTTTAAGTACAAAGGAATATTCTCAAATCTCAATCCATCGGTGTGAGTAATAAGAGATAGTAAGCTATTCGTTTTTCCACAGTTTGATGGACCACAAAAAAGATATCTTATAGTATCGGGTAGCAAATCACCGTTTTGTTTTATTTCCTTATCTTGTTTAACATGTTGAACAATATTATCGAGATTTACGAGGGAAAGTTTAATATACTGTTCAACAAAGCTCATTCTAACTGTATGCTGACTCAACTGATACTGAAAGTGATAGTGTTATCTGCATGTTTTTAAACTTTTAATCCTTTTATACATAAAAAGCGTGCTAGTAATGCTTACGAGCTCAGTTAACATTTTACACTCAAAAACTGATAATCATTTATCGACGAAAAGGTCGTGGTGTCATAAATAAAGTCATAAATAAGCTGCCAGTTGAACTGCACGTACCTGGATATTAGTATTGTGGGCCGTAGTTCTAAACTAGCTAAGAGATAAGCCCGTGTAAATTCAGGTTTTAACCTATTGGACGAAGCTTGTAAGCAACACGATATAGCTCATTCTTGAAATCCTGACGATATTACAGCTAGCAAACAGAGCAGATAAAATTCTTTTGGAAAAGGTTTGGCAACGCTTTAAAGCTAAAGATTTAAATATTGGTGAAAAGACCTCCGCTTTTGCTGTGAGCAGTGCAATAAAAGTGAAATGGAAATTAGAAATGGGCTTATTAAAGAATAAAAAAATTAAAAACGTTATGAAAAAGAAAGTTGGAAAAAAAGTGACTTTGAAAAGTTGAATTCAAAGTGCTTAAAAGTTTATAGTTACAAGGAAATGTGCTCGCAAAGTTGTTAGTTTTGCTATAAAAGGAGCTTGAGTAGCCATGAAAAAAGCTGGTGGTGAGAAAAATATTAGAACACTATGCATGTTCCACGTACCTCAAAACATTTGAGGCTTTTTACCTTACATCGTACTCACATTTGCAGGTCTAAGCGCTATAGGGGCTGTTGCTAATGGTGCGAGTGGTATTTATAAAACAATAAATTAAGTGAACAAAGCCAAGAAACAGCTTGAAGAAAGTATGAGACCCTTTTAAATAAAAGTAAGCTATTTTACTTGGTAAAGGCCTCTTCCTAAAATCGCACAAAAAAGGTTTAGGTGTACGCTTGACACCAGGAAGAGGATTGAAAAAAAAATTTAAAGTAAAACTGACATATTGAGCTTTCACAAATAAAAATATTATGCAAAAATGTAAAAGATACCATATTTAAGAGGAGTAATAATGAGAAACGACATGCTATTTAGTGGTTCACATCATAATGAATCAGCTATTGTTAACCTAGATAATAAAGAAGGTTCTGGTACTTATAAGGTTGGATACAAAAAGCAAAGTGATGACGTAACATATTTCGATAGTTTGAGCGATCTACAATCACCGCTAGATCTGATGTTATACCTTGGTGTTCGTATTATTAAGTATAATTACAAAAGATATCAAGAATTCAATACTTATAACTGTGGCTATCTCTGTCTAAGATTTTTAAGTAATAATCTTAATCGTAAGTCTTTATAAGCCAGTGATAGAAAAAAATTTATGATTTATCGATCAACCATCATCATCCGTTTTCGAAACACAATACTTTCCCTCGATTGAGCTCTCATCGCAAAAAAAATTACGTTCTTGGTTTAGTGGAATTACTCACATTTAATTCCATACGTAATATTGACGAGAGGAATAATAATTTTTACGTGGGTAATGAGGTGGTAACTTTAACAAAGGGCAGCTATAAAATTCAAAATATAAAAAATTTTTTCATCCACATATAAACACCTAAAGATATTTGGATAAGTGTAAGGCCAAGCAATAATACGCTTCGTAGCGTGATTTTGTACAGTTACCCAATTGATTTTCGATCAGAAGACTCGTTCGGATCAGTTTTAGGTTTTACAAAACGCATTCTCGAACCCAATAAAATTTATGAGTCAGAAAAACCTTTATCGATTCTTAATGTAAATGCACTTCGAGTTAAGTGTAATATTACTACTGGAGCATATTTATAGCATAAATGAAGGAACGTAAGGTTCACATGATTCATGAATTTTTTCCTGCAGTTCATCCTGGGTATAAATTTATTGAAGTTCTAACAAAAATAATTTAACTACCCATTGCAGTCAAAATAATGGACCATCTTCGAGTTCGAATCGTTGATCAGGAAGGAAGATTGATAAATTTCGGAGAAAAAGTCATAAGAATAAGGCTGCACGTGAAACAATTAAATTAAAGAAGTGGGTAATTTATATGTTGTGAAGGAAAGAGAAAAAAAATTTTTGATAGAGGGTATATTAGTAAACCAAAATAGGGAGGACAAATTAGTTATCAACGAGCAACCAAAGCATTAACATGTCAAAACGTGCAGTTTTTAAAAAGCCAAGGCTAAAAAGTGATCGTTGGCTAAAGTTTATTTGCATATTTTCTTGTTGTTTTGAAGATGGAAAAAATTCAAACATTCAGTCAGGTGTCACATTTGACGAATCAATTGCGCACTATGAAATTCATGCACATCAGCCTTACATTTCATCAGCATTCAACAATAGTGATGAGATTTACATCTTAATTTAATATCAAGATGTATGTCGCTTACCCTCACAAAGTTCTATACACATTGTTTGACGTATTACATTGAACAATAATACTGCAGTCATCCAAACTAAGTTAGTTAGTTATGGTATTTGTCATTTGTTTCAAGAAATTCCCTACGAACAGAACGCCATTGAAATAGATAAATCCAAAAATGTTGGTATAATAACTTTAATAAAAGGTTGGATATCACACTATCCAGGACCAAGATTAATGCTAGAAAACGCAGGATGGCTAGATATTGTCAAAACAAGCACATTGGTGAATGATGAAGGTTATTTTGATGTTTGTATCCCTTTAAGCATGATACTTGGCATCGCTAAAGACTATCGTCAGGTTGCAGTAAATGCAAAGCATGAATTACTCCTCATGAGATCAAGGAATGACTTAAATGCAGTTGTGCAAACAGCTGCTAGTGATGTTTACGAAGACTTGTACGAAGACTTGTTACGAAGAGTTGTATGAATATCCCCTTCTTCCAACAACTGTGAAACATGTTTGGACCGTAAAAACATCAAATCAACTGGAAAAGCCGCGATTTGTTGTCTTAGGCTTTCAAACAAATCGTAAAGGTTAGAAAGCTGTCAATGCTAGTCGCTTTGATCATTGTAACATAAGTAATGTTGAATCCCTTCTTAACTCTCAGTGCTACCCATATGGCAATCTTAATTTCAATAATTATCATAATAAAATTTTTTCACTCTACAATATATATACAAATTTTCAAAATGTCTATCATGGTAAAGAAGCAAAACCTATGATTAATGAGAACGATTTTATTACACACATGCCACTTATCGTTATTAACTGTTCAAAAGAAAATGAAGCTTTGAAAAGTGCGCCAGTAATTGTGCGTTTGAAATTTGAATCAAGAGATAATCTTCCGCAAGGATCAGCTGCTTACTGTCTGATTCTACATAATCGTATAATCGAGTATAATCCCATGAGTGGGAATGTGAGAAAACTTCTCTAAACTAACTCATAAAAAATAAAAAAGCATTAGTCATTTTAATCTGTCTATTTTATCCTATGATGGAGTATGTCGTGAACATGCAAGGCCTTAAAAAGCCTGGCAACGGTTATGTGATAAAATAATTAGCAATTCTTTGGTTATGTCAGAGCTTTGAACCACATGTAATTTTTTTTAAATCACCGTCTCCTTGGCGTAGGTTAAGTCAAAAATATAAACGTAAAATTTTATGGCTTAAGCTTTACTATCATGGATTGGATTGGAAATCTGGTAATATTAACTATACAGAAATTTGGAATGTACTACGAGAAAATTTCAAAGATGCTCAGAAGATTTTTGTAATTGGAGAATTGAAGAAAAGGTGGCTCGAAAGTTCTAACTTTCAAGTTAATGGCATGGTTGATTATCCAGAGTTTAAACTCCCAATATTAGCAACTACATGTCCTTATCATAACGGTGCGTATAAATCCATATGTGTCACCCACAATGTCAAACGAATGAAAAAATTATATTTTCCATGGAGTAGGGAGATGTTGCTGATTCTGAACATGATGTTTAATAAAAAGCTAATAAAATTGTATTTTTTTAAAATTATCATCACAAATAAATGTATTGAGTTTATATTCTTGTTATAATTTATTTAACTGACTCATTAACCTTTTCCCAAAACTCAAGATTAAAATATTAAGAACTAATGATTAGTTTTTACAAAACATATAAACACACTAGCACAAAGTAGAACTTACATAAGTAAGTTTTAGTCCAGAGTGCTGCTTAGTTTATCACGCAGCATCAAACGTTATGAATACGCGTTTATATCATAGTTAGTACGATGTGCTTAAAATACAGAAATAAAATATGGATTGATACACGGATTATGTTATAGTGTTATAGAGATTAAAGATTTTTTCGACGCTTCTCGACAGTTTTCACCAAAAGAAGTGGCTGTTGTTTCTCTTATGAGACCAGCGATCAGTCATTGTATTGTACGGCCCCCATGCAATTTTTTTACCTTACCTATGGATGTGCGTCAAAATAACTATTATCAATAGAAGAAAGTGCATGGACTTCGCTGGTTCAAGGGTGGTTGTTCCATTAGAAAATTACAGCAGCACTTGTATGCGATAGCAAAAAATGGACACCAAATTTAAGCTTATGAAGATAATACAGCTTCGTATTTGGAATCTACCATAAAGTGTGCAGTGATTAACATGCAGCAGTATATGATGCCATTACGTCATATTATTAGTATGGGAGGCTTAACAAAGGTGTTAATATGTGGTACTCATGAGACACAAAAAATCCACGTAGAAAGAATTTTTGCGCAATTAGTAAGGCTCATCAAATGAAATTATTTATGTGCTCTTTGGTGAATAGCAGCATTGAACGAGACATAAAATGTTTTATAGACGCACTTAATAGTTGTAAGAGGAAAATTTCTAAAATGCTTTCCAGTTGGGATGTTGTTGATGGACCTAATACTGCTAATACTGATAGTGGCTCTGACTCTGATAATAATGTTGATGCCAAAAACGATGACTGTGTGTAGTACAAAAAAATTTGTGCCTTCTTATAAGCTAATGAAAATTTGCATATATCTTCAGTTATCCTATGATGATCAGGCACTCAACATCAAAAGAGCATGGGTCCGTATTTTAAGAAACCAAAATACGAGAGCCTTAGTAAGGAGGACGTGGATAAAAATATCCGAAAACCTCTTTTAGAAAAGCACGATGAGGCATCTCAATCAAAAGTCAAGGGAAATTATTATCCCGAAAACATTGGCTCTCTTTCGAAAAAAGATGAATATCATATACTTAAAAAAAAAATCGATAATTGTTCCTTGCTAGAATTATAAAAAATGTTTGTATTTTTAGAAGCTGCAAATGTAAATATCAAATTTAAATTTTGTTTGCATATTATTTATTAACATTTCATCTTAACCTTACACTTTTTTGCTTGCTTTATTAACTGGAAAGGTACTGTGTCTGAAATTAGTAAGCCATAAATAACACGTATTATTGTCAAAAAAATATTGGTGTATTTTTTTTTAATGAAAAATAAATTATCACGGGTAAAAAATGTTCTTATACAAAGTATGTAACTTTATTAATTAAGATTAAAAAAACAGTTATTAACCATTCAAGAACACATTTTTCGCAACACTTTTCTGTTTTTATTACTTAAAAAATTTGCTAGTTCTTTGTATAAACATGAGATAATCACTTTAATCTCCATCGCTTTGAAAAAGATTATTTGTGTGCTGCTAATGTAATCCATTATTGAGTTCTGTAAGAAGAAGTTTATTAGGATAGAAGCTGTACAGAATTGAAGTTGTACAAAAAAAAACTTTTGTAGAATTTTTTATTCAAAATTTTACACACTGTTATCAATGACATCACGCTTGTAATAAATGAAATCTTCTTCTTTTGTACGCTGGAACTCTTGTAAATTTATTGTCATCTCTGAAATACACCACCATGTGTATCGGTGCTCTTACAGAATGGAGAGAATTATAACTATACAATTGGTAAGTGCCAGTAAAAACAGTTGGGTACAACCGTTCCAACTTTGTAAATTTAGTTGCATGGATAGAATAATATCCATAATATTTTGGCCACATACTAACACCTCGACCACTGCATTAGATGTAATTTTGTAGAAAGGAAACTTTCATCTTCGTCGAAAATTCAAAACTTGTAACAAATTTTCATCTAATACCGGAATAACCGCACTTTCAATGGCGGATTCAATATCGTTTTCTGGAGTCTAAGGCTCCACTACTTCCTTAAGTGGAAGCATTTCGTCAACTAAAAATCTTTCTCCAAGATGCATTCGAATTTTTTTTTTTTTTCTTTGATTCATAGTACATGTTAAGTATGTTATTAGCTGTAAGACTGTCCAACTATTTGTACATACAGTTTAACAAACAAAACAAGCCAAAGTCATTTGAGGAGTGGTCTTATTTAGAGAAGTATTGCTTTCATCCTTAGGGTTTAACCTGAGATAACACAGTACTATAGTAAAACATTTATTGTGCAGTGGAAAAAAGTGTATGATTTAAATAACCACTTACTCGTTCTATTTAATCGATATCTACGTACATGATCACTCGGATTAGCATGAACACATACATGCGCGTACACATGTGTACATTTTTGTGCGTGTAGGTAAGTGGTCCCATTTTAAGCATAGTTTGGGGAACAAGCCGATACTAGACGAAGAGGAAGTGCAGATAAGCTCGTGCAACATCACGGCTGAACCACGACCTCTCACCCACACTTGACTTCCCCTCCGCGGCAGCGGCCCATTTGAAGTGGGGAGCCCAATACCCTCATGCTACAGCTCCCCCCTCGATGGACAAGAAGCCTCATGCTACAGTTCCCCCCTCGGAGGAAAAAAGAAGAGGAGCCAGAACTCTCCCAGTGTACCAACTAGCTAGCTCTCCTTGTTTTGCCATTTGTCACGCGGACTTACATGCACAAAGTAAGAAATTTACTTACTCATGATTAAAATTAACTTGAAATCGACTTGTTGTACGGCCAATCAGAGCAGGCTTACGAATCTTGAAATCAACGTAAGGATGAGGGTGCTTCGAAGGTTAGAAACGACAATCTCACCCTCATTTTAGGCATGGTAAACATAAAGGCCATTTTATGCCTTTTAAGTCTGCATACTACTACAGCCTGTACACAGGGATGGCAATTCACTTTGAAAAAGTATACTTTAACAACACTTTTATGTATATATATATACTAGTGGGGTTAACGCCTCCTTAGGCGCTCCGCGTGCCAACCCCCCACTAACAGATTGAGTAGACAAAATAACGACATTACTCGTGTATTTATCTATGCAGGCTGAAAATTAGTTCACAACAGCAGAATACGTGACTCACAAAGGAGTTAATGAGACATATGATTAACTTAACACAGTTAAATTAACATAAATATCAATTTCCCAACAGTATTTATAAATAATTTTAGAGAAGCTCTTCCATTACATAAATTAAAATCAAAAATAAATGCTATAGTAGTGTTACTAAGAGCTTTAAGTAAATTAGACGTATATCTTTGTAGAGGCACAAGATTAAAAATAACAAAATTATTTACGTATTATATAGAAGTAAAAAAATTATGGGAGAAAAAAAAGCAAAGCTTACATTCCCAGAATAACATTTAATACTGGCACCTTACTATTATTACCTTTAGTCTGCTATGGAAAACAGTTTCCCTTTGTTTTAGCATGTTCTATATTTATTTACAAATCAGAAAAACAGAGTTTTGATTCTTTAGGATTGTATATTAAAAAACCTTTATTCTCTTACGGATAATTATACGTTGGTTTATTAAGATGTAAGAATTCAAAAAGAATTTTTATTTCAATTGCATCCGAGAATAAATCAGAAATTAAAAACATTGTTTAGCTACAAATTTTTCAGTAATTCAAAAATATGTTACTTTGCAGATCGTTACATTAAAAAAGACGTTTGTTGATTCATGAAAACCATGAAAAACAAATATGTGAAAAATGCGGGAAGGGTTTTTAAAGAACAGATGGGTTAAAATGACACATAAAATGTCACAACATTAAAATAACAGAATGAATAATTGCTTTTAAAGCCTAATTGTGTTTGTCGATTTGATAATACCTCCTCTTGATTTCTGTCTTTTACTTAATAAAGTCCTCAAGTAATCAAGAAATTTAAATTTGAGTAAAGTAGACATGGATTAGAAAAATATTTAAAATGTAAAAGTTTAATCAAGTTAAACAAATAATGGTACTTTAGAGACACAAAGTGAGTAAGGCGGAGCGAATAGACAAAGAGAGACCTATTATCAGTGCATTAAAAGACTTTCAAAACAAAGTATGACTTAGGTACTTAATTGCGTATATTTTTAAACATTCATGATGGTAAAACATATAATAGATTAGATAAATAAGTATTTTATTAGGGGTGGGGTGAAGGGGTCGCAAGGGGGAGCTGAGGGAAAGCAGGGGGTGCGGGGGGAAGCTCACTCAAATATAGTTTGATTAAAAATGACCTTGAAACAAGCAAATAACTACGTAAATCGAGGGGGAGCTGACGGGGAGCTGAGGGGGAGCGGGGGGGAGTGGGTGGGCTGAGACTTACTTTTGTCAATACAACTACATAATATAGGGTGAAATATATACATACATACATACGTACATACAATTTTCAAGTACGTTAGATTTACACTGTGCTATTGAGCCTCATCAGCAATTGATAAAATTATAGTTTACTCATTAACAGAAGCAGTTGTTTTTAACTGATGCGTAACCTCCAAAAAACTTAAGCTGTATTAACCATTTACATTTACATCGATGCATAATCTATAACACTCCTATTTAACTATTTATTTTTTACTTAACATATAGTCAATACTGTATCTTCGAAGAATATATACAACATAAGCTCTAAGGTTTGTGAAGCGTTAGTAGAGCTTCACACACATAAAAAGATTTTTATAAATCAAAATTAACGGGACATTATTTACTAAATTTTTTAGCTAGGACATGCATTTCAAAAATAAAATAGCAGTAAAACATCTTATTAAATTACTTATTCTAAAGTGTAGATATGTACACATCAAAAACTCCATATCACTGAAATAAAGGGCTTACAATAGCATTTCTCACTTAAATATTTTATATATATGATCAGTGCATCTCAGGGCTGCCAGTTTCAGAATTAGTAAAATGCAAAGTCACAATTCTGACTTGAACTGCGGAGTTTGCCGGACTAAATTCCGAATTTTATTCCAAAATGTTATTTTTAATAACATATTTGAAATTCCATCAACTCTAAGGGTTGTTTAACCCCCAAAAATATACTGACACTATCCATTGTGTGTCTTGTACCACATGTTTTTTCTCTTTCATACATTTCTGGAGATTTATGACAATTATAGTAAAAAATGTCCATTTTGAATAATTTTTTTGGTATTTTGTCAACTTTGGGGATTGTTTTCACCCTTTTACAGGGGATGTTTGGAATCCAGACTAAATTTTCTATATTTTATGTTTAATAAGCTGTTAGATAAAAGAAAGACCATCAAGACTGGTTCATTTGTCTTAAAGATATTCTATTTTCAAAAAAAATCCCGCTTTCTCCCATTCTGCAGCGTTGGGCAGTTGACGTGATTCACCACATATGTATGAGCAATGTCGTAGGGTTGACATCTCTGAAAAATTACAGTAACTTAATATATGTGGGCACTTAGCACTCAAACGTGGGTGCAAGGTGAATCTGATCTATCTGTCAAAGCATGCAACTGTGTGCATGTTAGAAGGGCCGACAAGACACTGTTCGTATAAGTCTTATTTTCTTATTGAATCCATAATTTTTACTAAACAAAATTAGCTAATTTCTCAACCCACGTGATGAATCCCTTAGGAAATGAACAGAACTAACTTATCATTATTATTTAGAAGGATTGTGGGGAGCTGCAGCTCACAGTTTGGAACACCAGTTTGACATAATTATTGGCTAGCCTACGTTTGCTTTCAAAGAGCTTCAATATACTCTAGATTAAATGTAATCTATATAATGTGCTCTAGACCACTGTGTATTCTCAGCAAAAGGGTCACGGGAGTTGCAGCTCATTCACATACACATTCTGTAGCTTTTATACTTACCCTATACACATCCTCATAACAGCGACCCTGTGAACACTTCCTGAACCTTATATGTAGGGCTTAAACCTCCATTTTTAATTGATGGCTAAGAACTAACAACAGAAGCATGTCATTCATCTTAAGCAACCTAGAGAGACAAAGCAACTATCTGTAATTTGTAAACAAATACGTGATTTAAGGTTATACCTAATGTGTGTTAAGGCGTGACGCTGTTCTCATATAAAATAAGACTACTTTACCGTTGACATGGCCACTAAGTCTCATCTTTTGAACATATCCTTGCAGTTTAAAATTGGTATGAGTCGTACTATTAAACAACATTTTTTTTATACACCATCTTGCATCACCATCATACGGCACTTCCAGTGTCCTGTCGTTAAATTAGTTAAGCTTTTTACGTAGCCTGAATTAAAAAAATGTTGTCGAAACAATATGAAAAAAGTTAGTCTCTCACACTGAGTAACGATAAAGTATGAGACTATATTATTTTAAGTCTAGAAAATGCTTCATTTTGTGACTCATAAGTAAGTGACTCTTTAGAATTCAATACATCCAATAGGTACACAAGCGAACGTCGATACACTTTAATCATTGTATCAATAGGCGCATATGCATAGATGGCGGTACTCTTCATACAAGCACTCTCTATTACCATCCATACATGCCCTTTCTCAAAATATAAGATAGAGAAAATACTTGATAATAAAAATCCACGTTATTTCTTTTTCAAGAAATTTTCCTTTGAAGAAATAATTAAAAACGAGAAAAAATCCTCCCGGGTGCGGATCGAACACACAATCTCCTGTTTACTAGACAGTTGCTCTACCACTTGAGCTACCAAGGAGCTGTGCATTCACTCGCACCGTAAGTTTAGATAAGTTCTCGTTCTCAATTCTTAAGCTGTCTTTCACCTAAGCTCGATATTGTAGGAATGTGACTCTAATGCTTGCTGGTAAATTAGAATTCCATACCTCCAATAGGTATACAAGCGAACGTTGATACACTTTAATCATTGTATTAATAGGCGCATATGCATAGATGGCGGTACTCTTCATACAAGCACTCTCTATTACCATCCATACATGCCCTTTCTCAATATTTAAGATAGAAAAAATACTTGATAATACAAATCCACGTAATTTCTTTTTCAAGAAATTTTCCTTTGGAGAAATAATTAAGAACGAGAAAAAATCCTCCCTGGGTGCGGATCGAACACACAATTAATTATTTCTCCAAAGGAAAACTTCTTGACAAAGAAATTACGTGGATTTGTATTATCAAGTATTTTCTGTATCTTATGTATTGAGAAAGGGCATGTATGGATGGTAATAGAGAGTGCTTGTATAAAGGGTACCGCCATCCATGCATATGCGCCTATTGATACAATGATTAAAGTGTATCGACGTTCGCTTGTATACCTATTGGACGTATTAAATTTTAATTTACCAACAAGCATTAGAGTCACATGCCTACAATATCGGGCTTAGGTGAAAGACAGCTTAAGAATTGAGAACGAGAACTTATCTAAACTTACGGTGCGAGTGAATGCACAGCTCCTTGGTAGCTCAAGTGGTAGAACAACTGTCTAGTAAACAGGAGGTTGTGTGTTCGATCCGTACCCGGGGAAGATTTTTTCTCGTTCTTAATTATTTCTCTAAAGGAAAATTTCTTGACAAAGAAATTACGTGGATTTGTATTATCAAGTATTTTCTCTATCTTATATATTGAGAAAGGGCATGTATGGATGGTAATAGAGAGTGCTTGTATGAAGAGTACCGCCATTTATGCATAAGCGCCTATTGATACAATGATTAAAGTGTATCGACGTTCGCTTGTATACCTATTGGTCGTATTGAATTTTAATTTACCAACAAGCATTAAAGTCACATGGCTACAATAAGTGACTCTTTCTTGAGTGCATCTGTGTCTCCCACTGCCTACTTTCAGTTTACAGAGTCTTTTAGTCTGTCGGCTTGACTCTCGCTAACTCTTTGTGCTTGATCATGACCATGAGCACAACTTCTGGAAATCCTAATGGATGATTCGGAATACGAGCTTTATTTGGAATACGAGGCTATTAAGTAATTTCAGGAAAGTAGACCAACTTCTTTTTGCCACGTTTAACTCTTTACATGGCTCGCACTCTTACGCAACTATGGATTTTATTACTAATAAGGTCCCGATTCCTTATGATTTATAGTGAAGTTAGTTATTTATTTAATTACTTTGGAAGTTAAGTAAGTTTTTTATTACATTTTGTGTTTCATTACATTCCAGACGTCCCACGTGATCAACAAATCTGGAGTATTAAAATAAGAATCAATGTGAGTAGGTTAATGTGTTACCTGATTACCTTCTTCCTTTTTCATCTACTATCGAGAGGCTTACAACGACTTACAAATAAGAAAACTAAAAACAATGGAATATTTATTTACAAGTTAATTTATTTGGTCTCACATAACATTGAAATATGACTGAACAAGACGGCATATTTTTGCAAATAACCACTATACTATCATTAAATGTAAATCTGATAAATTACAAATACTCACAATTAAACGAAAGAAAAGATATTAAAAATACATGGAACTCGAAAGAAGATGCTTCTGTAATCTTTCTCGTATAGCAATACAATAAAACTAACACTTGCGCTAGGAAAACTTGCAATGTGACTTGGATAGTCTTAAGCCCCTGTATAAGGCTATGATGACTCACGCGTGATACGGGCACAATCAGCAGACGACGTGTTGCCCACCCAAATTTTAAATAGTTGATCGTTCTTGAGATGTCGTAGAGAAGCCTACGAAATACATGGTTTAGAGCTCGTGCCACGTAGCACATGGAAGTTGCCACGTGCTGATTGCGTAGCAAGTAAACTACCGTCTGATCACTGGTGTCGTACAATTATTTGGTGCGCATCAACGAATCTGATAATTCGTATAGGTACAAGAGCTGTCCGTATTATCACATCCCTTTGTTCAGGATAAAAGATTTTGTTGTCAGATTGTCTCACCAACTTAATCTTGCAACGACCATACTACCACGCTTTACCGACTCGTCACATGGAACCTGGTTGACGCGAGAAAATAACTTTTATAATTTACCTATTAACACGAACTATTTTGCTTTACACGCCTTTATACCGCAAAAAATCGCGTCATGAACTCACACAATTAGACACACTCAAGTATAATAGATCAATGGACTCTTGAGACAGAGCTTATCAAATAAACACATTGCCCAAAGTTTCACTCTCTCTCTTCTCTACTTATCGCTAGGTTCTGACGGAAAATTTTTATAAATTATTAACATACTATGTGCTTCTTAAAAATTGTTTTTTATAATAATGTTATTTATTTGTTAGTTTTTAATGCATAAAAAATTTTCTGAGTATAAAATTTACTTACTAACTCGTTACGCTGATGCTTGGGATTACAGTAGTGACCAAGAAAAATTATTAACATAACTAATTATTACAAAAACGTACGTTATAAAGCCACCAAATACATTGAATGTAGCAAGGTACAGTAAAACATGCACTGTCTAAGTTATAACCCTAATGCTGCACAGCCACAGAGAGCATAAATCTTGGGTACTTAAAAAAAACGTGTGACACTTATCAAACTTCTAACGTTTCTTACTGTTGCATAATTATTATATTTAAACACATTAAATGTACTGGAGTATAAAAAAAAAACTTTCAACTGTTAATAGCACATATAACAGCTCGGCTTAATCACGCACTCTACGCGTGCTACGAGTATCTATTCAATACGGCCTGCACAATAGCTAAAAATTTTATGCTTCTTTCTAACCAATGTTCACATGGCTTTCAGTTAGCGTTAGAAGAATAAGTATGACTAAAATGCTCGTTAATCACTTACTTTAATACCGTATTCACACTGTACAGACCACACTGCTGCCTTTACAGTGACATTCACTGTCCAAATGGGTTAAGGCGCAAAGGAGGTGTGGGTTCGCATACATAACAATGTTACCACTAGAAAGATCTCGCAAAAGTTGGCTGTGCGTTCACCTTGTTTGACAATGGTATCAGCTATGGACGTGGCAAAGGTCTGCCAATGCAGCACTATACTGGCAATGGCCCTACCTTACCACTCAGCAGGATGACGACAACCTCTATTCTTACAGCAGATGGTGGCCATTGCTGATATAAAATTGTGTTCATGCCATACGCCTATGCACGTGTTCTATCAATGCTCTGTATAAAGTTTTCTGTTAACATAATGATCGGGCAGGCACATTCACTTGACTAACATCACACTAAGCAAGCTGCATGAAGGAAACGTATTTCTTTTAACACAGATACCCTTGATACAGATCATACAATTTCCGTGTCGTCAATTTTATCCTTTAATTCTTTATTGGAATTGTTTTATGTTTTTAACATTATAAAATTTTATCGCCTCTCTCAGGAATATTTTTTGGCAAATTTGGGAAACGCATGTACATTTATATTATTAATTTAATAACTTCATTTTATTTTTGGCTGCTAATAGCTCATATTCAAAATAAATACATTTTAAGAAAGCCTAGCAGCAATAAGCAGTTGGTCTTGAAATATTTTTTATTTTCTTGTGCTTAGATACATTTAAAAATAAAAGCCAGGCTCTATACACTCTACACATTGATTATATTGTATGAAATTTTAACCTCTTTATTGAACTACATGAGAAGTAGGTGAAAACCTTACCTACATGTAATAATTTCATCGACTTCTTTTAAAAAAACATGACGGTTCATTAAATAAAACAAGAAGAAGTTAAAATCATAACTTCTGCGACACAAAAAAAATTTGATTAACTGTAATAAAAAATATTCTAACTTCTTTTGTAGCAATGAAAAACCATTAGACATCAGAGACTTGGGTACCCATATATCATGTTATATCTCTGTAAGCAATTGGAGAATTACAATATGCCATAATACAATGTGTAC
This sequence comes from Copidosoma floridanum, assembly GCF_000648655.2. The sequence continues at coordinate 170,338 of NW_019379515.1, read as the reverse complement.
AATATATAGGCAAGCGATTACAAGGATGTGCGCTCTCTTCAAATTTTCGAATGAATTTCAAACAACTTCCTACTGCTCACGCTGACAACACCCCTTACATCACTCTAACATATATTGCAAACGCTTACACACTTATTTCAAGTCTATCTACGATACCTAAAATATAATTGCTTCTTAATGGTTCAGAAATACCATGCTGTAGTGCAGCTGACTTAAATAGGGTAGTATAACGTGTAAATGAGTAACACTTTAAGACGTACATCACACACAGATTTTTTTGAAAAACAATTTGTAAGGGTATAAGGTGTATCTATAAAAGAATGAGTAATACTCAAAATAATTTTTAGCTTGTTTAACTATAACCTTTTTTATATGTTTAATTCTGAAAAATCGCAACGTAACACATAGCCGTAAGGAGAAATCACGTAAAATTGCATTCATAATATCTATAGACATCTATTGATTTTTTAAGATATTTCTGTGAATATACTTCTTTAACACTGAAATAGATCTCCAAGTCGTTTTTCTTCTATTACATTAATAAAAAAGTCAAATATGCGTTAACGAACGTGTGTAAGTACTTACGTATAAGAAACACAATTGTTGTTGTTGCTGCATATAGTAGAGCCCCTCTTGCCTCTCTTAAATTTTTCCACGCTAACTATGATGGACATCCTTTAGTCAAAAATTTATCTTGATAACGACTAGAATATTTTTGAAAAAAATGTAAAAAACATCAATTAATGTATTGATGGGGTACGAAAAATACGGGCTAAGCTGGGCTTCTGTAACAGCTAAAGTACTATGAGGTCAATAATGTCTGACACAAAACGTCACTTGATCCCTTTGAAGTTTTTGGAAGTACATAGTGAAAAATCATTTTCTTTGCATGTGTATATCCTTTAATACTTTTACATGTGTGTAAGGAATTGGCAGAAAATAAACATATAATATAATATTTTGTAGGTTGAAGAATAACGATCGGTTAGAGTATACACAAAAATAACCTTAATTTTTTTGTTTTTTTTTACTGTTTCTTAAACAGAACAAGTAAAAAAATTTTGCTTCCATTTGCGATGCTTACAAAACTAATATGAACATTTACACAACCTCGGAAAATTTTTTGTCTCAACATAACCTCTCAAAATTAAAAAAAAAAAAAAAAAAACAGTTAAATCTTTGAAAGGAAAGCTTGATAAACCAAAAATAATGCCACTTTTAGAAAATGAGTATTAAGGTGCAAAAATTTATGTTACACGGATTTAAACAAACAACCTTTATAATGCTAAGAATAATAAGTCACATTTCAAAGGCAAAGCTACACTCTTTATACCCTAGCTATGAATTCATTTTTTTCTATTTTCTAGCATTTATTATTAGAATAATTGGCACGCTATAACCACTATGTTTATTATTAATTCTGAGATAAGTAATAGCCAATTATAAGCATGCGTGTGTATTAATATTAAATTGTGAATGAAAAAAAATTTAATAGAATATTAAAACGTTGAAATGAAAAATAGCTATACATTTATTGTTCTTATCTCAATTAGATAAAGTAACTTATTTTACTCTGATAGAAGCCGAAATTTAAAAAAATTATTATTTGTTGGATACAAAGATTTCAACAAAAATTAATTGTACATACATGTTGTCACATTAAATGCACGGATAGTAATATTAAATAAAAGTAGTTTTTGTTCGATGAAGTAAAAATAAAGTACTTTCTCACGATGCAATATGGTTAGAATTTCTGTTTGGCTCTGCATTACATGACCACTAATTTGTAGATGTATTAATACAAATATCAAGTGGGTAAACATAGAAGTATTGAGAATGCGTGAGTCAATTGTTACATAAGTAGTATGGTTAAATATATGTTATTTTTTCATTTAAATATAACTTTCTTACCTTGTAGTACACTGCTCCTCATAATCTATATATATATATATATATATGGCTTTGAGAATATTTTGGTGTAGAATATGCTTTTCACTGTATTTGTGTTACAATGTATCAACAATAACTCTCGTTATCTTCCTCTTTACTTCATTGTGGTACTACCGGTGTTAGTTATAATAATGAATATATTTAAAGATTGTTGTCAAGGATGCACTCGTCAAAGTCTTGCTGTGTTTAACTGAATTTATCAGTCTTATACTTTTTTTTGCTTATTCATTTAGATTGCCTGGATAATTATTGCCCGTGTATCAGTACGCCACTGAGATTTGTCTTAATTCTTTCCTGTTGTATTATTGCTGGATTCAATACCAAACAAGTGTCCAGTGACGTCTCATTAGCTTTTCGATTAGTGTTTTTTCGCCTGTTACCTGAAATCATTCTATAACAAGGCAGTTGTGGGTCCCCACACTAAAAAGCGGCACTTGGATGTGACCATTGTAATGAAGAAAGAAAAAGCGTGTTGAGTAAATATACTTAATATTTCCACCCAACGTACCAGGGAAAAAATGATCTGTTAATAACTTGTTATAAGAATAGATTTTTGAAGTGAAACTTTTCCTGGCACATTCTGAATTTTTTCAAGCGACACGAAATTTCTGAGCTCCCCACCACTCCAGCATCTCTCTCTCTCTCTTTCTTCACGTTTCCCTTGTCACCACATGCTATACTAACAGGCATCCCTACTACTTTGACTCCAGCCACTCTCTCTCACTCTCTCTGCCTCGTCCCCCTTGCCACCAGAGCAGTGCATATACGCGTAGAGTGGGACGTGGGACGGCCTATCTCTCTGCCTCACTCCCCTTGCTACTACGTGCTCAAATTTTTACGTATACATATATATATATATATATATATATATATATACACACACATATATATATTCATATGTGTGTGTGTGTAATAAGGTATTATTTGTTATTAAATAACATTACATCCGTATTTTAGTTGTACCTTTCTGACATATGAGTTATAAATTGCGAAAAAAATTTTAGTATATCATGAAAATTAATAGAGATGTCCACAAATTGATTGAAAGTGTTTTCATGACAACATAACCTCATAAAATAAGAAAAATCGTCATATCTCGATAGAGAAGCAAAATAGGAAAAAAACACCGATTTCTTACGGGTATCCTTAAGGGGAAATAAAATATTGAGACCCACAAATTGAGGTGTCATTTGTTATAATTACATAACCTCAAATTCGTATTTGCGGTCTATCTTTATGAAATTGTAGGTATATCTTAACTCGTTGCAATGACACATATGATTGCTTCTATTGCTAGTAGACTCTACAGGATGTGTTGATTGCGGACGCAACTCAATAATATTGTGTTTTTTTTTCGCTAACTGTCAACTGGAAATGTTTCTCAGCTATGATAATTAATTTTTTTTTTCTGATTTCAGACTCTGTACATTGTTGAAAAAAAACTTTTTAGGCAATTCGTGGGTATTTTTAGGCAAAAGTTTGTTGTTTTTTCATTTTTTTTATTTCTGCATACCCTGCTGATACAAGCCTCTTCTTTCAGTAGACACATACTTTAGTTTGCCAATAAATGGGTGTTTAGTTACTTTTTATGTCATCATTTATCGAGCTGTAGCTATATCGAGATGTAGTATTGACATTTAGTAATGAGACTGTGTGGTGTTTCAATATCAGGGTTGCTTAATTATTCTGGCAATTTGTGTTTTATACTGACTGTGAATTCTTAAGGATAATATTACAGATGTTAGGATGCTTAGGATGTTCTCACTTTTTTTATGAAACTGATGACTTTGACTGCTCTCTTGGGTGGATTATGACATGTATGAATACACATGTATGTAAATGTATAAAATTTTTTCTGTAATGTTTATTTGACAGCCATTTTTTTCCGAGCCCTCTGCCCTATTAGATCTGCAAAGTTGTGTTACTATGAATATATATGCTATTGTCATTGACATGGTGAAATGCAACCTTGGATTTAATTATGATTTTAATCCATTACACAGTGGAGGAAGCATAATCTAACATAACCTCCAAACCAAGTAAGCGTGAGTATTTCTTTTTAATAAAGTTTATTTTAGTTTTGTTTTTTAAAACGATTTTCCAGAATTTTCAGTAGTTGATATCATTCTCCTATAACTGTTCAATCTAAATCTTATGATCAGTTATGTAAGCATAGCTTACTTCTCTATGGTCTGTAACAGACGACTCTTAAAGTAAAACTAGGGTCTATTTAGCTTGGCTGTTGATTTAAAAAGTAGGTTTTGGAATATTAGGATCTACCACGAATGCAGTAATTGACGGATTATAGCTTAGTGTGCAACTGGTAAAAGTTTTCACCTGCAGCTGTATTACTTAAAAATTAAAACTAAATTAATTTAAAGATAAGATCTTCTCTTTGGATCTCTTTGCGTCTCACGTCCTTTAAAATCTACTAATTACACTATTATGCAGTGTGTTACATATAATCGTAAGTGTACTTGTAAACATTTTGTTATGAAATCTTTTTTTTTCTTATTGTTAATAATGTTTTACATTTCCTTGCTAATTTGTTTTTAAAGTTTTTTTTCCTACAGAAATACAATGATAATAATTAGAGTTTATTTATTAAAATTATAATTATTATTATATCTTTTGCTATTGTTTCAAGTGTAAACATATAATTTTCTAATTATAAACACTATCTCTTATTGTTTTTTCTGACAATGCCTTTTTTCTTAAGTATTCCAAAATATAATAACCTAATAATTTATTCTATCACTTGTTCTCCCATAAGTTAAGTGTTGTACAGCCAAAAAAAAAAATTGACATACGTAGACTTTTTTTTCTCTTCTTTTTGCCTTTACTTTGTGCGTACATCTAAGGGCGGTGACAAGAAAAAAAAGTTATTTTTTTGTACCATTTTTATTATTATTATCTCTTTAGAAAGGGGGGAGTTAATTGTCTATGTGTCTGTTGGTTACGCAGTTATTAGTTATTTTATATCTCTGCTTCGTATAATTTGTTGTTCACTCGCAGCTTGTCCGAGGACAACAAATAAATAAAAAATATCGCTTTTTCCTATACATTTATACACACATGTTCCGGTGTATTCTGTCTTCGTATACAATACTGTATTGGTAAAATAGCGTTATTCATTGTATATTCTACATAACTTTGTCATTATTGTTACAATAATTATTATTTTTATAAATATTATGATTATATGTGATAGTGTTCTTACCATTGTTATTATAAGTATGATTGTTCTTATTATAACAATTACTATAGTCGTTGTATTGTCGTCAGGCTCCGGTGGTTGTGGTGGTTCAGGTAGGGACCTTATGAGCTTTTTGGTAGCCTCCTTTCTGTCGTTCACTCTCTCGCTTTTGGCAACTTTTTGTATTCTGTGCGTCCTCTTCACAATTCATTCTATTAAGTTTGCTTAGAGATTAGTCCCTGACGTCTCCTTTAAGATTTTTTTCTGTGTTATCTCGAGGTTCCTGATTCTCGGAGTCGTCGTCTTTATTTTTATTATCATTTTTAGGTAAGCAGTCACCACTGGCTACCTCTTCGAGGGCTTGATAGTTTTGGCTTTTAAGATGTATGTACTTATATTCCGTATCTTTCCCCTCTATAAAGTGTTGGTATACTGTCTTATCAGGTGATACTTGCAGGTGTATGTACATGTTTGCTTTATACTGTATACTGTATCGCTGTTTACTTAAGTATTAGGTAGCAAAAGAGACAGCAACCATCTCTCGAAACATTGACCACTTTAAGCTGTTTAAGGAGTTCTACGCATTGAGTCCCCGATACTGGAGACCTCGCATCTTCTTTATCGTTCATTACTATCGATGTATCATCCCTCTTTCACACGTCGATCCTTGTGTTCTCTCATCTTTCAGCTGTCTATCTTTAGCCCTACTCTATCTCAGTTCATGCGTCCTTCTTTTATTCTCCGTTTTTCTTTCACCTTCTTTGTACATACTAGGTGCTCCTGCCACTTCTATTTCTCCTATCGCCTGTCTAGCTTTCACCTCTTTCTCTTTTTCTACTCTTTCTGCTGCTTCGCTATTCCACGATCGTTAAAATCTCTAATGCTTTTCTGGCTCAAATTTCCTTTGCGTTGCTGCCAGTGTATCACAATTCGCAATAATGATTTCCTTTGAATTGCGTGATTGTTCGATGGTAATAGAGAAACTTAACATTTTCCTATTTAGTGTTTCTAATTAACGTTTCCGAGTTCTGCATTGCTTCTTCTCCACTGAACCCTTACATATAAACGATGTGCTCGTTGTTTTCACTTTTTTCCCCATGATTTCTTCTTTTTAAATGTACGCTAGCTTATTCTCCAATGATTATTGCGGCGAAATTTTCTCTTCGTCGTTTCCCTGTGTGTGGGGGTATTTTTTTTTAGGTTTGTTCATTTGATCTTTCTTCTTCTAGCTCTGGTTCTGATTCTTCTTCTCTGGAGCTGTTGATATTTAATACGTGCTTCTTTGATTTAAGTTATTTAGGCTTCTTTTTAATGACGTTCTCGTCTTATTCCGTGTTATAGTCCAATACTTCTATTTTATAATTCTTATTTTTTTTTTTTTTTTTCTTTGTCTTGAAGTGCGTACTTTATATATGCATGCTAGGGGCACGTCTATGTCTTCGTGATTATCTCTTTCTTTTTATTCCGAGAGCTCCAAAAGCTTTTGAAGTGGCAGTTCTGGATTTTCCTCCCCCTTTTTAAATGTTGGATTACGAGACAGGGCATCTGGTGCATTATTTATTTACCTGGGTCTGTGAACGACATCAAACTCATATCCGCGAAGTTGTGCTTTTAATCTTGTAAATCTTGAGTCCAGCTTCTTTGATGTGTGGAAATGACTGAGCCGCTCAAAATCCATTACGACTGTAAACTTATGACCAAACAAATATGGTCTTAGTTGCTCTTTGACGCACACCATCACCAACAATTCCTTATTGTACGTCAAGGGTACCGTAGTTTTCTGCCTTATAAACATTTGGACGCGTACTCACAAAGGTGATCTGAGCCTATTACTCCTTGGCTTGAGATTGCTCCGATAAAGTAGTTGGATGCGTCAGTTGCTACTATGAATGGTTATCTTATGTCTGGGGCTATAACCACTGCCTTGCTACATAAGGTGTGTTGAGGTTCTACAAATGCCTGTTCCTCGGTCTCTCCGCATTCAAACTCAATAGTCTTCCTTGTCAGTTTTAAAAGTGGTTGGGCTATTTTCACATAGTCTCTCATAAATTGTCTATAATATCCCAAAAGTCTGAGAAATTGTTTTATTTTTTTGGCATTCATCGGTATTGAAAATTCTTTTTCGGCCTTAATCGTCTGTGGGCTTATCTTTATTTTTCCGTTCCCAATAATGTACCCTAGTACCTTTACCTCACGCTTGAAAAGTAAGCATTTCTTTGGCTCTATCGTTAAATTTGCATCCGCTACCCTTTTGAACAATCTCTGAAGCCGTATGCCGTGCTGCTCCAGGTTCTTCCCTAACACCATAATCGAATAACCCAATAACCCTTTAGAGAATCGCAGCAACCCATTGGCTTTCTTTTATACTAGTAGTGCCCTTTTAGTACCTGAGAACGCGGTCTTGTGTACGTTATTCTCGTATATTTTTACCAAGAAAAATCCGCTCTTTAAGTCGATTACCGTTACGTATCACGCGGCTACCAGATTTTCTAAAATTTCGTTTTGAAATGGTAGTGGGTAACATGAGCCCACCGTCATCCTATTCAATAGCTTAAGGTCTGTGACGACTTTTCAGTGTTTTTCCCCATTTGGGCCGTGATTTTTTAGTACAATTTATGTGTTAGAGCTATATGTCGACATTGATGGCTTGACTTTACCGTCTTTTCATAGTTTATACAGTTTTGTCTGCATCTGCTCTCCAAATTTTACAGGGTATCTGACACTTTTTTACAGTACTAGGCCTATCTGTCGTTGTTTGCATCCTATGTCTTAATGAATGCAGTTCGCCCTCTAGGCCAAGTACGAGACAGTTAAATTTTATTAGTTTTTGTACGTATCTTATTTTTTCTTCGTTGCAGCTTGATGTGTCGACAAATTTCATTATTTCTTGACCCATGCTCGCATGTTTGCTTTTTGAATAGAATACTGTGCCCCCCCTATCACCACAATCCTTTTTATCTTCCCCTTCTGCCCAATCTTTATGTTCTTGAACATCTACTGATTTGGCGCGGTTTACCTCTAATGGATTTTTTTTGAGATCTTGAGAAAGGTCCTATCATCGCTTTTCGTAAGCCTCTAGCATCGTCTCCTTCGATGCTAAACGGTTATGCCCTTTGCGCAGTTTTGAATTCTATTAAGTCTTCTTTTAGTTAGATTTTCGTTCGTTATATTTATAGTTTCTGCATACACTTTGCCCTTTTTTTTGCTATAAAATTTCAGGGTACGACCCCCTCTTTTACGTTTTCTAAGAAAACTAAACCAACTTAACAGTTGTCCTTAGTTTTTTTTACGTGCACAAATATTACTGTTCTTGTTCTTGCCAGAATTTCCAAATATTCCCATTCATACAGAGAAATCTTGGTGCTGTTTAATACTAGTACTCCGATTCTGGTACTTATGAGGCCATCATATAATTTAAACGTGTCTCAGCCGATTATGGCTACTGCTGCGATCGTAAAGTTATCAGGGACTACATGCAGGGTTACCTAAATACCGTTTAGAGATTAAATTTTTTCTAACGTGCAGCATGTGCCGTGTGTCACACCAGTTATTAGAACCCTATCTCTGCCACTTACATCCATGAGCGTGTCTGCTGTGAAGCAGCTATTTTTTATAATCTAAATTTTGGCACCAGTATCTGTGTAAAGTTACTATCTATTTGAAAGTACTAAGGCTGGTGTGCGTTCTGCACTCGATATTCTTATTTTTACTTTAATAAGGGATTTTGCTTAATCTTTACTTTAAGGTCTTAGTGTCAGCGATGTGTGCTCGAGACAGTAATAATTATTCTGTATGCCCATAGTGTAAGTGTCTGGCTTGCATTGCGCTCTCTTTGTGTTATGTTTAAGACTTTGACGCTTGCGTTTGTATCGTTGGTAACCTGTGGCTCAGCATGCATTTTTTCTGATGATTCCTGCCTACTATTTGATATCTTCACCTCTTTCTTGGGAAAACTTGTCTCTTTTTTTCTGACTACTGTGTCCCTCTAAGGGTTTAAGGAGCAAGGCGAGCATCCTGCGAGTTTAAAAGCTCTCGACACAGCATCTTCGTTTTATTCGTAGGCTAATTATTTATTTTAAACGGAGATCATCTGTTTCAATAATTATTATTTCCATTGTATTTTCTTTTATTGTTTTAATTATTTAAATTGCTTCTGTTTAATCAATCGTCACCTCCATTGTGGCCTTGATTGTTCTGATTGTTTCCGTTATTATTATAATTATTATAGTAATTCCTATCAAGTTTTCCGTCATGCCTGTTGAAGTTTTGGTTGTTTTAGTTAAACCTGTTGTTGTTATCCATGATGTTTTTTATTATTATGATTGTTGCCAAATCTGTCATTGCCTATGTTGTAACCTTGATTGCCTAAGGCCTGTTAGGCCTGTTATTGTTGTAGTTATTGTAGCTATTTTCATTATAGTCGTTACTAGGCCAGTTGTTAATGCAGTTATTACAGTTATTTCTATTATAGCTTTCATTTGGCCTGTTATCGTTGTAGTTATTATGATTATTCCATTATAGTCCTCGTTAGGCTTGTAATTGTTGCAGTTAGTAAAATTATTTCCATCGAATCCACTGTTGCTTCCTTGGCAGTCTTAATCGTTCTAATTGTCCCCACGCAAGTTTTGCTTGTCGCAAAAATTTTCTTCTTTCTTGCTATTATTGTATCGGTCCTGCAGATTGTACCAAATCACTTTCCCTTTTGGCATTTCACACCAACATGTGGCACTCGCTCGTGATGTGTCCCTTTCTGTTACAATACGCACAACTCGGGATCGACTTTACGTTATTATTTGCTGCAGTCAGATTCGTTTGAGTGTCATTCGTTACCACTGTATCGTGTTCGCCTTTATCTCAATTTTCTGTCGTTTTGGCTTTCCCATTTAGCTCTAATACTTTGCACTGTTTTGTCGCCTGATTGTGCAGAATGCACAGGAATCATAGTTTGTCTTGTTTTGGTGCCATTTGAGTGTGCTTGCAACGTCTGCTTGTTACTACATGAATGCACTTTTCTCTGTTTCTTCTGTCCCTACAGGTGTCATCCGTATGCAGGATTCAGTTCTTACGCCACGTTAGTAAATAGCAGCGTAAGCTTATTTCACTGTCGATTTTCAGTGCAATCACTATTGCTTTGCCCAGTGTTGACGGGTTGCAATAAACCTAGTAGTTGTGTGGGGCCTGTAGCTCATAGAAAATTTGCATTATTGACTCTTCTTTTGCACCTATTTTTAGCAACATTGTTTGTGTTGAAGAATAAATCAGGCTACCAGCACATATGGTTATTATTCAGCCGTGTTTTGCTGGGATTCAGTCCCAGTACGATTCCACCAGCTGATTTTCTTGTTGTGACATGATCTTTAGTTTTTCCAATAGACTGGTGGCGTTGTTAGTGCGAGTGTATCTGTTCCTTAAATCTGTCAAAAACTTATCTATTGACATAAAATCCACCACTTGGGGAATGAAGTTGCTCACCCAGCTTCATTATCGGTTTGCTAGGGTTCCTATAAATTATTTTTCACATAGCGGTCCTACTGTTTTTGTCATTTGTTCGAACAATAAGTGTTTTACTGAATCACTGTTAACTATTGGTATGTTGTTGGCATCATTGCTTAATGTGGTTAGGAAGTTTTATAACACACGTGTGTGAGTTTGCTGTGACGCATGCTCTGTCAGCTCTAGGCCGTGACTTTGCGTGCGCTTGTACCTATCACCTATTTAATGTGTTAAATGTGTGTCAACAAAATTATGTGTATTTGTTTTATTATGTATGTTATGATTCCTAATCAAATTCTCATCCCTACTTGTTGTATCATTGTTTTGAGTAAACGGGAGTTGCTCCTAAGTATTTAATTGAGCCCGTGTTTCTTTGTGGGCTGCTGTCATTTTAAAGTAGTTCATAGCACTAGTTCTGTTATTTTGGGTCATTGGGGGTTAATGTATAATGTGTTTAGAGGATTGATTCATGCTCCATGGAAGAAAAAATTTTTTTCTGTCCTGCGTCCGCGAGGACTCCCTGACTTTCCGTATTTGTTTTATGTCTTACTATGTCCAGTGCGAGTTTTTTCATTATCTTTATCATCAACAGCCTCTTTTTCTTACTTGCTTTCTGCTACTCTGCCCATGACTTAAGATCATGATCTAAGCCGATTTGTATTACGTCGTCATCTATGTTGTCTTGTCTTATCTTATGTATGTTCGTGTGTCTATCTTTTTTTTATACTTCTCCGTCTAATATATCAATCGCATCTGTGATACTAATTTTTTTCATTTCTATTTTTATTGCATATAGTAAGTCTTGTCAATTTATATATTTCTTTCGTATACTTGTATATTCGTACATTGTGCTTCATCGTAGGACACCTTAATTGTTGTGTACTTTGGGTTCGCTTGATAGATATGCGCACTTTAATTAGCGTTAGTCAATATCTTTTTTTTTTTTTCTATTTCTGCTATCAGATAACAACTTCGCTTATTTATTTACTAATTGATTAGAAAAAAAAAAAATTTCTGAATGGGATGTTTGTCACTTGTAAAAGTTTCTGATTTTATAATAACGTCGATGCATACAAATTATCTCTCTCAGTGCGTATGTCTCTCGGGCGTTGTCAATATATTAAAAATCCCATAAAAATTCACTTACCAGATCTCTGTCACAAAATTTAGTATAGTGATCATCTTGTGTTCAAGTCAGCCTTTGGATCCTTTCGTGCATTGACCTGCCACTGACTTTCTCCGTGTTGTTTCGTTCTTTCGTGTAGTGTTTTCCATGTCTCGCATAAGACTGCTGTCCGGGCTCAGATTTGGTGATTGACAGTTATCTAGTGTTTTGGTATATTGTACCACTGGTTTGATATGCGATTATTTTCTCTTACTGCTGGACTAGTCTTACAGCAGTGTAGAAAACTCCTTTTCCAACTATTTCTCTTTCTCTTTCTTAGCTTTTTGAAGTTTTCTTATATTTTGATGCTTGACACGCTGAGTTTGGCGTTGATTAATCAGATGTTTGACACGCTAATTGCGTTGATTAATCAGAAAAAAGTGTTTTCCTACGTGACAAAGTGGTTTCCACGTACGAGTCAGACCGTAAAAAAATTTTGTATGTATTTCACTTCTGACACCAGCTGTGACGTAAGTTTCTCGGTACGTGAATAAATACAGGTGCTACTTGTTGCTAACTTATGCTTTATTTAAATTACTAATATTTAAAGAAAAATGCGCGTGTATACTTTACTCGTGAATCTGGTCCTTTTTCTCTCATGTCTCTAGCTATTCTCTCCCTTAGTCTCTTTTTTCGCTCTCCCTCTTCTATCACTTCTCTCTCATCTCCTACCTTTCGGGCCCAAGCCAGCAGAGGCACGCGCACGCATATCTGTATGCTATCGTAACAGGTTGCTCGAACTACAAGCAAATTTAAATTTCATGACTCAGCTGATAAATTTTCATTATTTAGTTAGTGATTTAAAAAAAGCAAAAATAATTTAACAAATATTTAAATGACGGTTGACATGCACTTTTTAGTAAGTAAGTGGTTGAGAGCATTTAACAAGTAGTTTAAATCTTACTTCCTAATTTGTATAATTTGAATGCAACTATTACGTTTGATAAAAAATTTATAGAATGATAATTTAATTTCTTAAATAATTCTAGAAATCAAGTTGTTTTCACAATATCATAATAATTAGTATAACAACAATGTCACTTCTTACAGCATCAGCAATCGGAAGACTAAACGGTTTTAAGTGATACTTATTAATTAGTTGTTTTCTTACGCAAGCAAGTATCAGCAATAAAAAACCCAATGTTATATGAGTATGAACTGTTATTTAAATGTGACTCTGATAAGCAAGCATTAGCACTTGCAAAGGCTTCTATTTTTTAGTAGAACTGTTTTTTTGTCGATTACCTAGGAAAGATAGCATTGGTGATGACAAACTGAACTGCTAATCATTTATTTGTTGGAGTGTATCCTAGAAAACAGAGATTGGTAGTTAGAAGCACTAGTTTTTTTCTTATGTAGATAATGAGAGTATTACTTTTATAAGCCGCCTATGCGGGGGACTTAATCAACTACCACAGACTGATGACCTTTAGAAAATATGTTAAAGTCATGGATTTTTCACAAAACTCTAACCTTACCCCACATCTCCTCGCCATAAGTCCTTACGTTTTTCTCCGGTGCATTACATCACACCACACTATCTTAGCAAATGTTGTGAGTTTTATTAAATTTTATTTTTTTATGTTTAAAAAAAACTAAAACATTTTTTAAATGGTTTTCAGTCCCAAAAAATTTCTGCATTCTGAAAAGTCTCTTACCTTCTCTTCTATTAAAGGTTCTGATATTAAAAACTTGATTTTTTTTTGTTATGCTTTGGTTTGTAACTTATTTTTAAAGTACAAATCAATTTTTTGTTAATTTATTAACTTGGTTTGATTCTACATTCCACATCTTAATAAATTACTCATAAAAAAAACTAATTTTCTCAGTAAAAGGATTTTTTTTTTTAACTTTGTTAAAAATATACTGTAATAATAAAGATTTTTTATGTATTATAAATATAAGTTTGTTAATTAATTTTTCGATGATTCTGCAATAAATAAACGATTTTGAGTAAGCTTTTTCCATCTTGGCTTCGAATTTTTTTTAGATTTTTGTAACATTTGCTTCGTATTTTATAAATAGATGAATCCAATTTTTGCTCTTTATTCTCTTATAATTTTTTCATTTGTACTTGAGGCGAGTTCTCAACTTTGTACCTAATAAGCTTATACTCCACCCCATCTTTCGGTTTTTTTGAAGAAACTAACTTGGAGGCCCATACACAAATACGGTAGAATTATCTTAAAGTAATTTTTCATATGAAAAAACGTACAAAATAGTAACATTTTGTACATACGAGATTTAACGTAGATTTCTTTATAATGTTACTTGTAAAATTGAGATTAAAAATATAAATGTGGTATTTTACGTAAATCGGGACAAAAAAAATTTTTTTTTCCCTTAATCTCTGGTGATTAAAAGTTCTCTATGAGAAAACGTTACTGAATTTTTTTTAAGATTTTTTGACCATTTCTTCTGCAGTCAATGACTGCCACAAATTTGGAGTTTTTTATTGAAAAGAAAGCTTCTTTATTTGGCAGACGAATCGATGTGCATCAAAACAAAAAAACAAAAATAAATAAATAAATATCTTTTGTTAGCATTTTTTCTGTAGAATACGATTTAAACATTTTTAAAATTTTTGAAATTAGGATTCCTTTTGTTATTCAAGTTTTAGTTTTCAAAATCAACTTTTCAGAAAGTATGACGGTTTTTTGTATTTTTATTACTAAAGTTAGCTTAGAATGTATACTTTAAAAAAAATTTTGTCTTACGATGCAAGTAGAAGCATTGTAAGTGCTAGAGGCCACTGAGTGTCGAAAAACACAGTTTTTTCATAATATCTGATTTCATAAGACAAAAAAATTTATGTAAATAATAAAATTTTAACTGAACTAGAGAATTTGCATACGGTTCCTGTGTTAGATTTGTAAGATTCTAAATGGCGGATTCAATATG
>NW_019379515.1:104467-146004 GCF_000648655.2 Copidosoma floridanum | reverse complement strand
AGAAGACTGCAAGTCGTCTTCAACGCATCTCATTATAACTATTATTCTTATGATCAATATTATTATTATTATTATTGTGCGGAATTCGCTTTTCGCGCCCTCTCTCACTTCATTAGACGGACACCAGCGGCGCCGCCAAATCCATGCTCGAGCTCCGACAACTGTCTTTCTCGCTCTACGAGGAAAAGAGAAGGCAGAGGACAAGGCTCTCAACGCAACGACACCTGCTATATATACATAGATATCTCCTATATAATCCGTGTGCCTCTCTCTTAGGTCTTTGTGCTTCTTCAAATCGAATAAAGGAGTTGAATTAAACATGGGTCCTTTAAGCCAGATTCAGAGCAGCTAGGATAGCTGGCTATTTCCAGAAATGTAAGTAAAACCATGATTTTTGAGACGCTCTGCGTTTTAAACGCATCGAGGCATTGGGCCTCTGGTGCACGCGATGCATTTAGACAGAGCCGCGCCATGAGAAAACGAGGTTAGGTGAACCTCCACGTGATAGGAGGGTGAGAGACGCTCAGAAATCCGCCGCAACTGCCGTGCAGTCTGCGTTGTGGGCCTCGCGCGTTATCGCAATGATACAGCTCAAGAAGCTGTCGCAAAGGTGAGAGATGACTAGATGTCCACCACAACTGCCGCGCAGTCTGTAATTATTAAAGTATATCCAGTGCAAGACAAAGGTAGAAGCATGTCATTATAGAAAATAACGTTAATCAAAATAACAATATGATAAATAGTTTTTACCCTTTTCCTTTACGTTTCTTGTTACATGCAAAATCCTTCTTTTCATTCATGTACGTATACCAAATTTAAAATTTAATAAAATCTCAAGAAACAACCTTCTTAGAAAACAAACATAATTTTACTTATGGAAATTATCATGGATTTTAAGTCGAAGCGTTTACAGTTAATATCTACTTATACGTACTATTGGGGCTCCATCAATTACGCACTGCGTGAGCAAAAGCCCCCAACTACTCTTACATGAACAAGAAGTCTTTTTGTTTTATACATAATAAAGATATATATTCATAAGGACAATTTAAGAGTTTCAAACTGCTGATCTTATAATAATGACCTGAAGTAAATGTGTAACCTAAATAAATTTTCCATTTTATCCAAATAACTCTATAATCCTATACTACACTATCAAACTGCATGTGCAAAGAAATAAGATTCTTAGATATTGTTATTTATTCCTTACGTAGTTCTAGAAAAAAAAAACGTTCTTCTTGAAAATGTTACCAACGATCTTCTGCACACGAGATAAATACCTTATTCCTTCTGATACAAGCGACCCTTATTAAAATAACCTTTTTTTCAATTTCAGTTACTGTTAGCTCATAAATAAGTCGATTATATGTTGTTTTCATTATTAAATTAAAAGAAGTGGTATCTCAGAAAAGGCTTAAGCTTTAAGTCTTCGATCAGATAAAGACTCAAAACAAATAAAAATATGTTGCACAACGTCCTAAGCTGTAAGTTCTGGCTCTTCTGCTTAACCACACATACATCTATAATAATCGAACTTATATCGTACGCGAAATTTCCATCCTCTGTGATATCGGCGTTCATAGCGAAGATCATTTGCACAGTGACACTTATAAGTTCTCCTAACAATCTAGGACATAGCATATTCAAATCCCTTTTTTTTCCCAACCTTTCTGGGCTTATGGGGCCAATGTAAGTATGAGACGTATGCATCAAAGTGTTCTACAATAGGAGTTCTATTATGGAAAACCTTAAAGACTTTTATTTACTATTTTTATGAATTATTTATGAAGAATTACTGATTTTTATCTTCACACAAAACAAGGATAATTTATTCTTAATAAACAATAGAGCATTTAAACATTCCAAAAAATAACATTCTTAATAAAAAACCAATAATTTGGAGGAAAAAATGAAATGTAATAAAAAGTATCGCAAAAGGTATGTTACACAAATTATCTTAAAAAAATTATATGAAGTGTTACTAAATTCATTTAAAATGAAACAAAATGGTGGAACATTCTTTAAAGTCATTGAAACATATAATGAAGATATTGAATACTAAACATCTTAAGAATCTGCAACTGCAATAGATATAATCGATCATACTTTTAAATTAATGGTTCTTTCGAAGAAGCAATTTTCTTAGGCTTTTTAATTAACTTAGACAATTTCTTGCGTTGTTGTTAATCCCAGAATACAATAAAGGTATTAAAATAAAGAATGAATACAAAAGAAGAGAACATTAGGAGATTTTGTTTGTAATACAGGTGATAACACTCTTGTCTACATTAAATTTATCTCTGAATAGGAAAATTAATCCTGTTAACGTCTTTAGGAACCTATAGCAAAACCAACAAAAGATACACAAAATCTCATGGATAGACAGATATTTTTTAGTAAACTTATTTTTTACTTATATAACAAAAATTATACAAAGATGGTTTGATTATTAAGAATGATGCGTTATTTCTTAAGAAGCCATAAAAATAACTAACATGAGCTAAGAAAATAAATGTTATATGATTATGTATTTTAAAATAAAGATTAACAATTTTAAAAAAATACTATTTTTATTACTATTGTTATAGTTATTACTTTTATTCTTGTTGTTCCTACTATAATCAGAATCATGAGAATCATCATTATTCTAGTCATTATTGCTATTGCTGTTTTTTATTATTATAATTATCATTATAACTATTATTCTTATGATCAATATTATTATTATTATTATTGTGCGGAATTCGCTTTTCGCGCCCTCTCTCACTTCATTAGACGGACACCAGCGGCGCCGCCAAATCCATGCTCGAGCTCCGACAACTGTCTTTCTCGCTCTACGAGGAAAAGAGAAGGCAGAGGACAAGGCTCTCAACGCAACGACACCTGCTATATATACATAGATATCTCCTATATAATCCGTGTGCCTCTCTCTTAGGTCTTTGTGCTTCTTCAAATCGAATAAAGGAGTTGAATTAAACATGGGTCCTTTAAGCCAGATTCAGAGCAGCTAGGATAGCTGGCTATTTCCAGAAATGTAAGTAAAACCATGATTTTTGAGACGCTCTGCGTTTTAAACGCATCGAGGCATTGGGCCTCTGGTGCACGCGATGCATTTAGACAGAGCCGCGCCATGAGAAAACGAGGTTAGGTGAACCTCCACGTGATAGGAGGGTGAGAGACGCTCAGAAATCCGCCGCAACTGCCGTGCAGTCTGCGTTGTGGGCCTCGCGCGTTATCGCAATGATACAGCTCAAGAAGCTGTCGCAAAGGTGAGAGATGACTAGATGTCCACCACAACTGCCGCGCAGTCTGCGTTGTGGGCCTCGCGCGTGATTGCGATCACGCAGCTCGAGAAGTTGTCATGAAGCGAACGTGTTGCAGATCACACGCTGCCTCACGTCCGAACTTTAGCTGATCGCCGGGCCCACAACGGCCCTTCTTTCTCTCTCAGGTCTCAAACTTTTCACGGCACGCGCGAATGCTAATTGCATCGTGGGTGACAAGGCTCCGCTTGAAGCGGCAAGCGTCAAGCTCATTGTGCTTTAAATTTGCAGGGAAGATCAAGGCTGGTCTGATCTGCTTGTGACGCAGCATGCTATCCTCGATGTTTTAGATCAGTTCACTCAATCAGCCAGGGGCATCAAATTCTAGAGCATGGGGTTCGTCGACGCTGGGGCAGAGTTGCTTAATAGCTACTGGAACGACTTCCAAGCTAATTATTGCGACTTGATTCCAGGCGCACCTGAGGACAAAGTTGCCTCCTTCAGAGTCCTGTACTCATCTGGAGTGGGACACTACCTCAGCGCTAAGGCTTGCCTTTATGACGTCAAGAGTGGGCTGACTCCTCTTCCTGAACCCAGCGTACCACTCCTTCTCCTTGGGCCTTACGCCGGCCCTCGTCTGCCAAGCATCAACATCCCGCTTTTTTCCGGTCGTCGAGAAGATTGGCAGTCATTTCGCCACCTGTTTCAAGCACTCATCCACCAAGACGCTCGTCTCACCAAAGTCGAGAAACTTTATTATTTAAAGTCGAACGTATCAGGTAAGGCAAAGGCAGTGTTGAATACATTGCAGCTCGTCGGCTCCAACTATTCGACCGCCTGAAGCCTCCTCACTTCACGGTTCGAGCACCACCGCCTCCTCGTGCAGGATCACATCACGGTACTAAGGATGCTCAAGACTCTAAAAGAAAAGTCTGCTGCTGGTTTGCAGGACCTGCTAGATACCTTGAAGAAGTACCACGACCAGCTAAAAGCGCTGAAGCAGCCCGTGGAACAGTGGGACGGGTATATGATCTCCTTTGCCTCCACCGCCGTGGACCCATCGACTCGGAGGGCCTGGGAGGACGAGCTTGAGACGCTGGATGCAGCTGCCTTGGCGCCTGGAGAAGTAGCCACATTCGCCAACCTGTCTAGCTTTTTGCAGAGGCGTGGCCGCTCTCTTACCTCAGTAAAAGCCTCACGCAGCCTACGCTCAGCGAGCGATTTATTCAGCTCACGTTCAACGAGTGGCCGCCCTGCCGGGCCAGCACCGATCGGCCGCAACCACAAGACTCTCGCCACACAGGCGGTTAAAGCTGACTGCTCTGCTTGCCATGCTCCTTACTACATCGGCCATTGCAGTCGTCTTCTTCAGTTGGATGAGAGAGCACGCCGGGCTCTCATTGCTCAATCGAAGCTGTGCTTCAACTGCTTGAGGTCAGGCCACATTGCTCACTCCTGTCCATCCCAAGGTGTATGTCAGCACTGCAGCGCGAGACATTATAGCTCGATTCACGATGGCAGCCGTAAACGCAAGGCCGACCCCAAGTCAACAAGCGCTCAGGCCCAGCGAGCACGACTCACCACATATTCCAAGGAGAGCATCGAAAAAGCGGTCGACTCGCATCTGTGACTAGCCATTCTTCCAACGATCACGGTCCAGCTGAAGGGGACCTGAGAGCGGACAATCACCATCAGAGTGCTCGTTGACGCCTGCTCGGAAATCTTGATCACATCCACCGGACTCGCTTGAACGTGTACTCTCACCTGCTGCGGCCAGGGCTCCTGCTCCGGGGAAATCTAATCGGGCAGCTTACTGTTGCGGGCTGGACTTTGACCGGTCGGGTGTCGTATCATCCCATCTCCCCCCCGATCGCCACTTGCCTTACGACGCAAAATGCCGGCACCCCGCCCTGGCATGATCAGTTGGTAGCGTTGATGCAGCGGTTTTGGGACCTTGAAGACGTACCCCGAGTAGTCCGTCAGTCACCCGATGACGCCGAGTACGAGACATTTTTCGCTCATCATCACCGAGCTGCTGACGGACGCTACATCGTCCGCCTTCCACTGAAGCGCAGTGGGACCGAGCTGCTCGGAGAGAGTTTGCCCAGTGCGAGGGCGTCCCTCCAATCCTTACAGCGCAGACTGCAACGTGACCCCGAGATGGCTGCTGAGTACGTCCTCTTCATGGATGAGTATCTTCGCTGTGGGCACATGCGGCCGCTGACCAACGCCAAGCCGCGCGCGTCCTCCGGGATAGTGCACTACATCCCGCAACACGGCATCTGGCAAGCCGGTGACCGACAAAGAAGACTGCAAGTCGTCTTCAACGCATCACGACCGACTTTAACGGGCTACAGCCTCAACGACGCACTGCATGCTGGATCGAAGCTTCAAACCTGCCTGCCGAGCGTTTTACTGCGTTGGAGAAGGCACCGAGTTGCTTTTTGCGCGGACATCCAGATGATGTTTCGGCAAATACTTGTCTATGAACGTGACATGGATTTCCAACGGATTCTATGGAGCATAGACGAGTCAAGCCCACCAACGCACTTTCAGCTGCTTACCCTGGAAAGAAAAACATTTTTATAACAGCATAGATTTTGCAAAATGTAAAGATAGTGATCGCACGGATAAAAATACAAACATAAGCCTTTCTATAGAAACTCTAAGAAATATACATAAAGAATTACCACTGCATGTAATGAATTTGAAAGAAGATGCTATTGTTATATTAAAAAGAAGTTTAAGTATATTTGATGAATTGTATAATAACACAAGACAACGTATAGCAAAATTATTTGAATATAGTGTGAAAGCAGAAATAATAACTGGTGAAAAGTCTGGTATGAACGTTTTTATTTCAAAAATTAAGTTAAATACTAGTAATAATTGATCTTTATTGTTTGTTTTATGCAAAAACACAGTTAAGAGTTTTTCTAGCTTTTTTCATGACAATTATTGAATTGCAAGGTTAAAATTTTAATAAATTAAAATTCTGCGACAAAAAATTCTCGTTTTCTCATGGTCTACTATACGCATTAGTATCAAGATGTGAGAATCGTAAAAATGTATTCATACAAAATGATTCAGAAAACCAAGCAAACATAAGGAACATTATATATTAAGAAATTTGTTATTGTTGACCATTTATGACTTGTTGTAGTTTATTTTTATTACCTTTTTTATATTTTTCAAAGAAATTTAGTTTTTTCAATACGTAGAATGCAGCAGGAAAATAAGACTTTCAACAAGTAAAAACATCAACAAAACTTATATATTAGGACACTGTTTTTTCTAATTTATACATTAAAAAAAATAGAATCGCTCGCATTACAGAATTTTTGATGCATGTTATAACTTTGACATTAATCTTGAAAACCTTTAGCAGGATTCGTATGGTCCTTGTCTTGTGTTACGCAAGCCCATCTCGTTGTATAAGCTCGTATCTGCTTTTATAGATTTCTCTATTGTCACCCATCAAAGCGCAGCTATATTTTAATTTCATGGTACCTTGAAGCTGAACACAAAATGTTTAGCTTCTTTCCTATCTGATTTTTTTTAGTCTTGGCTTTTCTATTTACCTTAGGCGTGGATTTAAATCTTTGGTCATCGTGATTCTTTTACATTATCTTTGCACCTGACTGCAGTATCGTGCAATCGAATTTCTTGGGTACTGCAATAATATTTCTAACTCTGTTTACAGCATCTCTGCGCTCCTTCTGCTTCTAAGACATTCCCTAATGTCTCTATTAAATATTTTCTAAATGGCCGCAGAATTGTTGTTTACACTGTCTGTATTACCTTCTCAAATAGTGGGGAGTTAATTAAGTTCCAGTAAAATATTGGGATATCTTCTGATGTGCTATTTACATAATCTTGTATGTTGTGTTCATAATCAAAGACTGCATATATTCAGCTTGCTGGTGTATAAAAAGGCTAGTATGTACTATACCTAGTGTATCTGGATGTTGTTTGTGTAGAAGGAGTTCCCCAGTTATATTTTCTCTCTTCAAGGGAGAATCAAACATTGATGAATAATAATGATAAATAATTAAACCAATAAGCCATCAGAAACTCAAAATTTAAAATGGCAGATCCAGTATGGCATCTGAAAACGTCAAAACGCTTTTAAAGAAAGAGTGCAGAGATGCTGTAAACAGAGTTGGAAATATAATTGCACTACCCAAGAAATTTGATTGCACAAGACTGCAGTCAGGTGCAAAGATAATGAAAAACAATCACGATGACCAATGATTTAAATCCATGCCTTAGGTAAATAGAAAAGCCAAGACTAAAAAAATTCAGATAGGAAAGAAGCTAAACATTTTGTGTACAGCCTCAGGGCACCATAAAATAAAAATATAGCTGGACTTTGATGGGTGACAATAAAAAAATCTATAAAAGCAGATACGAGCATATACAACGAGATAGGCTTGCGTAACACAAGACAAGGACCATACAAATCCTGCTAAAGGTTTTCAAGATTAATGTCAAAGTCAAAAATTCTGTAATGCAAGCATTTCTATTTCTTTTGATGTATAAATTAGATGAACAGTGTCCTAATATTTAAGTTTTGTTGATATTTTTACTTGTTGAAAGTCTTATTTTCAGGGTGCATTCTACGTATTAAAAAAACTAAATTTCTTTGAAAAAAATAAAAAGGTATTAGAAATAAACTACAACAAGTGATAAAATGGTCAACAATAACAAATTTCTTCATATATAATGTTCCTCATGTTTGTTTGGTTCTCTGAATCATTTTGTGTGAATATATTCTCACGATTCTTACATCTTTATACTAATGTGTATAGTAGACCATGAGAAAACGAAAATTTTTTGTCGTAAAATTCTAATTTATCAAAATTTTAACCTTGCGATTCAATAATTGTCATGAAAAAAGCTAGAAAAACTCTTAACTGTTTTCTGCATAAAGCAAACAATAAAGATAAATTATTACTAGTATTTAACTGAATTTTTGGAATAAAAACGTTCATACCAGACTTTTCACTAGTTATTATTTCTGCTTTCAAACTATATTCAAATAATTTTGCTATACGTTGTCTCGTGTTGTTGATGTTTTTTTTCTTTATCATTATTTAATATTTTATTGTTTAAAATGTATGAAAATTCGTTATAAGATACTGAAATTGCTTTGTTTTAACAGCCATTTTTACCGTCTCCATCAATTTTTTTAAAAACATCATCAATAATCTATACCTGTTAAATTTCAAAAGATTCTATTATTTTTGTTACAATGTCCATTAATAATAATAAGAATTTGAAATCTGTACACTGCATATAACTTTTCAATTTCATAACTTAAAGGTGTTTCCATACTCTGAGAAAAGAGTTGGTGTGCTGCACGCTAAAAACTCGGTGCGCAAGGCCCACACAGTTGATGGCAACCAGTAAGATAAATTTTGTTGAGCCGAATACCAGCGTTGTCGTACCAGACACCAACAGATGTAGGTGAGTTGCAAGCTAGCAGTGACGTCGTGCTGTGCTTCGATGCGTTTGTGCTGTGAGCTCCAAATCGCGTTGAGCATCCAAAGCCTACTATAAGTTCAATTATTTTTAATTGAAAAACTTGTTATAATTTATAAAATATATAAAATATATAATAACAATTGTACATCATGTTTGTACTTAACAGACATTTTTTAATACTTTGATGATAAAACAATTTTATTTACTTGTTTAATTTCAAAAAAAAATTTCTACACTAAGATGTTATATTTATAAAAAAAAGTATATATATTTACTTACATTGTTATGAATAAAAAGTATTCAAATGTTTTTGAATAGACCTAACTTAGAAAAGCAAGTTAACTTGATTATTATGTATAATAAATAAGAATAATCTCAAATGTCTAAAATTTTGATATACTTTTAATTCACATAAAATAAATAAACTTATAAATACGCTTACTTAGATGACAAATAATACGTTATCGCAATGTAGAGCTCTTTTTCTGCTTCTATTAAAAAACAAGAACTGATAATACTCAGTGTAGAAATAAATACTTTACATTTTCACTAATCATAGAACTTTTACACTCATGCTTTATCACTAGAGGTGTTTGTCGAAGACCACCTCACAAAATGAATAATTTTTCACTCAATGAAATATTATTCACATACCACGTTATTCTTTTAAAGTTTCATCAACTATTTTCAAAGATTTTTTAAATTTTATATTCCCAAATAATGACAATCACTTCTTATAATTTTTTTGTATGAACTCCATATTCTAAGAAAAACTTTCAAAATTATTCAAATCTTATGCTAATCAAAATGTTCTCTGACTTGTCATCCCTTTAGGTAATAAAATTAAAGCAACTCCTGTTCAAGCCAAAGGTATAATATTGTTCTTTTTAAAAAGAAAATAAGAAACTAATGTGTTGTATAAAATAATTTTACAGAACCTTCTTAACCATGAACAAAATATAATTTTTAAATAAAACGTTCAATGACAGTTGGTAAATAATTAAAAACAACGTCCAATGGTGGTACTGTCATATTTTGAATTTATTAAAAAACAAAACGGCGTTTCGGCCGTTTGGACAACGTCCCGGCCCTCATCAGGTACAAAAATCTCTGACTCTTACGAAAAGGATGTAAAATCACATTACGATTCTGACAATGTTAGGTTAAACTTGACAAAACTTTTATTATCTCGTGGTCAATTGTAAGTGGTTCTATCTAGATGCAAAAATCGAAATATCATGATAGTTTGAATTAAGAGACAATTTTAGTAATTAAAATTTACATTGAAAATAAATTTTAGATTGAAAATGATGAGGTTTTTATTAACAACATGATTTTAACATTTCTAAATTTATAAACACAATTTATTACCTAATGACACATCCCCGAAATGTATACTGTGTTCACCTATTGTACTAAATTTAAGACTTACTCAAAACAGAATAGAAACAGACCTAACTTTCATGGTTTAATAGGGCTATTTTTCTTCTTGATGATGAGATAAATAGTAGCGCTAAGAAAGTTGTGTCTGATCTTTTAAAAATAGATGATTGTGCTGAGAAAGCTGTACAGGCTCTTGTTGATTTAGACTGGCTTATTAATCAGTTTGGCCTTCTATCATTTTGTAGTTCACTGTTTGGTTCGTAAGCTTGATTCGGATACAAAAGAGTCCTGGAACGTGTCACAAGAAAACCAAAAAGAATGTTCTAGCTACAAAGAATTAATTACGTTTTTAGAGCGTAGAGATTGATCCATGGACCTGTCTTAGTCAAAGCCTTAAATTAAATCGCGGGCGCTAAATTATACAAGTGCAACTTTTACAGGAAAACTACACTTATTCTCACGTATATAGGTCGTGTACATTCTAGTTTATTGTGTGTATGTTGTGAAAATAATTATCATTTGTATATGTGTGATAAGTTTCGAGCATTAAAATCACCTTTGCGTTTCAACTTTTGTAAGAAAGTACAGCTTTGTTTAAATTGCCTAAGTAAAGGTCACTGCATGGCTGACTGTCTTTCGAAGTGGAGATACAATCATCGCGGCAAACATCACCACTCCTTATTGCACATGCAAGATTTGGCTAATTCAGAACAAGCTTCTTTGAAGACTGCGGCCCATCGGGCTCAGACAGTTCCATCAAGCTTGGCATTTAGTGAAGAGACGGCTCATTCGATTGGATCTGCCCTTGCTTTTGCCACGTTTATTGGTAGTTGGGTGCTGTTGGCCACTGCCAGCATAACTGTTCGTAATTAGCATAGTGAGTTGTTAATCATTCAAGCGCTTACTGATTCTGCTGCTGAGCGGTTGTTTATGCCTGTTTGCATTGCTTCATGTTTGTTGCTCTCTTATCGTAGGGTTCCGATATCGAGCTCTGGAGTAGGCTCGGTGATTTGCGCACCACCTTCTAAAAAAGTTACTACGGTATTGGCTTTGAAGTTTGACTAGTATACGAAATAGTCAATTTCTTAGTGGTCTGCATTTGGCGGATGAGAAATATTCATTGCCAGCGACCCATAAAATCTAAAATCTTATAAATTTTTATAAAAAATGTGTCTTTTTCTGATCAAATTATAATGATATTATAAAAGTATATTGATTAGGGGTGTGTTTGGAGGTAGTTTTCACGCTCTAAATTACTTTTTTTTCACTTTTGACCATTTTTCCTATACTATGGAGCGTTTCAGCTTCTAGGTTTAAAAAGAATCATCTTGATTGGCCTATCATAGTAGCCCCTATTTTATTTTGACACAAAAAACGGCATTTTTGATCACTGTGCGTCGGATCCCTCCTTGGAGAATGTCAGCATACACAATAACATCCAGAATAGCGTCAACACGACAAGGCAATGAATATTTCTCATCTGCCAAATGCAGACCACTAAAAAATCGACTATTTATTATTTCTACCATTGGTCAAACTTTTAAGCCAATACTATAGTAACTTTTTTAGAAGCTGGTGCGTGAATCGCCGAGCCTACCAATGAACGTGTGAATACCAATTTAAACAAAGCTGTACTTTCTTACAAAAGTTAAAACGCAATGGTAATTTTAATGCTCTAAACTTATCACATATGTACAAATTATAATTATTTTTACAACATACACACAATAAATCAGAATGTACATGACCTATATGAGTGACAATAGCCTGAGAGTGTAGTTTTCCTGTAAAAGTTGCACTTGTGTAATTTCGCGCCCGCGATTTAATTTAAGGCTTTGACTAAGACAGGTCCATGGATCAATCTCTTTGCTCTAAAAACGTAATAAATTCTTTGTAGCTAGAACATTCTTTTTGGTTTTCTTGTGACACGTTCCAGGACTCTTTTGTATCCGAATCGAGCTTACGAACCAAACAGTGAACTACAAATTGATAGTAGGCCAAACTGATTAATAGGCCAGTCTAAATCAACAAGAGCCTGTACAGCTTTCTCAGCATAATCATCTATTATATAAAGATCATTGATACATCAGACAAAAACTTCTAGCTTCTAAATCGACCTCTCCAAGCGAGTAGCAAGACCAAGTCACCGATTATTATAACGCTTCAGTAAGTGTTCCCACGCTACATCATAATTATTGTCGATGACTGCCTAACCCTTTAATCGTTAGGTGACAGCATCTTGCACTGAATTCATCAAGTGCTGTGATTTTGTAACATCCGAAATATGTGACTGAACCCTCATAGCAGCCTTGAAACACTGCTTAAAACTCTTCCAATTATTTTGGTGACCAGAAAAAGTGTAAAGTCACAATACTGGCAACGCAGGATTAACCATATCGCTCAAAAAAACCGAACGATTACGCATTAAAATCGGAATAAGAGTCTTAATCAATAAAAATTTTGCTTATATAAGCTACACGTGCCTCCACATATGCGGACTCTGCGCACGGATGAGCGTCTTTTTACAAAAGCGATAGAGTACAACAATATGTATAGCGCAAATTTTATCAAAAAAAAAACTATGACACAAGCTTCAGCTGATCACGCAGATATACTTAGCTATTAAATGTAGTGTACAAACTCCCATGAGCTCACTATAACATTTGACCTTGGGTAAGTGAAAACCTAACGTTGACAAGTTTTTGAGCGTTAAAATGTAAACACACTGACGGCAATGTTAAATATTACGGCTCGGCTTCACCTCTCGTTTTCGTGAAACACTGCTCAATGTTTATGTCGTGCAAGCCAAAGGTCAATAGGACTTTTTTTCCTAACGTGACAGACCCCATTCACACCTCACTACTTTTTCTTCCACTATTTTCCACGAAATCAGATGAAAACCCGTCATTTTCTCCCTCATTTGACACATCGCAGTTTTTTTCAGACCCCCCCACACAACCTCTACAGACCCCACGCAACCCTTACGTAACTTTTTGTGACCCTTACCATTCCTGTACTACATTTAGAGAATCTGACGGGGATCACACTGTCTTTCTTAGACCTTAATGTGTATATGGACGCGTTTGTTTCGCGTATGCATAAGTTTTTTATTTTTCAACTGCTTTATTACTGACTAACTTTTAGACACAACCTTCTTAGCGCTATTATTTATCTCACCGTCAAGAAAAAATAAAGCCCTATTAAACCATGAAAGTTAGGTCTGTTTCTATTCTGTTTTGAGTTAGTGTTAAATTTAGTACAATAGGTGAACACAGTATTCATTCCGGGCATGTCTCATCAGGTAATAAATCGTGTCTATACATTGAGAAATGTTAAAATCATGTTGTTATTCATAAAAATTAAGCCTTCTGGCTTATGTTGCTCTCGCTGACGCAACGCATATGATGTCACCAGCAAAGGCTTACCTTCCCGGAATTATTCTTTTGTTTTGGCTCCTGAAAGAAGGGAGAAGATGATGACACGAAGTGGGAGACAGCATCAACAGCGTCAAAAATATTCGCGTGAGCGCACGCACCACTGTTCAGGTTGCGGCGGCAGCCCTCGGGTATGAGAGAGAGAAAGAAAAAGTAAAAGTTGAGAGGCACGCACTGTGGTTGCAGCGGGACAGGCTGAGTTAGTCTTAAGTCGAGAGACTTCGCCCACGTAGTAGCCAGAGATTTGTAAACGAGAGAGAAAGAGAGAGAGAGAGAAAGCGCGAGAGAAAGTTGTTGGCCGAACAAGAGAGAGAGAGAGAGAAAGAAGAGAAAGCTGCTGTGTCTCCGTCACCGGAGACCATCATTGCGAGGAGGAGACCCAGGACGCGAAGGAGAGCTACTGCAGGACAAGCGAGAGAGAGAGTAGGACCGCTACTATCAGCTCCACGGACTTATCAGCAGCCCGAGGCCCAGCAAGACACGATACGACACGTTTTTTTTGTGGGTCGTGCTAGGGCTTGAGAGCGCCGGTAGACCTCCGGGACTAAGTCCCGGAGTATACAGAGGGCTGAGAGAGAGAGAGAGAGTGTGTGAGAGAGAGAGAGACAGAACCAGGTTACGGGAAGTCGCGGGTGCATGCTCAAGAGTGCCAAATCTTGGGGTTGTTCGCGCGTTTCCGCTTTAGGTGTGCAGGAAGAGAGAGAGAGAGACCAAGAGAGAGAGAGAGAGAGGACCGGGACTAGGGACTGAAGGGGATAAGGAGCAGGTTACCAAGAGACAGTGATAGTGTCAGAGAGAGAAAGAGACAGAATAAGAAAGGTTAACACGGGACGAGAAGAAAAGGGCTCAATAGCAGAGAACAGGTGTGTAGTGGGCCGGGAAAGGACAGGGACGAGAGGTTGCCTGTGAGGGTGCGCGTGTGTGTGCGTGCATGACGTTGCTGAGAGCGTTAGGGCAGCGTCCCCTCCTGGTCTCAGGACCCCGAACGTGCGCTCGCGTTTCGCGCGGTGAGGCGAAACCGCTGTAGCGCTGTCAAGGAGTTGTGTAGAGCAGTGTGGAGAGTGCAATAAACGATTTTCTTACTTGACGCGATAGCATTTCCCAAAATTATTTTCTCTCAGTAGAACGAGAGCAGAAATCCCGTACAACTTTCCTTTTCAGGAGCAGAATCTAAGAGGACGAGGGACCTGGAGGACGTACGAGATGAGGCATCTACTTTCTGCGTTCTCCCCCCCCCTTCTCTTTATTTCCAGGTACAAAGGCAGTGTGACAAAATGGCATCCCAGTGTGGGGACCGGTGCGGGACTTGGTGATTTTTTCCTATAGGAAGTGTTTTCCCCAAGCGAGTGGCAGGTGGCGCGAATGGGTGATTTGGTGCAGAGAGTAGTGTAGGACGTAGGTAGGAAAGTTTAAAAGGTGCTGCTAGTGGATTAGGTGTCACAGGCGACGGTAAGCGAGCCCTACAATTACAAGTAAAAAAATTATTAAGCGACAGTGCGATCTTAGCGAGTAAGTAGTAACTTATACATACACATATATAATAATATGATAATAAAATAATTACGAGTGGTAATAAACGCGTAGTTGCGCATTTGTGCGGGTAGCTACACAATCTGGACGGTGAGCTCGGTCAATAACGTGATAGAGTCGCGAACGACCTGGTAGCTTCCAAGTGAGAAGCTGATAGTGTTCACTATCGCGGACACCCAAACTATCCTTAGTGTTGTGACATTCCCGGACTAGTGAGAAGAGAACAGGACGTACATGAGCCAGGTAGATCTCGCGGAGGAATCAAGGATCTCCGAGTCTCTGTACATGGACTTATGTGAGCCGTGCAACTGTGCTATCACAGCTGATCCACTGATTCTCCGTAAGGCCGGTAGTTATTAGACGGTAGGACGCTAGATGGTGACACAAGATCATGGCATGGACGACTTTGTTAGAAGATCTTGGGAGGGCCGGTTTATGAGGCTCCCGATTCAGAACATGTCTATTCTGGAAGTTCAACGGGAACTGCGTACACGGAGACTCATGGGCCATAGGGACGAGGACGCCGTGCGAGATCGCCTACTGAGGTACCGGCTATTTGAGTTGTACCCGCACAGCGAGGAAATACCGACCTCATGATGTCTCAGCAGCTAGATGGCAACACCGGGAAGAAACATGAGTCCCTACCTCATGAGGAAGACTCCAGCCACACTATCCTACAAAGCCCAGTCCGGAGGGACAGGAGTCAGCATACCAGACACTTTCCCCCAGGGATCGAAGACATAGGTTCTGAGGACGAAAGGGGAAATGTACTATCGGGTGAAAACACTCCTAAAAGCTTAGGGGATCCCTCAGTATCCAGGTCAAGACGCCTTCTGCTAAGTCGAGGCTTACCGGGATAGGTAGAGCCCCCCCAGAGACAGGACCTATGCGAAGGAACAAGTGGGAGGGAGCTGCAGGGCCAGCACCACGTCCAAGGGGAGTACCACCCGACAGAGACCATCGCCTCGTGTGTGACGTCTACCGCCACGACGACGACATACACTATGACCAGGCCAGTCACAACTCCTTCCCAAGGAGGACAGCAGATAGGCTCATTTGGAGACCTTCTCAAACCCCCAGACACCCACTCTACACCGTACCCTAAACCTCGGGTGATCGGAGACCAGTTCCTGGTCCCTCTCCGGATGGAGTATTATTCGATGCAACACCTAAACACCATGATGCAAGACACTGGGATCCCTGGATTGGGGGGCTCCCAGTTTGAAGCCCAGACATCGGTGTATGCTGGAAGCGCGGCATTCATGTTGTATCCACGAGCTCCACCAAAAGGAGTTTCAGACGCACTCGTGGGAGGGACAAGTTCGCAAATCTAAAAGGACGAACCAAATAAATCTACTCCCATGCCACGCCGGAAGATGGACACCGGACTAAGGGACTCGCGTCCCAAACTCAGGGAGCAACAGCCCAGGGACTTGTCTGGAGAGGAATCAGAACAAGAGGATTTCCGGACGGCTAAAAATTGGAGTTAGTTTTACCGGGACTCTCAACTTAGAGCGGACCCGAGGCCACCCACGAAGTCCAAGGTGACCTGGCTGGACTTCCAGGCCAAAGGGACACGGGTTAGGAAAGACAATCTACCTGTGGACCCACGTCACCCAAAGGAAGAAGATTATGGTGAGAAGAGCGACATTTCCAGTGGAATAAGGTTACTCCCAGTGTCAGGAGATACCCTCCACGACAACCGCAAAATCAAGGGCCAAGGTATGTCAGCATCTTCCCGGAACATCCAGCTGAACTAGGCATGAATCCGGGAGGACCCTTACCCCAGGCTGGTAATCGTGAGGACCGAACACGGCAGGGTGACTGCAGAGAAAAAGCCACCTAAGCCAAGGTCGTCAAAGCCCTGCAGAATTAGGGACTGCGTTATACGGGCGAAGAACGCGCGGAGGACCCAGAGGAATTTCTGGACCGTGTAGAGGACTGTCGGGCAAGTGTGGGGATAAGTGACCATGCCCTCTTGGAAGCGCTACCGTGCATTCTGCTCAAACGAGCAGCACGCTGGTTTAGGACAAACCGACGGGACTTTGCGATCTGGGAGGTATTCTGCAAGTTGTTTAAGAGGCAGTTTTGTGGAGAATGCCAGAAGGAGGATTGACTCCAGGAATTGAACGCCCAGACCCAATAAAAGACGGAGAAGATCTCTGTCTTCTTGGCCAACTTCCGATACATCGCCTCCAAGCTAAAAATCCCTTTGTGGAACGGACTCTGGCTGACAGGGCCTATCCAAACCTCTTACCAGAGTATCGAACAGCCATGGCAGACAAAGTAATCTGCCATCTGGAGGACATGAAAAAATACGGACGACGTTGAGAAAGTCAGAAGGACTTAGATGGATGGTACCGCCCTCCCCCGGGCATGAAAACCATGCATGTTCAAGGTGCCGTGAACTTGAACCTCACGCCAAGGACAATGATCTCGGGAGTAGCTGAATTGCCAGAACGACTCAAGAGTTTGAATCAAGCTTTTTCAAAAAGCAGAATTCAACCCAACGATTTCCGGTCCAATGGGCTGGTCAGTTCTGACCCGGACCCGCTCAGGGCCAAGTAACTACTAAATCCAAGCGATGAGGACGCATACACTTATCTTGCTGCCATAAGAACACAAGTCCACCTGAAAACTAAAAAACAGACACCTGGACTCATCTCAAAGACGACTACACCGGACTGGACTAATAAGCCGGCGTGGAGACAAAATACAAGCCCGGTGACAGTAACACCCATCCAGCCAGCTAGAAATAGATCCAAGAGCTTATTTTGCTGGGCCTGTTTCCTCTATCAGGAAGTAGGACACCGAGCAGGCCCAGCGTACACTGATCCACTGTTTTGCTTGCAGAGAAAGGGGTCATTTGGCACGTCACTGTCTCAATAAAATGACTTCGCCCCTTGGTGGTTACCAAAACTGCGACAACCCCAGATGCACTTTCAAAACATGTTGGAACTGCAAGAAACTAAGAGGGAAGATAAATAAGCTCAATAAAGAGATAGCCCTTAGAGATGCCAGACTGCCAGGAAACCACCAGGAACTCATAGCAAATGGTAGGACAAGATGAGCAGCTGGAGACTAAGACGGGAACCATTCCAAGGATTGGGTGCTGACCAAGGACCAGATGGATGCCATCAAGGAGACGTTACCAGACAACCACAAGACAACCATTCTGGAAAGGACAACGTAAGTACACCTCCTCCTATTAATTACTTTCTGAAGGACTGCGTCAGCGAGAGCATGCTGATAGAATTGGCTTCAGAGCAGCCAGAGGTGCTCGAGCCTAGGGGGGGGAGGGTTTGTAACGAGTCAAAATGGCCTCTATATTCCAAAATTCGCTCGCTGATGCAACGTGTATACGAAGAGCATTAATTTGACGCCTGTCTAAGCTGTTTGTTTTTCAGGAGCTGTATACACGCTGAGAGGAGGGGACGAGGACGCCAACGGACAAATAGTTAAGATGCAGAGACACAGCAGTGCTAGCAGAAAAGGACAAGGAAAGTGCGAACGTGACTACTGAGACACAGCAGCTGCTGAGTATGAGAGTGACTGCGAGAGGAGATACGTGGTGGCAGCAGTAACGGTGGCCATTGCTCGAGCAAGAAATTGTGAGTCAGTCGGGAGTAGAGCCTTGAGCTGCACGTTTAAACACAAGCAGTGGGAGTTGAGAGAGAGAGAGAGATAGAGAATTTTCGAAAAAGTGCGTTTAGTGTTGAGAGAAGAAAGAGGAGTGTGCGTGTGAGACAAGAAGCTGCTAAGTTCTCCCAGGACGACGAGGTCTCCAGGTCAAGGACTACGGCCGCTGAGAGAAGAAGAAGAAAAAGAAGTGAGAGAGAGAGAGAGAAGAGTTTGGGGTAAAGCCGCAGGACAAACGACCCGCTCGAGGACGCCGGATGACATCACGCCGGGTTGGACTCGCGGACGTTTGATCAGGAAATCAGGCTAGAGAGAGAGAGAGAGAGAAATATTGAGAGAAAGAGAAGTAGTGTGTAGCGTAGACAGTGCGAGAGAGAGAGAGAGAGAGATTGTTGTGTAGACAGTGTGTGTGAGAGAGAGAGAGTTTGGGTTGACGAGACGAGGTGTACGAGAGACCGCGAGGTGCCTGGGAGGGCCGCCATTTTTCGTTCGTGTTGTTGCGTTTTAGGGTAGATAGTAGAGTAGAGAGAGAGAGAGAGAGAGAGAGAGTGTAAAGTCGAGCAGAGAGAGAGAGAAAAAGAGTGTATAGCAGTATGAGAGGTTGGGGACGGAGTGTGAGTGGGTGCGTAGTAGTTTGGGTCGAGGACGAGCAGGAGCCCCTCCTGGTCCCGGACCAGCAGGATGTGGTGGACGAGCGCTCGCGGCTCACCGGGTGCGAGGCGAAGTCGCTGCAACGCAGTTCAGAGGACGAGGTGAAGCGTTGTGTCGTGTATTGTGAAGAGAGATACTGTGTATTAGTGTTAAATGTGTGAAATAAAGAAATAGTAAAAGGTATTTGTTATGTGTAAGTTATAAGTTCTCCCCATAGAACGGGAAAACTCCCGCGCCAATCCCCCTTTTTCAGGAGAAGAAATACAAGAGGTGAGAGGGACAATGGTGACGAACGTGATCGAGATTTGCTAATGCTGCGTCGGTGCCTCGTTTTATTTTAGGTCAGGAAGCAGTGTGAAAAAATGAACCAGGTTACAGGAAGTCACGGGTGCATGCTCGGGAGTGCCAAATCTTGGGGGTGTTCACGCGTTTCCGCTCTAGGTGTGTAGGAAGAGAGAGAGAGAGACCAAGAGAGAGAGAATTGAATTGAATTGAATTAAATAGTTTATTTAGGCTAAGGAATCAGGGTCCTTAATAGCCAAAGCTTAATACATTGCCTTACATTTAGCGGAATTAGCAGGCACGCAGGCCCGCTTACACAGTTTGAGATTCAAGCTGTGTGTCTAATCAAGTGCATATTAGTTATTAAGATAAGAGAAGAAAAAAGTATAAATAAATTAAACATAAAATTTGAATAAAAATAATATAAAATTCAATACTGGAGTGCAGTAAATAAACAAAATAATTAATTGTAATATCACATCTCTCAATTGAGTAGCAAATCTATTGATTCCAATTATTGCAAGAGGTCGATCTCGAAGTTATGTGAAGCAGCTTTTTTCCGAAGCCTGACTGGTAGATTATTCCATAATCTCGCCACTTTTACCGCAAAGCTGCATCTATAAGACTCCGTTCTGGCCCAAGGAACTATAAGGTCAGATACGGACGACCTCTCAGAGTACTCAGCACGAGCAGCTCGAAAATTGATGTTGACATCCAGGTACCCCGAGACCTTATAGCACATGACCGAGATAAGTAGACAAATGGTGACATATTTAATTCTACCTTCCAGACTCAGAATTGAGTACTTTTTGTACACAGGCGTGATGTGATGCCACTTGGGCATACCATCTACAAAGCGCAGTGCAGCATTTTTGCATCGTTCAAGCTTGCGTATCATTTCACCAGAGATGCTTAAGAAAAGAGACGCGCAGTACTCCAGATGAGGAAAAACCAGCAGCTTGACAAGCAGTAGCCGAGTATCCACCAGCAAACAATCTCTGCACCTTTGAAGACACGATAATGTGCCAAAGCACTTCCTGGAAACTGCAGTGCAATGAGCTCTGAGTGTAAGTTCACTGTCCAGGACAACACCAAGCACAGTAATCTCTGATGAAAACTCTAGCGGAACATTGCCCATAATTAGAGTATGTAGATCAACTGAAGCCCAAATCTCGCGCAAGTAAGCTCTGGAGGCAAACCACACCACCTTGGTCTTACTGCAATTAATTACCAGACCATTAACCGTTGCCCAGGAAGAGACCGCATCCAGCACAGCACCGACTCTGTCCGCAATCATCCCAACCTCCTCGACACTGCCCAATGCGTATATGAAAAAATCGTCAGCATATTGGTGCGTACTAACGTTAGAACAGATATCGGGAAACTCATTAGCAAATAATGTGAACAGTAGGGGGCCCAGAATACTGTCCTGTGGTACATCACTTGAACGAAATAGCGCCTGCGAAAGTTCTCCATCAGGGGCGCGAACCACTTGGATGCGATTAGTCAGATAGGACAATATCCAGAGACATGTCATATCAGAAAATCCAAGAGCCTCAAGCTTATCAATCAGCAGCTGAATATTGACAAGGTTGAAGGCCTTCGTAAAGTCTACAGACACCAGAAGAGTCACCTGCCTCCTATCAATCGCCAATTTCAAATCATCAACAATCTTAACCAGTGCAGTACTGGTGCTGTGTCTTTTGTGGAATCCTGACTGAAGTGGATGGAGCAGGGAATTATCCTCAACAAAAGAAAGCATTTGTTTGTATGCCAACGCCTTAAGGAGTTTGCAGGATGCACTCAAGATACTGATGGGACGAAATGAATCAGGCGTTAGCGCTGGCTGTCGTTTGGGTATTGGGATTCCTATGGCCCTCTTCCATGCTGAAGGGAAATAACCAGTCTGCAATGAGGCATTAAAAATATCTGAAAGAACAGGAAATATTACAGGCATGCTTAGCTTAATAATTTTTAGAGACAAGCCATCAGGACCCGCAGCATTTGAATAAGAGGAAGCAAGAGCCTCAATCACATCTCCAAAGTCCACAGGCCTAAAATAGAACCTGTTATCAGGTGAGATGCGCGCAGTCGGCTGCCGGCTATGCAGTGAAATCGAGGAAAACTGCTAAACCTT
This sequence comes from Copidosoma floridanum, assembly GCF_000648655.2. The sequence goes on along the minus strand of NW_019379515.1, from coordinate 124,198 downwards.
AGTGTCGACGCAAGGCGATTCCAAAACCAACCTCCAATCAACGCCAGCCCGATCCTTAAGCATAGACTTCTCGTTGAAATACCGGAAACATCGCAGCATTTGTGTGTTATTCTTGGGAATAGTTGCATGTGCTCTAAATTTAACAAAAAGTACGTCATGTCGTGATATCCAGGGAAAACTATGCTGTCTATAAATGTCAACATCATTCGAGCAGCTGGTACATATATAATCAATCATAGTCCTGTAGGCACCTGATTGATGTGTAAAATCGAAAGGGATACGTTCAAGACCAAGAGATAGCAGTGATCGACGGAGTATTCTTAGATTCGTGGAGTCTGCAGCCCAGTCAATATTAAAGTCACCCGTTAAAATCAGGTGATCATATGCAGTGTTACAATTCAGGATTGCCTCCTCCACATCTTCCCAGTGTCCCGCTTTGGGTGGACTATATACAATCGCACACAAAATGCGAGTAGAATTTAGCAAAATTTCGGCAAGCAGGAACTCAGGATGTACACGACGTGATGCATGTTGCTGCGAGACACAAAGCACTCTGCATTTAGATGGCTGACGCACATACAAGGCAACCCCACCACCGCCTCTGCCGCATCTGTCATTCCTCAGAAGCATGTAACCATCCACCCGCACCTGGTGATCACCGATGTGATGTTTCAAGAAGGTTTTGCTAATACCAAAAATATCAGCCCTATTATTAACAATGATGGTCTTTATGTCATGATAATGTGCCAGAAGCGATTGTGCATTTGTATGACCTATAACTAGATTATGCCCACTAGTATTATGGTCCTTATTTACCATAATTTATGCTGCATGACTTGCGTTCTATCTTAGCTCGTAAAATGGTACATAAAGACAAGTCAAAAGCTGAGTGCAAAACATTATCCAGTTTACTATGACAGCAATAAACGCATTTGAGCTGAGTTTTCGTTTTACAATGCTTTGACTCGTGCTGGCCAGCACAAAATCTGCACACTGCAGCACCATTACAGTTGTTGGCCATGTGTCCAAAACTTTGGTATTTGTAGCATTGTAGTATGCTTATGTGGTCCGCGAAACGACACTGAAGCCACCCCAAGTAGATGCGAGCACGCCGGAAGAGAACAGAACGCGCGGTAGGTGTTACTTGAATTACACACAACCTGTATCTCTTATTATTTGCTGGGTACATGTACACTATGGTAACATCAGTAGGTGCACAGTCAGGTAAATTTTGCTGTGTAATTGCTTAAAGTATTTCCTCCCTGGAAAGGCTGACGGGTATGTCATGAACTATTATCCGTGGCAGTAATTTGCTTTCCTGTTTTACCTCCAGCCCAACATCACGCAGATCAGAACAGTCAGCAAGAGCTCCAAGTCCATCGCCTTCGATCACGACGTTCTTNCAAGTATTTCCTCCCTGGAGAGGCTGACGGGTATGTCATGAACTATTATCCGTGGCAGTAATTTGCTTTCCTGTTTTACCTCCAGCCCAACATCACGCAGATCAGAACAGTCAGCAAGAGCTCCAAGTCCATCGCCTTCGATCACGACGTTCTTCTTGGATAGCATATTGACTCGCTTAACTCGAATTCCAAGGTTGAAGGCTTTCACTTTTTCCAAGAGTGTGCTTTTAGTTACCTTCGCTGAATCAAATCTCTCGATGTAATTCTCGCTCGGTCCGATAATCACTCGAGCAGTTTTACTGATCAGTATGGTTTTATCCTTATTTAGAATAATTTTCGGGTCACTGGGCGCACCAGCGACTCGGCCACTAGAAACAGCCTGTGCAAAGGTTGGCATAGAGAGATCTCCCGCACGGTCGGTAGACTGCACAGAAGACTTCCCAGCCAGAGATATAGTGCGACAAGTCTCCTCCAACATGTGCTTACAAGCGTTGGTCATATTTTTTTCGGCCAACTTGGAAGTGTAGGCAAGTAAAATAGTGCTAATTACATCACAAAAGCCGTTGGCAGCATCAAAAACAGCTTGTATGCGCGATGTAACCTTTTCATTTTTGTAAGCAGTGTAGAGTGACTCACGTAGTCCATTGACCCTCCGCAGCAGTTTGTTGACATCATCACTGGACAAATTTTGCCCCGACCCAGTGGCTTGAGCTTCATAGAAGCCGTCCTCCTCGCTGGCCTCGCTGCTATCTCCCATAACACAGGTACATCAAGCAGTCAAAACACCGCAGCAGACGACACAGCCTAGATCCCGCATGCGCAGTGGACCAGCCGAGATGGCTGCCGAGAGACGAGAAGCAACGTAGAAACTTCAGCAATATGCGAAGTAAATTGAAGGGCAAGTCGAATCCGCACGACACTGCTAACATTCGTACAGATGACTTGCAGTATAGTGCATGCAAAAAACCTGCAACAAAGTGCCCGCAGGCAAAACAGAGCAAATACACAATCCAATAATGAGGAGCTAAAGAAATCACGACCATTTAACAACTCACCGAGAGAGAGAGAGAGAGAGAGAGGACCGGGACTAGGGACTGAAGGGGATAAGGAGCAGGTTACCAAGAGACAGTGATAGTGCCAGAGAGAGAAAGAGACAGAATGAGAAAGGTTAACACAGGACGAAAAGAAAAGGGCGCGATAGCAGAGAACAGGTGTGTAGCGGGCCGGGAAAGGACAGGGACGAGAGGTTGCATGTAAGGGTGCACGTGTGTGTGCGTGCGTGACGTGGCTGGGAGCGTTAGGGCAGCGGCCCCTCCTGGTCTCAGGACCCTGGACGTGCGCTCACGGTTCGCGCGGCGAGGCAGAACCGCTGTAGCACCGTCGAGGAGTTGTGTAGAGCAGTGTGGAGAGTGCAATAAACGATTTTCTTACTTTAAATGGTAGCATTTCCCAAAATTATTTTCTCTTGGTAGAACAAGAAGAGAAATCCCGTGCAACTTTCCTTTCCAGGAGTAGAATCTAAGAGGACGAGGGACCCAGAGGACGTACGAAGCTAGGCATCCACTTCCTGCGTACCCCCCCTGCCTTCTTTTTATTTCCAGGTACAAAGGCAGTGTGACAATATATTTATTCCTATCTAGGGTTTTGGATGAGTGTCCCACGATGTCGAGCGATACTTTGTCAAATCCATTTTCTGGCGTGTCTGTCACTAGCATAGGCTGCTTCGTTTTCCTGATAATAACTTTAGTTAAATGCCTAATTATTAACTTTAGTTGGCATTTTAAACACTGTTGTATGCGACGCTAAAGGTCGTCCTTTAATTATTTCCAATAGGAACCTTGGCGAATATGGTTGAAGGTTTCAGAATCACGACGGTGTTTTCCGATGGGAGAGTCATGTGCTTCTAAAAATATTTAGTCTTTGTCTTGCCTTTAACTGTTCTTAAGTGTGCTCTACATATTATTATCCCAACTGTACGGTCTTAAGATACATTCTTTATGGTTCTTTGAATATCCAGCAACTTCAAATTGCAGATTGTCGCGCTTTGGGCTATGCTTATCTTCAGTACTTCTCTTTTTTTTACTAGAATTTCTTTTAGCTTATTTAATAACTTACATTCAACTATTTTTTATGATTAATTGAGACACAGTGTTTTCGTCTTGTATGCAAAGAGTGAGTTGACGCTTTTAGTTGGCTAGCTTTTTAATTGCTATTTTGTTTCACTTTATTTTCTGGATCATTAGTACTTTATTAGCCTTTAATAGTCAGCGTGCACCTTTGTCACAAGGTCATGTTGTTTCGTGTTTACTACATCATCCCGTTGATGTTTAAATATTTCGTTAGTTACAACAATATTTGCTTCAAGCGAATTATGCTCAGAGATTGCTGGAGAAGCTTCGTCTCCCAGGTTGCTTGCCTTCGTTGCGCTGCTTCGCTTTACAACTTTAGTTATGAGGTTCAAGATCAGTAAGTAATTAATTGATTGTTGAGTCTTGGTTAGCTTATTTCGGGGGGTGCTTTCTTTTTTTTCTGACCATGCCCCTTTCTAAGTGTCTTTGATCTGTAGTATTAGGATTGGATGCAGGGGGTTTTTTAGGGGCTGGTGCTGTTTCACTTGCTTTTTTTTGGATACCCCCGCTTAGTCTTCTTTAGCTTTATATGTGCTTCTTGGGAGGTCTTTTGCTGTGGTAATGAATGAGAAGTAAAGTCGCGAGTGAGCTTGGTGCTAGTTTCTTCCCTGTCCAGTAAGTCTCTAGCCGTTTGACACCTTGTTACGACGATTGTTAACTTTGTTGTTATAGGATTTCTTGATAATAAGTCCGCAGGCGCATTTTAGCGTCCCAGCCCATGAATGACATCGTAGTTATATTCAGATAACTTAAATCACCATGTTTGAACTCTGGTATTTAAATTTGTTTGGAATTAGACGAGTGGTTGATGGTTGGTGACTATTGTAAATTTACGACAATGTACATGGGAACACAACGTTTGTACTGCATGCAATATGGCAACTGCTTTGTACTCATACGCCTATAGCGTAACCCGAAGCATCTGTGCTTATTATAATAGGTTGGTTTACATCACGGAATTAAATTATAGGGACAGTATATATTGCCTTTTTAGGGGTGTAAAAGGCCTTTTCTTTCTCTTTCGCCAATTTAAAAGATTCATTGCCCTGCAAGAGCTTGCATAGTGGTTCGGCCTTCCTGGCAAAATCTTATATAAAACGCCTGTAGTATCCTGAAATCCTAAGAACTGGCACACATTCTTGATATTTTTGGGCATAGAGTAGAATGGGACTGCCTTAATTTTTTCTGGATTTGGATGCAATCCTTTTTTGCTGATTATGTGACTGAAGTTAACTACTTTTTACTGGATCAGTTAATACTTACTAGGCTATAGTTTCCCATTGGCTTTTCTTAGTTTCTGCATGATTTAATCAAAAATCTTTTTATACTCCTCAAGCGTTTTTGCGTAGATGACAATATTGCCCATGTATATGAATGCGCCTTTGCCAATCAGCCCATTTTATATGCAAGACATGGCTAACTGGTATTCTGTAACATCATTTCTAAGCCCAAATAGCACTCTTACAAATTAATATGCTTGCGAATCACTTGATCAAAAATCTTTTTATGCTCCTTAAGCGTTTTAGCATAGATGACAATATTTTCTATGTAGACGAGCGTGCCTTTGTCAATCAGCCTATCTTATATGCGAGACGTGGCTGACTGGTATTCTGTAACAGCATTTCTAAGCCCAAATGGCACTCTTGCCAATTCGTAATACTCATAGGGCACTGAAAATGCCATTTTATGCGCATCGTCTGTGTGCAATAAGATTTAGTTAAATCCTGAATTGCAATCTAGGGGGTGAGAAGCCCATTGAAATGGTTTTTCTGTGTAACGATCGAAAGTCAAGTACTACTCTCCATTTGAACTTAACGTCTGTGCTTTTTTTTGGCACAATCCACAACGCGGTAAAGTAGTTGGAAGTTAATCTCTTGATAATCTCATTGTCAAGAGACTCTGATACTTGCGGTTTAACTTCACGTATTAACGTGTGCGGTAGCCTGTACTGCTTAGTGACTACTGGGATATCATTCATTGGAGGTTTATGGTAAATAGATATATTGATAGATGTTAGTCTGTTGCTATTTGGCGATTTAGCAATTTCTTTGCTTGCTGCCATTTATTTTCTGTTAATTTATCAGAATCTATCATGGATCGTAGGTAATGATATCTCAAAGCGCGATCTTTGCTGAGAGGGTTGTTATACTTATGACTTATGAGTGGCGTAGATTCTTTGCAGGAACTAAACGTCTACTGTCTCGCAGGTTACATAGGGTATGGCTAGCTCTTTGATCCCATTGTTAATCGAGTCTAGATATGTTTGTTTCTTACCAGCACTGGTAAATATGACGGTGAGAACTGAATCACTGGTTATGCAATTGACGTTGTCGGCATCTTTCTCAGCATTGGGCCTGTAGTCGTTCTGGCTAAATTTTTCGTCTAGGGCAATAGTGAGTTTTTCGATGACACTGGTTACCTGTTTATTATTAATAACTTTGGTTGTTCTAGCTTTTTTTGCCTCAAGGGAATGCTCTCTATTGGGGGTCATTACTTAGCTTTGAAAGCTTAGTTTTTCCTTATTCTTAGTAATGAAGTCTGAGCCAAGAACTCCTTCGCATGGTAGTTCCATGTTGTTTAGATAACGTGAAATTCAGTTTTGAGACTACCAAGGTGTATAGCCCTGTGGCCCAACATCCGTTCGTTGCTCAAGCCAATCCCTTCTATTAGTGTTGTATTTGTATCTATGATAGTTTCTTGTAGAACTGCTCCATCTTGAATTATGCTTACTTTTAAGCCCGAATCTATCAATAACCGTCTCGTTGATTTTTTTTACGTTAAAATATAGTAGGTCTCGTTAGGTTCTATTATTAGATGTTTGACACGCTTTACTAAAGATTAAAGAGAAACCTTGTTTCAATTGAGTTACATACTCTGGAAACTTGAAAAGATTGTATACGTAATTTGTTTCGTACCTCGTTTCTTTTAAAAACTGTAATCCTAAAATTGAATCGTAGCGTAGCATTATGGGTTTCTTCATCACGTGGAACTGGAAATTATTCAACTGGAAATTAAAAAATCTTATATGTTTTTCTATTTTGTTCTTTTATTATATTGGTGCTTTCATAATGTATACACATTTTGCAACCAGCTGATGTATGTCTCGGTTTATGGCATTTACTGCAGTTTAATCGATTGTCTCCTTAAGGTTGCTTTTATTGGCAACTGCCAGCTTCGTGCCTTTGCTGGTTGCACAATTAGCTTTAAGACTGGTTTTTTTGGCACTCAGCGCTGGGATGACCAGGTTTTCAACATTGATAACAGAATAGGATAGTATTTGTAATCATAAAACATTATAATGCTGTGTGATTATTTGCATTAAAAATTTGAAAAATCAGTTGATGGATAAGTGTATAGCAGTTAGCAAAAATTTCTAAGCGTTTTTTTTCTTGTTGTGGCTCTCGATATGCTTCTTGGTAACGATGGGCTTTTTGGGCTTTTTGTTGTCATTTAAAATAAATTTTTCTTTAATTTCTTGTTTAAGTCCGTTTCTAAGACACTCGACTTTGTACTATTGAAGGGAAGCCAAGAAGGCAACTGGGACTAAGATATTTTTTTTTGCTGCAGGTCATGCAAGAGATTGGCATATGCTATAAGGGCCTCGCTATCACGTTGGTAATCATTTTTTATCTTACCTAATAACTGCTGAATGGTCTTTGTAGGTGCATAATTGGTTTTGACTTGTGTTTTGGGTGCATCTAGGTCAGCAAATGGCATATCACGTATCGCCATTCTTGCCTTGTTTATCAGGTTGCTCCTGGTAAGCTTTGTTAGATTTGCTTTATCTGCTGCACTCACCATTTCCTTAATTTTGTCATAGCCTACTAGAAATACAGTCAGTGGTATGTTCTTACTGCTGAGCTTAGGGATTACCTTCAGGGCGTTTTTCAGCGCTAACAGCTGTCCCATACTTTCAGGTGGTGGTGCTGTTGAGTCAAGGGGTGTGCATTAAGTGGGAATCTTTTTTTTAGGGTCATTGCTAGAAACAGGTGGACAGGTGACTGCGCTTTGAAGTGCTGGGTGGTTGTCTGTGTAATACCTGTGTTTACGTCTGGTGGCGCAGTTAAATCTGTAGTGGTGATGATTTCTACTGGTTCTCCCTCTTCCTCAGAGGAAGGTTGCGTGAGTCTCTCTTCCAAGAGGCTTACACTGCTATCTTCTAATAAACTGGGGGCTTAGAAAGCTTGTTCTGGGATGCAAAGGAGTTAAATACTGTGAGTTTGGAGTTTGCGGTACCAACGGCACAGAAACATGGTATGCTAAATCTGTTTACCTCCTTTTTTAAGGACTGGTCAGATTATGCGTGCTTAAGATAAATTATCCTATTGTTTATAATTCCTTATCAGTTGTCAAGTGTGCCCGTTTGTAACATTTTTTTTTTAATTTTGAATTATTTCTTGGTTTCTTGTGCGTAATTCATTAGGATATTTTTTTTTTGAGATTTGCTTTTGGTGGGAAACTTCCAGTGTCTTTAAATTTACTAGAGAGATGTTAAATATAGTAAAATTGTTATCCTTGTTTTTTCAACATGTGTGTTGAATTCAAATTATTTTTGGCCATTGTTGCTCGATGTACATCAATTACTGACTGTAGGCTTCTGGGGCTGGTTTCCAGCCATCACGGCTGAGCTTGGCCGTAGTTGGAGCTGTACACTGGGTCTTGCTGCTGGGGTCATTGACCATATGAAATAACTGGCACTGTCTCGAGAGATGTATCCGCAATGACCAATAGCTGGGCTATCTGCTGGCTACTAGCAATGACCGTTGGTGGTGGCACGTCCTATACTCTGGGGAGTTGTGTGTGTTTGGTAGCAAAAGTCGAGTGTATTTTATTTAATGACCCGTCTTTCTGTTGTTGTTGCTGCTGTTGTTGCATTTTAGTTCCTTAAGAAAGTTCTCTGGCACCTTGCAAAGCTAAATTTTGAGCTCACGTCTCAGCGTCTGCTGGCTCTCGTTGACTTTTCTTTTCACGATGTCTCCAACAAAAGGGCACAATCGATGCGTTCTGCAGAGATTCAGCAGGTGTTTGAGCAAGCGTCCGTTTTTCTTTGGCTGTGAAGATGTATTCCCCGTAGAAAATCACTGTACAATATAATTTATTGTCAAATAATTATACTTAAAAAAAAAGTGTTTGTACGTATTGCTTTTTATTTTAGAGAAGGGGGGTGCAACGCTGCGTAAATTATTAACTCAAAGTTGTCATTGAATTCTGTTCTATTTAGATTTGCTGAAGAGCTTTCTAGTCCTTCTAACAAAAGTGTTGGTGTTAACAGCTTAAATGGTATCGAGCACTTTTTTTTACCGCTGCTTTCCTTTTCCTTCTTTCTTTTACTACTGTGCTGGTCCCACGATTGCTCCACTAAACCTTTTACGCTTTTTTTGGGAAATCCTGGTTGCTCGGGGTTACATTTTGCTGACGGAAAGTGGCTCTGCAGAAGGCTTTAGTGATGCCTCTGGCATTTGCGCCCCTAGCTATATTTTCGCTCGTTTGGTTCGTTGTTCCTAAAGCTCGTTGATGGGAGCATCTATTGGGATTGTTGAAGGGAGTCTGATGTTACCGATTATCTTCAGCCTTGAGTTCTTCTGGAGGATTCTTATTTGTCTCTTCTTCAAATGGACTGCTTTAAACGGAGAGATTAGTGAGTCAGTAACCCTGTTTGCCGCCAGCTGTTGACATTTAGCTGAATGTTGCTCTTTACAAAAGGTCTTAAGCTTTTGATGCTTACGACTCTTGAAAATTCTATTGTAGCCTTTTCTTAGTTTTTCTTGATCTTTTAGTGAGGACGCTCTCGCAATGAGCTCTCTTTTTATCCCTAGGACCCTCTCTCTGTTTTTTTCACAGTATTCAAATAACGACACTAGGTGACGAAGTATATGTGTAACTAAGGCTTTCGGGTCACGTGTTTGGAGACTTTTGAGTTTTCCTGGCGCTTTTGAAAGGTTTTTAGTAGTATGTGTACATGAGCTATAAACTTGGTATAAGTGATAAAATCGAAACTTGCTGCCACTATTGCATTTGTAGGAAGTAGGTGATTAGTGTGCGCAGGAAGTGTATCTTAAAGACTTTGTTAGTGTTGTGTTTTTTTTTTTTTTCTCAAACTATGAATGGTTTCTTAGAACTGCCAAGTGCCATTTTGTTGGAGCTTTTATAGAAAAGATTTAAATGGCTGTCATTTTATTTAGGTTATTTTTATCCTTTTTTTTTAAGGTATAAAAGATTTTGGCCAACTTGGGCTTAATAGAAAGAAGTTTGGAGCTGCTGCTGTTAAATGTCGCGTCAGATAAAATTAGGAGTTGAACTCTCTATGAAGAGAAATGCATTTATTGTGGTATTAATAGAAATTTTGATCGCAAGTATTTTGTGTATGATAAGTGTAGTAAGTATTCTTGAGTGTGTAAGTAGCGTAGGGTGTTATCTATCAATCCCTTCGAAACTTGAAAAATTTGTATGTTACATCCAAACAAGTAGGTTTAGGCCAAGGCTTTTACCTTATAGATTGGAATAGATTCTGTGTGGACTGAAGGTAGTATCGACTCATGTTGAATCCATCAGCTTGCGTTCCGTCCTTATAAGGGCGTATTTGTCAGCACACGACGATCTGGGGATTTTGTCCCCCTAATCATAGCCGTATGCAATTGCTTGACAGCGCGTGACATTAGCCTAACTTCGCATCAACGACTTACGGGGCTACGAGGTTTCTCATAGCTCCAATGATCGCGATTTTTGTAAGTCTGGAAGAGACGTTAAAAACTTGGATCGTACCCGCTAACGTAACGTTAGCAATGTTGCCCAGACTGAGAGCTGCTTATACAGCTGCGCACGAGTACCAGGATCGTACACTGGATATTTGTGCACAACTAATTGAGGGTGAAAGATAAAAGATAAATTTTAACACTTTTTTTTATTAGATTTAAGGTTTCTTACAATTAGAAGTGAGGCTCTGGCTCTAAACGGTAATTACTAATGGTAGGAACCTAATAGAGAACTAATTAATTTTGCCCTGATGGGCCGCTTTTATGCAAAATTTTCACCTGCTGATATCGTTGCTTGAGTAGAGTTAAGGAAGAAGAATTTGTAATTTCCTTATTACTTATAGTTATATAGGATTGCATTAAGTAGTTTCAACCAATTATCAAGCACACATGCAGGCTATTTCTCCTACGTCAAGCCCTTATCGTGTTAGAAAAAGGAAAAAAAAATTTGGTGTTACTTATCTCTTTCCGCCTTTCTTTACACAGGTAGAAGTCGTTATATTCACGGATTATTACCATCTGTTTAACGAGTTGGTCTCAATATAATTGTGCTTATAATTGTCTAGGTAAATAAATCTAGTGCTTATTTAAGCGGCCAAAATTGCCCTATTGAGTGAAAAATCGCTGGAGGACATTTGATGGTTCCAGCTTTATTCCTTAATTTCGGTGGTATTACTCATTCCTAATATGCTGGGCGCGCCGTGCCCAGGGTATAAAGTATCATGAAGTAGTGTGCATCAATTTTTCATAAGCTTACTTAGTTGCGCAATATGCTGCTGCTTTGTTCGTTTATTTTTTTGTGGTCACGATTAAATGCTGTGGTGCTCGTGTGACATGAATGTTAAATCATGTTTGCACTATTTGACTGCCATTCATATCTAATAAATTAGTTATTTTCGAAACAGATAAATTGCACTGCTACCTAACGTAACAACACTATCGGTTTATATGTGAACAAATCTATATATTCTCATGGACGATTGTGTTTAGCGTTATCACAATGCACGACTTGTAGTGGTAAATTTATTAAAGTAAACGGAATAATAACTAAAAGACGATGTTCTGTTAAAAAAAAACATTCTGAATTCAAACATGAATAACGGATATTTTACACTTATATATGTTGAATTAACAATAATTAAACGATTGAAACAAAATGAGCTGTTTAAGTCTCTATCAGTATTGTTTTATTACAATTTAGGTTTACAGGAGTCAAATATGTTGTTGGTTTTTAGAGCTATTAGTAATAATAACTTTGTTTATCATTATTACATTAAATTGTCAGCATTTTGTCATATAATAAAGTTATAACGTTAGTATAAGCCATGACTTTCTAAGCTTTTTGACATTTATCTATGGTAATTCTGATATCTCTCACCCTCCGTTTTTCTATGAATTACTAATTTTTTAAGTTAATCTTTTAGGGCAAACTTCAATAATAAAAAACACACACACCATGTACTTTTTGTACACAGCAGTGTTTCGACGACTGGAGCGTCAACCTCTTCAGACTTTTATAAAAAATCAGTACAAACCAGCGAATAATAGACGTTAAGTACAAGTAATATAAATACCGTAATTACACACACTGAATAAAAAGATTTAGCAGGTATTACGTACAGTACTATGTATTTTTCAAGACAGTCATTGCACGAAATTTCATATACTACGTTGGTATTTTCTAATGTTTTCGTTTAGTCATCACCTAATTGCACAATGTGATTTAATTTATTCGATAGTTTTGGAATAGTTCTCATTTAAAAATTTTTTGAAAAATAATTTTGTTTTTTCAAAATTATTTGGAAAATATGGTAAACTAATAAAATTGCTGTTATCACGTGTTATATGTGTATAATTGAACGATCCTGTATTATTAACTTTTCTATGTCTTTTTCTTAAATATTTGTTGACAAAATGTGTAGGATATTCATTTTTGTGCAATGTCTGTCTCATAAACTAGATGTTATCACTATGAAACGAACAATCTAACAGTCTTATGGCGCTGTCAACAAGGTCATATATAATATTTATTTTCTGTTCTTTTGTATAGGCTGACGTGAAATTTAAAAGTCTACTTCCAGACGTTCCATTACGGAGCCACTGACTTTTTAATCCATTGTTTTGTATGAATAGTGTAACATCTAAAAAATTAATCTGGTTATTGCTTTCTCTTTCATAAGTAAATTGTAAATGCTTATTATACATACTAAAGGTTTGGAAAACAATTCATATAGTGTCTTTTCTTAAACAAGCTATTGAGTCATCAACATATGTAAAAAAACAGTGGCTCTATGCCACATTCATTTTTAAGATTTTTCCAACAAAACTTGACACAATCGTCGAGCACCAAGTTCGCAAAAAGAGAAGTCAGAGACACAATGGGTGTGCCAAATATCTGACGGTAAATTTTTTTATTGAAAGTAAGAAAAGTTTTGTTAAATTAAAATTTTGTTACATTTACATTTCAGTAGAAGGAATTTTTGAGCCCCGAAGAATATGTACGTGTGTACGTTTCTCGAGGCTCTTAATTACAAAATTACATGGAACATTTGTGAACAAAGACACAATATCTAACGACACCAACACATAATTCACCAGAATTTTTACTGCTTCAATTCAGTGAATTAAATCTGCACTATTGTTTAAATTGTATTTTAATATTGATATGCAGTATTTTAAGTTATGATTAGGTACTTTGGCAAGCTGATACGTTGGACTATTAGTTAAAGAGGTAATTGGTCTTAAGAACAGAACGCAAAAACAATTATAAAACTAAATCTGTGGTATCTGTACATCAAACTTCCAAAAATAATACTTTTAAATAAGACGACATCAAAATAATAGACAAGAAGCCAAATTGTAGGAAACGACTGTTTTCTAATATGATCCGTATAGTGTCAGACGACAATAATAAAAATAAAAAAGAGGACCTATACACTTTGAGTCATACTTATAAAAGATGTTTCAAAAATGTACGTTGCTGACTATATCTCTTAGTTCAATACATTAACCTTATCATATATCTGTGTAAATACGTGTGCTCTACGATAAATGTACAACTTCGCAAAATATGGACGCTTTTGCTAGCTTGACTTGCGTGCGAACGAACATCACTACGTTAAATCTTTTCATTTACTGTTTGTAATTAAGGTATTTATATCGCTTGTACTTAATGTCTATTATTCGTTGGTTTGTACTTATTTTTTATTGAATTTGTTAATAAAGCTTAAAGAAGTCGACATTCCAGTTCATGAAACTTTGCTGTGTATAGAAAATATGTGGTGTGTGTTCTGTATTTCCAAAGTTTCCCCCAAAAGATCAATTCAAAGAAATTGTTGATTTTTGACAATTGTATGATTAAAATAATTTTTATAAAATTAGCGTACTAAGAACTTCAAAATTAAAAATGATGTAAATACTAATTTCAAAACCTTTTTGCATACTAAAAAAATAACTTCGTATATCTTTTTAAAAAAAAGTTTTGAAACAGTATTTATAATTAGTTATATAGTTCATTTATCTCGTTTGTGGGTAGTATAAAAACAATAAATATAAAATATTGGAAATAATTAATACAAAACTAACAAACGCAACACCGTATCCATCATTAAAAAAAAGCGTAAAAACAAGTTTGAATTTAAGTGAGATGACTGTGAGAGTCTGTGGGGAGTCTCAATGAAAAACTAAGTCTACTGAAATCAGGAAAAATACAATTACAGTATCTTATTTATTTTAAAGGCTGTACAGAGGCCTTTTAAAAGCCGTTAGAGTAATTATGATAATCCCCAAGTAAATCACTGTACACAAGGTACACTTGATGTTATTTGATTTATATACGTTTAATATGTGAATGTGTGTAAATGTGTACAAGATATGTTCTATACCAAAAAGTGCAAAGAGATTTCTCGTTTTCGTCTTGAAATTATTTTTAAACCCTGTGTCGTCATAGTCTCCTCTGAAAGTATCTAAAAAATATAGTCACCTTCACGACTCTTGGAAGCCTCGAAGAAATTTTATCTTTTACGACTCTTGAAACCATATACGTCAATCGCGTTCTGACAGAGTGATAGTAGAGAAGACGATTTAACTTTCGAAAACAAGTGGGATTTAAGCGGCTAAGATCAAAGCCGTGGGTTACAATAAGGCGTCTCATTCATTGCAACTCTATCAGAAAACAGCCAAAAACGCTTGTCACTAAAGAATCTCAGAAATCTTAAAAATCTTTCTGGAGACGACCAAAACTGTTCAAAGGTCTCAAAGGTATTAGGAGTCAATTAAGACTTTAAGAGAAGACCAAGACAAGATGAGACTATATCAGGACTTAACTCATTTGGTCTTGGTCCTAATTTTTTTTATTAACACCATTTCATCTTGTCTTAAAGTAGGTATTTTATCAGCCTTGTACTAACATATGCATGTTGTTTTTATTGATTTGTTTATTAATGATAATTATACATCAGCATTAGAAAAATAATATAAATACAGTTTTATGCTATGTTAAGTTCATTTCCCAAAGTTTGTGTATTCGTGAGCTCTCGGTCATGCGTTGTTAACATATTGGACTGTGTAAATCTTAAAGGAGGTACGTGTTACTTACGCATTGTGTTATGTTTTGTCGTACGTATTTTTCTTCTTAACTAGATGCAGATATGTGTTCTATCGATCGATCGAACTAAGTATTTCTAGAATCTCATTTTTGTTTTACAACATTATTTTGTAATCTTTTAAATGTAGAATCAAGAATGATCAATCAAAAACCTTTGACTGTCAGAAGCGTGATGTGCAATGCAAAATAGTGTGTTACATTAATGTTTTTTTTCAAGTGGTTAAATGAATAAACGCATTGGACTAAGAAAAGCATGCCTCATTAGAGCATATTCAGTAAAGTTTGTGTGATTGTCAGCTCAAAATATTTTAGGTTACAACGCTGAAGATTATTTTCTTAGATGGAATTACGATACATTATTTACAAAAGGAAATATGATCAAGATCTTGGACGGTCTTACAGCTCTCTTGTACTATCTAAGGTCAGGCTTTAGTTCTGATTTACGATTAACGACTTGCTGAAAATACGTGGGATCTGGCTCTTAGCCCAGAAATCTTTGCTTCCAATAGTTAGAGGTCTCGCTTAAAGGTATGTGCCAGAACTTGGTACACATAATTATTGTATTACTTTTATTTCGTTTATGTAGGAAAAGGTGATTTTTCAAGGAAAATCCCACTCAGAGTCTCAGCGCGAGGTTTGCACGTTGGGTTTTCGCGCAATATATTGTAGGGGCAAAAGTAGCAAAGTTTAAGCATCAAGTGTACCAAGGTGGTAAGTTGAAGCAGGTGAGCGAATAAGTCAGTTTGTAATCACAAGAGGGAACGGAAAGGTTCTCGGGGTGACTTCAGTATTCTTGGACTCAAAATCACATTTTGTTACCTGTGCTAACGTATGATTATTGATTCCAGCTGAGCCATAAAGCTATTGAACTTATTTTTGAGTTCATTAAGGTAAGTAGGTAGTACGACCTCAGTTGATTAATATACCAACTGTGTAGTGACCCTAGTGCCAGCTAAGTGGTACAGATGGAGTGTCTTCTTTTTTGAATTGTTTCCCAAAACTGTAAAGTAAGTCTTTTCTCCCAAATCTGGGCCATTTGTTTATGTGAACGTATTTATCTGCTGCTTTTTCTTGCTCTGTACCTCCCTTTTTGTTCTCCAGAAAGTTAATTGATCTTCTAAGTTGAGTTAATTAGACCGTTGTAAAAATCTTCTGCGATCAACAAGTCTTATTGTGAATAATAAATTCAAAATCCTTCTTTCTTTAGTTAAAAAAGTTACCAAAAATTATTCAAAATTATTTTGTTTAACTTAAAAGGGTACGAATTCTAGACAAGTGATTTTGTTAAGTGAAGTTTAATTTTAGTTGTAATTTGTTTATTTGCGATTATAGTATATTGTAATGAACGATATGCTCTCTTTTCCACGAAACAAAATTGTCACCGAATGGTATGATTTAGTTCGTAGGAATTTCATCCAACGGAACAGTTTTAGTGTAATTACAGTACAATATTTGTTGTTCTGAGAACTTAGTCTCAAAAAATTGATCTTATCAAATACTATGTTCAATTATTTTTGTCTTAGCAATTCAATTTCCTTTTATATGATTCACACTCCAACTTGTTTTATTTGATTTTGTTTCTTGTAACATATTTAATTTGTTAATATGCACAGTTTCTCTTACTAGATACCTTTTATTACATATTCGTACTTATTTTCGTACGTCCTAATTAAAAAATATACGTATATTTTTATCATTAGTTAAAACATTTGGAAGCCAAGTGTCTCATCGAGACGAATGGTTAGTCCTCACTATAAGTGTCAACTCCACCAAGCTTCCTTGTTATAAAAAACAAGAACTTGCAGTAAATTACCTTTCTATGCAAATAATATAATGGCTACCCTAAAAAAGCTTTCACCTGTCTACAATTATAACATTATAATAATGAAAGTATTTGGCTCAGTTGCATTTATCAAAATTTGAGGAAAAAGAAGACAAAAGCTTGGAAAAAATAGCACAGAGCTGTCTCTACTGGTGAAACCCAAACATAAGTTACTTTTCTTCGACCAGAAAAACGTAAGTTTTCTGGGAGTAAAGATGTTCCTTTAGTATTGTTATGACTAGACTTGCTTAGAGTATGGTCTTAACTGTTTTATTTGAGTATCATTTGTGGGTCTCTTAGAATTCAGTATTTGTATTTTTTGTACTGAGGAGTAATCTTTATTTAAAAAATATGGGTAATTTTAATTAATGGAGTACTTTATTAAAGCCATTTAATAATAATTTGTACTTTTAAATACAATGTAATCGGGTCACTTTAACAAGGTTCAGCGTAAATTTTATTACTGATAAATAACTTAAATCTATCAATGATTGTTGTTACTGCTGTTTCGAAGTTCCCTTATTCTTCGTGCTGTAACCATCAGTGTGTTCTTAAACTACACGGATGAGTTCATGACGAGTAGGATGTTGCCTGAATCACTTTCAGTGGGCCTCTTTTGCTGTACCCCGCTCCTTAGCGTAGTCCGATACTACTGATGTTCTCGAAATGCACTTGAGTTGCCACAGCCAACACGTTATGCCTAACGTGTATAAGGTACTTACGAGTCGCGAGAGTCAAGAGTTGACTAAAACCTTAGAGGACAGGTGACAGACGCAAAGAGAGCGATCTTTTTTTTTTGATGGTACATTTTTATAGCATCAGAGCGAGTAAAAGAGGCATTTGATTGAATTAGGTCAACTAATGAGCAATGTTTTTGCTGACTACGTTGAAAGTTGCACGATGATGTTACATGTTAAGATTTTACATATTGGGAAATAACAATACAACAGTACCAAACACATTTTCTGACAAGTGCGATTGATTTTTTGGGTCAGTAATGATGATAGCTTGCATCAGCAATACAAGAACGCCAAATACATTGTTAGTTAAGACAGTAAGCTTACTAGTTTTAAAATTAATTTTTCTGAGGATTTTAAAATTAATGTTGAATATAATGAAGTAGTGTGTGAGTTACAAATTTTAAATTAGTATACATCATCAGGATTAAATAATTAATGAGCAAGTGACTAGTCATTCATATAAACATGCATTTTTACAACGAGGCTGCCCGTATTCTATGTTAGCATATCATGAATCATTCATCTTAAAGCTAATACACACACGCACAAACGTAAGTGACGTATGAGCTCCTCTTGTCAAATGAGCTTGCTTTATGTTCATAATACGTTTTTTCTGAATTTTACGGAAGGCTAGTTTTTAGTTATAATATAATTTGTATCAATTTAATATATAATATTGTTAGGATTTAGGGGTAAGTGTACCTATCTCGGTGCTCTGTCCTATTACCATGGATTTTGAAAAACTGATGATTACTTGCTTAAAATGAGAAATGTTTTATATAAAATAATTTTTTAAATTAATAATCTAAAATGACGTTAATGTAGATGCAATTCAAACAGAAATATTTGTGTATATTTCGAGTAAATAATTATTTTCCACGGTATTCGGTACAACGCGCTCATTAACTGATTGTGTATGTATTTCCGCGGTGAGCGTACGTAACCCTATACTTACAGAACGCACTACAGTTAACACGTTAGCAATTAGTAGGTAAGCACGTCGATCTAACGCATCCAAGATGAAGAAAACTAAAAAAGGCAAAAAAGGCAAGAAAGGCAAGAAAGGCAAGAAATCGATTGAAATAAAGAAAAACAAAAAGTGTTACTTTCCAGAGACATTAAAATTAGCTTTGAAAAGTATCTATTCTGGAAAATCTATTGCTGAGTGTTAAAAAATGTATAAGATTCCTACGAAATGAATAAGCAAGTACAAAAAAAAGTAATATTTTCTTAAAACAATAAATAAGTCATGTAGAAAATGTAGGTGAAATCTGCAATTTTTTTTATATTCCGCAAATACAACTTTCTTCACCCTTGGACGGACGTGGTAATTGGGACATCCGTGGTAATACGTACACGGTAATAGGTACACAACCACGGTAATACCAGCATATCATTTTTATTCGTTTTAAAAATATTTTACTGCAGTTTTAGCTTCATAAAATTTTTTTAAATATTCCGTAAGAGATTATGTAAAAATTAAAAAAAAAATATTCCAAAAAATTTTAGTATACCATTTTTTATGGTGCATTTAAGTTGGAATTTTCAGTACGTGCCACGGAGATAGGTACACTTACCCCTATACGATGAAAAAAGTATACTTAACTGGGAGAACGTGATCTACCTTAACAAAAAAAAAGCGTAGTATTAATTCGAGGATAATAAAATTAAATTTTGCCATTCACAAAAAAAAAATGGAAAAAAAGGCTGACAACGTAAGAATCCATTACTTTAAAGTGTCGTTAATAATGCCAACTCTACTGAGTTCGAATCCAAACTTTGAAAAAAAAATTGTTTCGTATTTCTGACTAACATTAATTTTGATCCTACATCCTTAACAGAAGTTATAAAGATTATAGAAATGGGTTTCCATTTTTAAGCAATAGATGATAAATTTTAATTCATAAATAAGAGACAAGTATGGAACTTACTTGACCGACATTAGTTTTACACAAGTAGAACCAAGCCTAAAATAATTAATTGCAGGTTAGTATTGAAAACGAAATCTGGAGCCAAGAGATAAATTTAATTTAAAGCCTGATTGTGATCAGAGAGTTTTAAAATTCAAATAAAGACGGTTTATTTAAAACAACGATTGTATCCACAGTACCCTTGATTTAAGACGTTGCAACTATAATTACTAAGTTTATTTTGGATACTAGTCAGCTTGATTTGATGACTGCATTTTTGCTTCCTCATGCAACCATCTTCATATATTTAAGGACATTCTATTATTTTGGTTTTTTATAAGACTTATGAAACTATCTTTTAAATGTAGA
>NW_019379515.1:68303-88585 GCF_000648655.2 Copidosoma floridanum | reverse complement strand
ACTCTTAAAAATACTATAAACGAATTAAACGTAAATTATACTACTCAAGAAAAAACTATACAATCCTTGAAAATTGAAAGCGAAGCATTACAAGAAAGATTAAAAATCCTTGAACACAAATCACCCATTATTGACCTAGAATTACGAGCGCGTGTATCGCAAATAGAAGATAAAATGATTCAAACACTTCATTTAAAAAAATTACGTGAACAACTACTAAATACAATGGATGGATTATCAAAAGATACTGACGTGATACATGATACGTTATAAAATGAAGTTATTAAAATAAACAAAAAAATTCGAAATAATACAAATAATACAAATCATACTAGTCCTAAAATTCCGATTGTATTACCTAAGTATAAAGGTTTAGACTACGAACGACCTATAAAATTTTTAAAGGAAATTGATAATTATCGAAGCCTATATAATATTGATGATCGTGAAATTCTAATTTACATTAATCAATCCTTAGAAAGTAATGCACATGAATGGTGGTGTTTACATTAATATGTAGTAAATACATATAAAGAATTCGAAATTTGCTTTAAAGGAAGATATTGGAATGAAAATGTACAACGCACGGTAAAACGGAAAATTGATATTGGACAGTATATAAACGGTGGTAAATTACGACGGAAGGATTATGTAATACACATTATGGGATTTGCGTGTGATTTAGGAATTATGAATACTGATCAAGAGTTAATTAATAATTTAAAGAATCATTTTGATAAAGATGTACGTCGAGCACTTATATGTCAAAATGTTAATACATGTGAAACATTATTAAAAATTTTAGCTGAATTCGATGAAGAAAATAAAAAACAAAAATTGTTGACTCACCAGTAAAGATTAACACCCAAAACTATGCCAAAAATAAAAAACCTCGTTATACTTTGAACTATCAAGCAAATCAATCAAACCATCAATCATTTGTTAATCCTCAAGCAAATCATATGCGAAATACTCAAATAGCTCACAATAAACCATATCGAGTAAATACTATTCAAGAAAGTACCATATTTGAAAAATCACATCCATTAGCACAACAATCTCATGTATCTCAATATAGTGAAAATCCAAGAACTAAAACACAACGCACAAATATTCACTCACATAATAATAGTATAATCTTTAAAAAAGGACAAAAATCTAATCATAACAATAATAATAAACGTAGTGGAAATACTAATGTGAATGGAAAGAATACCGCCGACAATGTTGATATTGTACAACAACAATACAACGATGAAACGTTCGAAGAATTATTATCCAATAATAATTATTCGGGAAACGAATCAGAGTTGTACCTAGACGCTGGCGATTAGCTTTTTATTTACTAAGTACAACTTGAATATTAACTTGCCCTCGCCACATAGAAAATAAACAAATAATAATAACATTTAAGAAATTAAGAAAATTGCTTGTATTTAATTCGCGTTCAAACAATATTTATAAAATGAAAAATAAAATAACGCATAATATTGACATTTTTAAGAAAAATAAAACTTTTGTAATAAATTCAATTTTTGAAGATCCAACAAAAGATTTATTATTTGACATTCACCCAAAAAGTGACATGTTTGTTGATATTAAATGCCCAGAAATTGAAATACAAATTCAGGGAGTCAAGGTCAGAGCGCTTGTAGATACAGGAAGCGAAATAACATGCGTATCACAATAGTTTTATGATGAAAAACTTTCAAATTTCAAAGTATGCAAAACATTACCAATCACAGGTAAAATAGTCAAAGGAGCGACAAGTATAAAACCTATAAAATTAAAATTACAAATACTAGCTAATACGGAAATTGGAAATATGGAATTCGATTTGATTTACTTGGTAGTACCTAAATTAGTAGTACCGTGTATTTTTGGATATGATGTACAAAAGAAAATAAAAATGATTATAAACACATGTGAAGATCAAATTAAACTGTCAAAAAATAATAAAGAACAATTAATTAAATGTTGTTCAAAGAAATGCAAACCTTATGAATACTCGACATTAATAATATCCGAGTTGAATGAAAATGAGAATGAGATAGACGGGATCGAGAAATTTAACCCTTCGAATAATCGATAGAATTGTCGTAGTGACCCGAATTCTGAACAAGTGGAAATAAATACGAGAATTACGCAACGAATACATATGACTCGACACTATATTCTGATGAACAATATGAACATTTGAATGGGAAAGAACCCACAGATGGTTTTTATTATACATCCAACCTCGAAGAAGAGGGGATTAATCAAAAATTAAAAGAATATTCACATTTACATTATGAACAAATAAAAAAATTAAAAAATATCATTGTTGAGTACAAATCAATATTCGAGAATAAACCAGGTCTTCACGTATCTTATACATATAAATTACAAATAAAGGATGATTCACCATTTTTTACAAAACCATACCCAATACCTCTTTCATATAGAGATAAAGTTAATATTGAAATTTCAAGAATGTTAGAAATGGGTATAATACGTAAATCAATGAGCCCATATATAAACCCATTAAGAATTGTGATAAAAAAAGATAAAACAGTTCGATTATGTTTAGACGCTAGAGAGTTAAACAAGCGCTTATTCAATGATTATGAAACTCCCCCTGGGATAGAAGAGTTATTCCCACGATGCAGGGACGCGAATTATATTTCTAGTTTAGATTTCCGAAGCAGTTATTGGCAAATTCCATTACATGAAGATAGTAAAAAGTTCACTGCTTTTAAATGTAATGATCACGTATACGAATTTAATGTTGTGCTATTTGGGGTCAAGACTAGCGGCGCTGCTTTAATTCGCGGATTACACGAAATATTATATGATTTAGAAGATTTTATTATTACTTTTGTAGATGATATAGCTGTCGTCTCCTCAACATTTGATAAACATATTGATTATTTAAAAAAGTTATTTAAAAGGATGAAAAATTACAATTTACGATTAAATTTCAAAAAATCCAATTTTGCACAAAAAGAAGTAAGATTCCTTGGACACATTTTATCGTCGCAAGTCATTAAACCTGATCCTGATAAAATTACAACGATAAAAAGTTTTTTAGTCTGTATCTACCAATATAGTTTGAATACGTGGCGGTAGTAACTAACCTAATATAAGGTTACTTGTTTGTTTTAAAAAGCATAAAATAAAAATCTAAGAACCTTATAATATTTTTTTTTAAGTAAGACGTAGATAGTTAAATGATAAGGTTGAATTATAAGGTCCATTTTCTGCTACTGCTGACTTTTTCCCGTAAACCAATAATTCTGGCAAAGGTTGGCTTGTTTCCTAAATTTGTGTACATCGTTTTCTTCTGCATGTAATTACATGTCTTTAATACGTCATTACCTAAACCTTATTTTGACATAGAGAACAAGTAAATTTCTTGTTTACTTTGTTTTTTGCACTCCTTGTAATTGGTTCAGCAGAAATTCAACAATATTTTAGTTTATTGCTCTGCAACGCTAGAATAGCGCTTTTAGAAGCCATC
Source organism: Copidosoma floridanum (assembly GCF_000648655.2). Next base: position 85,083 of record NW_019379515.1, on the reverse strand, counting down.
TATTTTACCTATCTTGGTACAATCTTTCTTACCTATTTTTAACGGCATAACAATGTTTTTGGGTACTCAATAAAGAGTCATTTTTAAACAATTGTTTTTTTTCTTTACGTTTCTTGTATATCTCACGGACGAGACAAATCAGTCGTGTTAGATCAACGTTTGGTATATTATTACCGCTTTTCAAAGATGCTTATGAAGAAATATTTTCTGTTTGACAAATAGTGAATCTTATGTCAGAAGTAAAAGGTGTCTAAACTTCGTCTGCTACATTTTGTGTTTTATCAAATTTCTTAGTAAATGAATTACTATTGTAAATGGTGCTCATAGTTAAATGTATACAACTGTGTCAATCTAGAAGTATGTGCATTTCTTTCATGTTTCTTTTATTCTCTAATTGTTTAGTAACTTTATAAAAAAGATAATCTGTGTTCACTTAAGTCTTTATTATAATTTCATAGCTGGTGCCCATCCTTAAGTCTGGTAGTAAAATAATATCAAACTACTATTGGTTTATGAGTATTTTTCTAACTTTTAAGCTGTATGGCCAGAGAGTATCAATATCTGAGTCCTCATTAAAGGTCAAGTTTAAGATAGTTAGTTTTTTTTTTCTTTTTTATTTTGACAAAAAGTTCAGTTGATTTGTATTCTTTAGATTTTGTTCCATAATTACTCGGGTCTCTGTGTTCAGTGATTTAATACTGCGTTTTATGAATTTCACCAAGATGCTACGTTACATAGTCTTCTTAAAGCAACTTATAGCTTTGATAGTGAGTATTATTCTAATTATAAAAACAATATAGAAGTAATCAAATTTATTGACATTTCCCATCTATTACGAGATTTCCAAGGCAACTCGACTGTTTCAGTTGAAACTACGATGTGTAGAAAAATTGAAATACGTTGCAATTGAAAAAAAAGCCACCTCAACCAGGATTAAGACCTGGAACTTTTTTTTTGCCAGCGAAGTGCGTTACCAATTTCACCATCGAGGTAATCGTACTGGATAAGAAATGTTGATTAATTCAATTACTGGCATAAATAATTACCCTTCGAAAAAATAAGATTAAATTCTGATATTCTTACATAGCATACAAAAATAATAGCCTTTATGACTGAAAGTATTAAAATTGAAAAAAAGTTTGTTTTTTCTCAAAGTTTTAAGTTCGTACTTTCTTCATTTGATTTGTTATACTTTGTTAATTTGATTCTTTATCTGTTCCTGCTCGTTAATTACAGTGTAGTTTTTGAATTAATTTTATTGTCTCATGGAAGGCGTTAGCATACTTAAAGGGTTCAAATAATAAAGTTAATTTTTAGCTCACTTTACTTCAATAGGTATATTGTATCTGAGTGATGATCTTATGTTTACTAGTTAAGGTTAGTTTCTGGGTTTTTCCCGTACACTAATCGTTTCTTTGTATTAGACCTATACCTATTACTCTTTCTTGTCAATTCACTTCATAAGTTCAGATAATGTTTAGTTGTACTTTATAAGGTGTCAAGAATAACCATGAATTATTATCAGATCGTAAGTAAATCCATTGACCTTCTTTTTTGGTGTCATTAAAATTCCAATATATTAAAATACTTTTGTTCCAGATCGTAAGATTTTACTAATTTGACATTCATTCATAGAATATGGTTCTTTAATGGATTTTATAGCTCAGTGTATATAACTATTCACTGTCTTATCACATTAGTAAAATGTAATTTTCTTTAGTTGTAAGTAAGAATTGTGGTCTGCTGCTACTGCTAAGTAAGGGTTGGATGATTTAATGCAGGCAGATCTATTTTATCTAGGTAAAGGTATGATCACTGAAAATAGTCTATGAATATCATAAGCGATTTGATCTACGAGTGGCTAACATAAAATAACTCGTTCTTTTTTTTTGATGTACATCATTCAATTTGCTTAGGATAACTTCTCTCACTAGCATAAAGATTCCTTATTGGTTCTACAAATTTTATATTCCCAACTTGGTTCTTTATCCTGGGCTACGGTTCTAAATATAGTAAGAAAAAAGAACTTTGGATGTGCTTGATCTTTTCGTAAGTTATACAAGATATCAATTAGATCGTCATAGAAACAAATAATATGATCTATGGTAGCCTTAGTTCTCCTAATATAAGTTAATAAATGTATAGTATTTCTGTCAAAAGAAAAATTTTGTCCTGAAGTTAGCATAACAGCAATTTATTTCAAAATATCCTTGTGGCATTTTTTAGTGTTATAAAGTTCTTTCAATACAGCTGCAAAAATATGGCTATTCTATTCTAACAATTTAATAGATTTTTTTGTTTGGCAAGCAAATTGTTGATATTGATGTTAATAACATTGATATTGTCTTCTGCAATTAAGCCAAAAATTTCTTCAGCAATGCTTCCAATATTTCCAAAGGTATCAGTCTCTTTGTTCGTATAATAAGAGGTAAAATAATGCTTCTTTTGCATGGGTTCCCACAGTATTTATTATGTTTAATAGTGTTGCTCTTAGATTTTTTAATCACATTATCTTTAAGTTAAAGAGGTCCATTTTGAAACACTAAAAGCCATGATGATAATTAAACTATAAATGGATAACAAAACAACTGTACAGTAAAATATTAAAAGACCTTATTTTATTTTTGAATAGGGATATGTTCCTTTGTAAATTTTATTAATATAAAGCCATTTAACTACCTGCTAGTCAGCTTCTTTAATTATTGTGATACCAATTTGTTGATAGCTTATTCCAGGGTTAGTTTTCAGTGTTTCTGTCCTATAGCTACTATAATAAGCATAGTTTGAATTTGCGCAACCTTTATGCACTATTCTCATTAAGATGGCCAATATGATCTGCATCGCTGCTTCTTCTTTTTATAAAAGACATATAAAATATAACTCTTACAAGTATACTCGAGAACTTGTCCCAATTTGTCTGTGTGTTCTCGTATGATTCTACCATTGCTTTATTTAAGAAACATATTATTCATCTATAAAACTATTTTTAGCTTTAGCCGTTCATTATAGTAACGATCAAATTCATGGAAACGTACTTGTTCCTTTACCCAAACCCTATCTTCTGGTGTGACATTGAGTGGCTTACATTATATGTTGTATCTTGATTTTGCGTGTATTTTTATTTGTATTTGTAGATTTTCTGCGACAATTTGCATTTCTTAAAGTCACTAAATAAGATCTTGTAAATATAATAGATGGATTAATAAATTTGTATCTTTGGGTATCTTGAAAGGCAACGTAGTTAGTCTTTTTAATACTGATTCATCTGGCGTAGAATTTGTTTCTGCATGTACACTCGTGTTATACGTGAACACTGAAAATTGTTTTAGTCAGCATAAGTTTCAGGGTCAGTTCCTTTAAAGTTAGCTAAGACGGCATGACTTTGCTCTAGTGATCTGTTTGTATGAGGATAAGACGCTGATGTAGTCAGATAATTGGTCTTTAGGGTTCTCATGAGTTGTTGCAATAAATTAGAAATTAGTGTAGCATGTCTTTCCGATAAAATTGCTGTAGGAGTGTGGAAAAATAATGTTAGATTTTGTACGAGTGTAATTAGTAAACGTGATTGATCTTAGATCTGGTATATTGGATTTATACGATATAATCCGTCAAATGACACTGTGTGGTTAAAAAATGAAAATTACTATTTAGTGTTATTCCCAATTAACTGATGGTATCAATAAAAACAGTACCAAAAGCTTTAATGGGTGTTTCTGTTAGTACTAAGGACTATCTCTTTTTTAATTGTTTTTGACACTTACTGCATTGTTGGACGTAACAAACTATATGATTTCTTATGCTGGCTAACGAAACCAGTCTTCTATTTTCTGATAAGTTTGGTTTATTTTTTTTAACAGGGCTATCATGTAACGTTCAAGTTATTTTATTATGTTTTTAAGTTTTCAAAAAATGAGCTCTACCGTAATAGACAGTAATTTGTATCAAAGTTTTATGAAAAGTTATGTATAACTTTTCTGTTTTTGATCTAGGATTTTATTTGTCTGTAAGATCTTTCCTTCTTGAAGTTTGAAAAGTTTTTATTACAATAACTTTTACCTGAGTGATTTAAAAGCTCTTATAAGACCTTCTAAGGTTATTAAATTAGTAGGTGTTTTATTTGTATTAATTAACACTTTATTATGTCCTTTAATAGGTCTTACATATATTTATCTATCTTTTGGTTCATCTTATATTTAATAATGAAAATCCAATGCACCTATTAATCTTAAGAGTCTTGAGACATATGTGACTGGCTTACAATATTTTTTAATGAGGTTGACTGTATTGTCTTTTTTGTAAATAAGGCAATATCTGGCAATAATTTTATTTTTTATTAGCTAAGCTTTGTTCATGCTTTTATTATCGTCAGTACTACTGCTTCTATCACCTTAGACTAACGTACACTTTTTCGTTCTATTGTTGATATCGATAGATATGTTAAGATATTTGTAAGTGCTACAGTAGCATGAAATCAGGTGCAGTACTCTAAATTATTGATTTACTTTTATACCAGCTTGTTTGTTTGTTGTTTTTTTTTATTGAAGTTTTCCGTGGTCTCTTCTGTTATTTGTTACAAGTTAAGTGCTTTAGATCGTCTGGTTCTTGTAGTAACAGAAGTACTCGTGTGCGTTGGTTAACTAAAACTGAAGGATGTATTTTCCTGAATACGAAGGGTAATAGATGATCTTTTAGTTGTCATATATTCTCCTAAAATCTTACTTTTATTAACTAAATGTTTAATATCTATTGCACGTGTTAAAATATGTGCGATTCTTTTTTCTAATACAAAATCATAAAAACTATCAGGATCGAAGGTGTCTATTGCAGTTTATATGTCTTAAATTTTGGGACCTGGCTTATCCTTATCAAAATATCTTATACTAAAAAAAATCAGTTTGCTTAAATTTATCATCGCTGTTAGATTTCTTCGAATATTTATAAAGACTTTGGTTGAACTTTTTTGTTAACTTTTGTATTCCTTGATAAGTAACCTTATTAACATCCTATGTCATAGTCTTAGGTTGGTCTTCAAAAACGTCGTCGTTCAAACCTTCACTAAACAAAATGAGTGTACTGAATATTTCAGTACTGATCACGTATTAGTTTGAATAAGAATCTGTATTTGAGTTTAATACCGTTTTTTTCAGTTCTTGCCGTAATTCATTTTGTTTAAAGTCATGTGCTGGTGGTTGTATATTTTCTCCTGGAAATCCTTGAGTATTATTCGAGTTGTTTTCCGAAATATACTTCTCTGTGATAATACACATAGTCCAAATTTAATACTAACAGTATAATTGTATTTCAAAAATTAAGAAAAATCATTATGTAGGATCACTTTCTTTAATAGGGTAGTATGATGACATGCCAGTGAATTTCCCTTACGGACGTTTATCAGACACAGGTTTATTTGACAGTTATTATTAAAATGTGTATCGTATATTAAAATAGTATAAGAAAACCCACTAAAAATTACAGTTTTTCGACTGTACCATTATTTTACGTATGTTAAATCTTAAAAAGTCAATACTTAACATGTAACCTTAAGAAAAAGTCACGTTAAACGTCATTTATATGATTTTTAGGCATCTCTTAACTCTTTGTGTACAAAAAATTATTTTTAGATAAATTTATTGAATTTTTTAGTAAAATTTCAAGTTGGTTCTCAAATAATTTTTAAAAGAGTGGATAAAGTGTGCATAAAAGCATGAATGTAAGTACATCCCTATGAGAAAAACAACTGCTAGCTTTACTATACATACAAACATTCCTATTACTTTTCTGAACTTTTCTCCCACTGATTATGTGAAGAACATTTGAAAAATTACTTCAATCGCAAAAGAAAAACTTTTAACAGAATTCATCGCAATATAAGTCAACTAATGTATTTGTACAGTCAAAAAAGTTTTTTTTAATTTTTTAAAATTTTCAAAAATATATANATGATGATAATGATAATGATGATGATGATAATGAAAATAATAATAATGCTTATAATAATGATAGTAACTGTAGTAGTGAGGATAATGATGATACTATCAGTACTTTGCCTATTGCGAATTAACATAATTGGAGTGACAGGTAGTTTTGTCTGTTTACAATGTTGCAAAAATAACACAAAATTTTTGTAGAAATTAAGTCAACATGTTTTTTGCTGTGAGTTATTAAAGAAGGAGACAGCTTGTGGTGCCTTAGGAAATAAAAAATTCCGTCACCTGTCTCAGGGATAGAAGTACAGACTCTTTCTCCCTCCACATTTGTGAGTCAGAAAAAGGGGAAGAGTTTACCTTGCCGTTTTCCTTTACATTTAAAAAAGTGTTAGAATTTTATTGAATTACAAATTAGACTATTGCAGTATGTTAAGAAAGTTGGTAATGTGATACAGAAGGGTTACTCACTAAACCATGAGCGTGCGAGCATGAATAGTAAAAATCGGATAGTTCTTCAAAAATAAATAAGGTTGGGACACAATTTACCGTAGTTGAGATGTAATGTTGTTGCTGGCTAACAGTGTAGTGTGTATGGGTTGTTCCTAACTGTATGTGACAATTGGAGCACTTTCTATTATTTTCGCTTATTTATGTGTATTAACTCTATTTTATCATAATGCTTAGCTCTATGTTGTGTAGTCCTTATCTAAGATTATACTTGCATTTTATATTACCCCCCAGTTCAACTGTACCCAGTTAATCCTTTGCATCTACGATTGTTGTATTTTTATGAATCAAAGAATATTTTGTTTGTTTTTCATTTCCCGTCAGCATAGGCCAGCTTGTATGTACATAAATAAGCATTGTGCTGTAGGTATGAGTAACTTGCATGTGATTTACTTCTTTTTAAATACACGTTGGTCGTTGCTCAAAATACTTTCAAAACAACATTCCTAAGGAAAAAGCAGGGAGAAAATTCGTTAGTTATTTTAGTCTAATGACACAACATTAGTATTATACGAGGACTATTAACTAAAGAACGATTTCAAACATTAAATATTTTTAAAAAACTATTATTTTATATATTTAGATTATTTAAAAAATTATGACCAAGATGCTTTGTATTACATTAGGCAAGATTATTGGATAGCAGAATTTAAAAGAGGTTTAAATCTTTTTTAAAACTACTTTTTTTTTTTTTTTTATAAATGGGCTTAAAAAAAAGGAAGAAAATACATAAAATTTAAAATTGGTGTGGTGTAGTGACATAAAGTGGAGTTGTGTTAACTCGAGGGGATTGAAAGTACATCACGGAGAATGAGGCTAAGGTGAAAAGAATCAAATGAAATTCACTTCCGTCACACTTTTTTTTAGAATCTGAAATCGTTGATTTACCCTCTTTTAGAGCACGCCCATAAAAGTATCACTACAAAAATGTGTTTATCTATGCAAGTTTTCACTCAACAAAAAAAAATATTACAGACATTTTGAGCAAGATTTTAAAATCAATGACAGTATTAAAACACCACATTGCTCACAAGTTACCTTGAATTAAGATTTTTAAACCATCAGCTAAGTCTCGCTGATAAACTTTAGTTTGCTAAAATAATTATGTTGAAATGGGAAATAAGATTAAGTTAAAAGATCATTTAGCATGAGTTTATAAAAATTGTATTGATTTACTTATTTATGTAGTAATCATGTACAAAAGCTGAGATTATCCGAGCTCCAAACAAGATATGCTAATTTTAATTTTAAAAACGTACTTGTTTATTAACTAAACTTTTAATTGATATTACATATTTTTAACGCTTTTTCCGTTCCAGTCATAATTCAAATTTTTCTTCCTTGTGACTTGGATTTATGTCTTTATTTATTTTTTTTTTTTGTGGAGGATGCACTCTTTTAATTATGATATAGTGGTAAAAAAGAATATCTGTTTACTTTATTATTTATATTATACAGATGTTAGTATTCCTGATAAATTATGTTAATAGTAATAGAAAAGAAAGTAAAAAAAAATTCTATTCTCATTTGTTTGTCAACAACTTTCGTGCTCAAGTGTTGATCATGGCTTATTATTCCATCAGTTATGGTCTTAAGTTCTGAATCAAACAGAAAGAAATATACAATGCAGAAGTAATTAAAAAAAATTTTCGTAGGCTTGTTAAGTAAGTAAGTGGTAAATAACATTTGTCTTACATGGAAACTCCTTTTATTTTATATATATGTTACCGGCAAAGTATGAAATTCAGGCATTTTATAGAATGCCTAGGCATTCTATAGAATGCCGGGCTATTTTAGGCAAAGTATGAAATACTAGTTTCTTTCAGTACTTTGCCTAGGCATTCTATAAAACGCCTAGGCATTCTATAGAATGCCTAAGAGGTATCCGGCAAAGTAAAAATTAAGGAAAATCTGTTAATAGTAAATCTATTTGTGGCTCAGAATTTGCATTTGCATCGAAAAAAGGTATTTATTCTAATTACAAAACTATTTACTGACGATCTATTTAAATTAATATAGTTCAAGAAAACTTATTTGTTACAACACGATAAACTTTTATGACATCGCGAATTACACAGTCTGTTATTTTTAAAACATATATTTTTTTGTCGTACACCGTGATTTGCAAGAACATTTTCTTATTTCTTGCCCACTTCCATTACTTTGTGCAGTTGCTATAGCTCGCACCGAAGATTCAGTCTCGGGAACTTCGTTAATACAAATCAAATTTTCTTCACAAACACTAAATTGCGATCGTGCATACAATTGTTTTATCTTACCATTACGTGTACCTAACTTGTAAAACCCGTCGTCAGTTATTTCCAAAACTACAGCTAATAAATTATGCGCGTCATCCTTACCCTTATCAACATCGGGTACTGGAACTCTTATTACAGGCCATACGACCTGTAACAATAACAATAACATAATGATAATCGTACAACATAATAGAAAGAAGTGTTTATTTTCGTACTATCTTTATTTAACTTTAGTTCATCAATAATTCTGTTTTTTAATTCGCGTCCGTTGTCGCTTTGCAGAATACAGGGAGCTACAAAGAAAAGGAATATATCTAAAATCTATGATGCAACCTCCTCGGCGGTTTTTGTTTTAAGTGCACGTAAATCAACAAATTTTGTCATGTGGTCTTGATAGACGAGAATAAACTTATATTCGCCGTCAGGCTGAGACTGAAAATCAATCAAGTCTATTTGGCATCTGGAGTAAAAATGGTGTGAAATTATTGGTTTTACCACAATTCCCTTCTTGATTCCCTTTTTCTTCTTTGAATTGAATTTGATTACGTGTTATGTTCTTATACTTTTTACTTATTTCATAGATCATTCGATCTCGTCTGCCGTGTCCGATTGACGAATGACTATCATACGGTACGTCAAATAAATCTTCCATGGCACAATAATACTTAATATCAGCATTCGCTTCACTAATTAACAAAATTAACTTTTCGCTTCCTTCAACGTTTAGCACATCGTAGTCTTGCAGCAACTAATAATGTCGTGAAGATTTACCAGTCTCTTTGCACTTTCCTTCTTTAACTTCTTTAATTAGATCTAAGATTTTCACATTACTTAGTATAACCGAAATTGATTTGCTGTCAACTAATTTCAGTTTATTCTCAAAACGCTGCCTCATGATTTCTTTCGCTTCCTGAGCCATTTCTAAGCCAGTCCTCAAACGACGACCGTGTACGTCAAAAGTAAAAAGCAAACTGAGAAGTAATTCGCTAATAGACGAGTATTTGTTGATAATTTTATACTTTGCCACGTATCTCTTAGGCATTCTATAGAATGCCTAGGCAAAGTGTGAAATATAGACTTATTCTATACTTTGCCTTACTCTGTTAGACATTCTATAGAATGCCTGATTATACACTTTGCCGGTAACATATATATTAGAAACACGTATAAAATTGGTAATAAATATTTATAAAACTTACAATTTCCGTTTAAAAAAAGGAAATTCTTTATGTTATCTCACTGACATTATAATGCTATGGTAACACCACTAAAGCAAATATGTAGGGAAAAACATCCTTAAAAGGTTAATTTTCACTCTACACAAGATGCTCTTTAAACAATAGTAATGATTTTTCTTAAGATTCCAACCAGACATCTTTTGCACACATGCTAGTCACAGACTAAGTGTTATTTTGAAGCATCATTTTTAAAAAACTAGTTTCTTATTTCTGCATTCTTTATAAATTGGCAACTTTTTTTTACATAACATGGATTAACTAACAGAGCCCTAACTTTACAAGATGCTATCAAGATATAAAATATAAGAGTTTTGTTTTCAAATTTCTTAACATTTCAACATATCAATCAAGAATATCATGTCAAGTTTAAGTAATGCATTTCTGTGCCGATTATAAAGTTATGATGTTACTTTTGTCTTTGAAGCAAATATTTTGTAGTGATTGGAACTAAAGTTTATAATGACTTTCTAGGAATGAACATTTATACTAGAGCATAAAGTTTTTTCTATTTTAAAATAATACTCTTTAGTGAAATACTTCTAAGATTATTTAAAAAATTATGACCAAGATGCTTTGTATTACATTAGGCAAGATTATTGGATAGCAGAATTTAAAAGAGAATAGAGGTAAGCCTTATAAGGAATATATTGTCAATAGTGTCTAAAAGTTGTTTTCTTACCACCCCATGGAACTTGTAACATATACTGTTGTTACATTTTAAGTTAATACAGACAAATCGTATAATAAGCAAAATGAAATTTACTTGTCAAATGTATACAAGATGTGAGATGTACAAATATAAGCTAACATGGTAAGTGTGGCTTTTACATTAGGTTATAATTATTAGTGGGGCTCCGCTCCATGCGCACTCCACGTGCCAACTCCCACTACTCTGAGTTAAAAAAAAAGTCTTTTGATTTTATGTATAAAATAGCAGTCTATATACAATTAGAATTTTTCAATTCTCAAAACTTCAAATTAGAGATTTTTGACCTTAAAAAAATGCATAACATCAGTAAATTTTTAACCATACCTTGAAAATACNATATTTTTTTATATAAAAAAGATAAAGACACATAGTTGTAAAGCTTTCAACGTATAGAAAAATAGTTCTGTGATTCTTTTTTTTTCGTAATAATAGTGTGATCACTGTTTAATTAATGGAGGAACTTTAAAAATATGTTTCCGTATTACATACAAGTATTTACTTAACTTTTATTGTTTGGACTTTGCTGATTTTATGGGGTGAAATAATAACTTTATGTTAGATAAGACTAGGAAAAATATCTTTTTTAAGTGTGAATGAACGCACATCCTTTTGTTTACTAATTAATTGATCTACCACTTGAGCTACCAACAAGCCATACATTCACTTGCACCGTTGATTTGAATAAGTTATTGCTCTTGATTTCAGGTATTTGAAGCTCCACTGAATATCAAGCTAAAGGTGAAAACAGCTTACATTAAGAACAAGAACTTTTCAAAACCTACGGTGTGAGTAAATGTACAGCTATTTAGTAGCTCACATTGTAGGGCATCTGTCCAGTAAACAAGAAGTTGTGCATTCGTTCTGCTTTTGAGAAGGATATTTTACTTGTTCTACTTAGCATCAAAATTTAATTTTACCCTACAAGATCAACAAAGTCCAAACAATTTATCTCTTTAGAACTAGGGGGTAAAAAGATTAGCCTTTCATTATTATAAATTATTTAGTCTTTAATCCTAATAAAATTAATTAGTCTATAATCCATTAATGGCTCCGTACTAAGCATTTATTATTAAAAAGAGGACATAGATGGTTTTAAGAGCGCTTATCTAAAAGTGCTGCCATCAACATATGTGCCCATACGATGATCACTATATAATTACTGCTCGTGTGCCTTTTGAGGGAATATTATATTTTTTACTTATCTACAAGTTTCAGAACTATTTTGTAATAAACCTACTGACAATCGTGCTGGAGGTAAAAACAGCTCAAATTAAGAGTATAAGCTTATCCAAACCAACGGTGCGAGTTAATGTACGGCTCTTTTAAGGCCTTATTCGTAGAAAAACTATCTAGTAACCAGGAGGTTGTGCGTTTAATCCATACTCTGCGAGAATATTTATCTTGTTTTTACTTAACATAAAGATTTTACTTCACCCAACAAAATCAGTAATGTCCAAACAATTCATTTCTATGAAATTTTGGCAAAAACATTATTCTCTTATCATAATAGATATCTCTTGCATTTATGTCAACTATTATTAGGTTCTTTTTGGATATGTTACATCTCTATAATTAATAATCAAATTATTTTCTAATTATCTTGTGTAACAGTTTTAAAACTATAAGAACATGCCTGATATGTTGCTCTTGTTTAGCAAGAGTCCAAAACTCTATGACATGTTATACCTTTTAAAAGCAATACTAATGCTATGCCAGACCAACCTATGGACAAACTTTTTTTATTTAAGTAATAAGATAAAAACTTTATGTTTTGTATGCATACGCTTTTCTTAAATCTCTAGAATCATTGATAAACAAATTGTATAATTTTCTTTGTCAATTGTATTAGATGTACTTTTTCATCACTATTCAAATCCATGTATATCAAGTCAAACATCTCCTTATTTAAAGATATTTCTGGATCTATAAGATTTTGTGCATCTCCAATTCGTTTTGCTATTGGTAGACCAAAACATTTACATAATTTATTTTCTAATTCTAAAATTAATTCAACATATGAAAAAGCGTTATTATCTTACAAACAAAATCGTCTGTGGTACTTCCTATCATTTATTTTTTATTTTATTATCTGAAATATTTTCTTGGATAAAATTTCACACAAAAATTATCTTAAATACTAAGGACACCTAAAATTAATTCTTATTTCAATAAAAATACTAGTTTTAAAATCATAATCTTTTAAGCTTATTTTCGTTGCAGTATAATAATACGTTTTGTATGCAATTTTTAAACTGTTTAAATCTTTTTAAAGAATGTTGCACCACTTATTTGATTGACAATAAGTTTTAAGAAACTGTTTAAAATTTTTTTGAACTATTGTGGTTAATGTACCTTTTGCAACGATTCTCACAATAGTATCTTTTTTTTTCTTAAGCTTCAAGTATGTTATCAGAGTTATAATATACTTATTTGTTTGCATACGGTAATTTATGAAATTATCATGTTTGCTTAACAACATTTAAGCTGGAAGCTGGGTTCAAAGGTTTAAAACTATTAATGAAATTATTTTTATTTAATATCAGTTTCTGTTTTATTTTAAAACAGATAGCTTAATTTACAAGTGTATGACTTTGTGTGTGACACAAGTAAGTGACATCGCTCATAAAAATGTATATGGTGAGTCCGTACATGCCATTGGCATTACCTTATACTGATAATAACAACCTGGATCTTTCTTTACCAGGTTTTGGGTCTTCTTCCTGTAATTTCATTGTAGCTGTCCCCTTTATTTTGAGTTCAACATCAGGAACAGAGTCCACTCCAACTTCATATACTACAGTATTTTCTAGTTGTTGGACGTTTTTTTTTTGTTAGTCACACCGACTTCTGGTATGACAGCCATTCCATTACCATGACTTTTCCCAACAATGTTTTCTACCAGCTGTGAAGTATGATCTAGTTTACTGTCGTGACACTCTTCGTCCGTTGATTTTGTTTTGTTTCCAGTGCTATTGTTTTTTTCTGTCAATGCAGCTGAATGTTTTCTAAATTTCAGCTTTATATATTGCCAGTGCTGTAAAGATAAAAACAATGGTAATGACAATAACTATCAAATAGGTGTACATTTTGCGTATTGTTATTTACAGCCTTGGTTTGCACAACAGTTTTTTCTTCGCCAGCCATTGAGACTTGTTACGCAGCTTCCTTCCAACTATTATCTTTTGTTTGCTTTCCATTCCATCCCTTTAATTAATTACGTGTGAGGTATTTGTTATTATGAAAATAGTGTAACAAGACCAGTGTTTTATGTTTGGACCATCTGCACGACCTGTGATTAATAATTGACATTGAGAATATAAACTAATGGGGAAATTAAGTCGAGACATAACTCTGTTGTGTAAAAATAATACATTACGTACGAATTCGCAAAGGCTTTGATGAACGAACTGAGAGGTTTACGGCAAGAGCCGTAACGAGGTTTGTAAATAAGCCTTTTCGTACAAGTGTCGTATAATTTTTCCGCCTGAAAACCCAAAATCAAGCGACAAAGGTAATTTTGAGGTTAGAAGGGGAAAAATAAATATATGGGAATTCTATCGTTATTAGTACGGTGCACTTGTAATCTGATGAAAAGAAGCATAATAAGTTTGCTTACTTGGTAGAATACAGTACGAACTCCAAGAAAATCTTTCGTACATGCCAAACAAAAATAATTTCATGACTTTTCTACGAATTAGCATAACATTAATCCTGTATATCAGCAGAAAATCGCGCACACTCTTACATCTTGGGAGGTAATGTAACCTCTTTAAAATGTTGGTATAAATAAGCAAGTAAAAATACGTTACTTACGGCGTCACGTTTTCTCTTGCTTTTTCTTTTTGCTCTGGCATGGTGCCGTGGCGATGACAGTCTACTTATTACACAAAACCGTGCTTTAGAGGTCCGGGCAGCCGGCTCGTTGCATTCGAAGTGTGCACATACAATGTACAGGGAAGTGGCGAAAAGACGCTGATCTCATTTTCCCACACACTAAACAACTTACAGTAAAAGAAGCTAAGCGATACCATGTGGTATGATATGACATCAATAGTCGTGTCACAGCACGAGCCTGCCCGGCGTACGACGTCACATCGTGGCTATTCCGTAACACGCTTATGGAATGTTCCAAAAGCGAAAGTTTTGACGAGTTGTAAATTCTGTCTGTGCACTTTCATGCAAAAGGGCAGTGGCAGTTAGCAGTATACTGAGTAAACAAATACAAGGAATTACGTGCCTGTCATTTATACACCACATTACACGTGTTATCTTACATCTGTATCTGGGTTCTGTGCAGCCTGCAAAAAGTTAGTATAAATTTATTGTTTGGCATAATTTTTTGTGTGTAAATGCAATACAAATATTTTTTGTGAATTACTTATATAAATTTATTTGTATTATCATACACATGTTCGATCACGTTAAAAACAATTCAATACAATCACTAAGTACTTTTCCATAGTCATCATTTCAGTTATTATTACTTTTAAAATCTCACTTATCTCAGCTTATCTTATGCTAGCTACAGCAATACCATACATAATTTTGACATTATTACATCCAAGAGTGCATTTATGAAGCACCACAGCACAAGCCGTTAGTGCTATACTGATAATTTTTTTCAAAAGATTCACTGACTGTATTATTTACAAACTTTGCCTATTACTTTGTGATAATGCATTTAATAATATTAGATTCACTTAATCTGAGTTATAACGAAAAGAAATTTTTTTAAATAAATCAGTTTCACTATTATAAATTATACATACAACTTTGAGCAATGTATATTATTTTCTTTGGTATAAAAAAATGACAAAACGTTCACATTGCAGCCTAGCGATCACGATAAGTTGGCTCTGTACACTTAAGGTGAACATTATTTGTAAATTACAATTACATACTGTTAGATTGCGTGCATTAATTAGTTCAGTAATACCTTCCCTACAATTATAGATACCAACTTCATCATGATGGCGGCAGTTGGATGTGTGGAAGACGACGACTGGGAAAATATGAATTTTACTCAGCGAAATCGGCTTATTCGACAGTTTTTGTAAGACGTCAGCGAGCCATTTACAATTGGATATAACAATTTTCGACGTCTCTACAGGATGCCACCCTACGTAGCAATGATTTTAATTGAACACCTTGAACCATTTCTTACTAGCACTGAGAACAGCGTTTCCATACCCCTACAAGTACTTGCTGTTTTACGGTTTTTTTTGACTGGGTCTTATCAAGCAGCTGCTTCTCAGGAATTCCTTTACCCCATGTCGCAGTCGACGTTCAGCAAGTACCTGCATCTTGTGGTGCCCGCAATAAATCAGTTGGCTTCAGATTTTATTGTTTTTCAGCAAAATCGCATGGAAAGACAAGTGATCTCTGACAGGTAATTCAAAACTTTTGTAATTAATCATAAATTAAGTTTTGTTTCAATGTTATATTGTAATGTGTTGAAGGTTTCAAGTACGAACACAATTTCCTGGTGTGCTCGGCGCGGTTGACGGCACACTAATTAATATCTGTTCTCCAACTGAGCATGAGAAAGCGTATGTTGATCACAAGCAAAACCATTCTATGAACGTGCAAGTAGTAAGATACAACAAAAAAGTTTAAAAAATGTTGTTTTTGTTTTGTGATAAATTGTTGTATATTTTTTAAATTTAAATAAGGAAAAATAATTTTTATCACATCACTTTAAATGAGATTCTCCACACATATAGATATTCATTTATATTATGTGTAAGTGTAGTAACTACAATATTATCACATTTTATAATTATGTTATTAGGTCTCTAATTCAGATTACAATATTATGTCCCTAAGAATTGCCAGCGGAAATACAAATGATCAGTTCTTATGGGCGTATTCTGACGTACGAAGAAGTATGCATAGCCTGCGTGCAAATAACAAAGTTCGTCTAAACGAAGGTAAATTGTTCCTACTTGGTAATAAAAATTTTTATTTGTAACGTCAAAAACATTACTTTAAAATTTACTAACTTTTTAATTAAATAATAATAAATAAAATTTCTCGTCTCTTGTTTTTCAATTTGCAAAGCGGATTCTGGATATACACCATCTTCGGTGTTACTAACACCTATAGTAGACGCTGTGTATGAAACAGCTGATTTTAGATACT
>NW_019379515.1:32967-47531 GCF_000648655.2 Copidosoma floridanum | reverse complement strand
GGTAATAAAAATTTTTATTTGTAACGTCAAAACCATTACTTTAAAATTTACTAACTTTTTAATTAAATAATAATAAATAAAATTTCTCGTCTCTTGTTTTTCAATTTGCAAAGCGGATTCTGGATATACACCATCTTCGGTGTTACTAACACCTATAGTAGACGCTGTGTATGAAACAGCTGATTTTAGATACTCAGATGCTGTTCGTCGTGGTCGTTCTGTGGTGGAACAGACCATAGGAATCTGGAAGCAATGTTTTCGCTGCATACATAGCGAACGTACTCTTCATTATGCACCACACTTTGTCTCCCAGATAATAACAGCATCAGGAGTTTTGTATAACTTTTTAAGACACCATGGGTATTAATCAATATTATACTTATTGAATCAGTAATAAAACAATTGTGTTTCATAACTGCTATTAAATTGTAGGGTAGAGATGCCTGTTCCAACAGGAGTTAATGCAAATGGGGCAAATCCAGCGTACCGACCAGTATTGAACAATGAGTACAGAGCAGGTTAATTTGAACGTCGAGAAATAATTCGTAACTTTTTTGAAGTATGTGAGTAAATACATAAGTGTACTAGCACAATGTTTATTCCGACGTTTTTAAGGCACAAATTTTAAATATATTTTTAGTGCTGCATGATTAAGAATGTACCAATACAAATATTCAGATTATTTTAAATCATACATCTTAACAAGCTTAAGTTGGTCAAATTTTAATAATAATGTTGGACTGTTAACTTCAACAACTTCATACGAAACGATATGTTTGGTTGTTAAAGTAATATGTGCCTTGGTAGGCTTTGAACTTTTTTTTTTTTAAGTATACTTATATCAGCGCTTAAAGTATGTTTTTACAGTTAGTAACTTTGCACAACAATAATACTAAACCGTTAACAAGTATAACAACCTACCCTTTAAGGAATTTTTTTTAATGCTCAGAACGTAATGCTGTGATACATAAAATTAACAATAATAATTATACTAATGATAACAATTATACATTTCAGTATAAATGTTTTTCTTTGAATTTAAGTGTAAAGTATACTATGTGTTTAAAATATATAAACAGTTTCTTAAAAATAATTTTAACAAAATTTCGTTTTGTGTAAGTGTAGTAACTACAATATTATCACATTTTATAATTATGTTATTAGGTCTCTAATTCAGATTACAATATTATGTCCCTAAGAATTGCCAGCGGAAATACAAATGATCAGTTCTTATGGGCGTATTCTGACGTACGAAGAAGTATGCATAGCCTGCGTGCAAATAACAAAGTTCGTCTAAACGAAGGTAAATTGTTCCTACTTGGTAATAAAAATTTTTATTTGTAACGTCAAAAACATTACTTTAAAATTTACTAACTTTTTAATTAAATAATAATAAATAAAATTTCTCGTCTCTTGTTTTTCAATTTGCAAAGCGGATTCTGGATATACACCATCTTCGGTGTTACTAACACCTGTAGTAGATGTTGTGTATGGAACAGCTGATTTTTGATACTCAGATGCTATTCGTCATGGTCGTTCTATGGTGGAACAGACCATAGGGGCATAACATCTGGAAGCAATGTTTTCGCTGCATACATAGCGAACGTACTCTTCATAATGCACCACACTTTGTCTTCTAGATAATAACAGCATCAGGAGTTTTGTATAACTTTTTAAGACACCATGGGTATTAATCAATATTATACTCATTGAATTAGTAATAAAACAATTGGATTTCATAACTGCTATTAAATTGTAGGGTAGAGATGCCGGTTCCACCAGGAGTTAATGCAAATGGGGCAAATCCAGCGTACCGACTAGTATTGAACAATGAGTATAGAGCAGTGTTTCTAACAACCAAGAGTTCTCGCGCATGCGCACAACGGTTTAACTCTCTCTCCAACCAAGCTAGCAGTGGAGGGAGAGCTCCCCCTACCTTTACCTTTAACCCAAGCTCCCCTCACTCTAACACCTTAAATATAATCTTATATCTTAGAGGGGTATGCTCGANTACATTTGAAAATTTTATCAACAAGCTTAGAAAACTAGTTACAGATGAGGATCATTTAAAAAAAATTATTTTCTAATAAAAACTAACAGAGTTAGCAATCAACATAAGTGTTAAGCCATACGAAATAAATATAGGACAGTTTTGGTTTCATATTAATAGCATGCATCGAAAAAACAATTACGTCTTCTGCAATAATTATAATTCATTCTCAACAGACTTAACGGTTTCTCACGTTCATGCTGAGTACAAAACAAAATTTAGCACTATGAATATATAAATAGATATAAAACTAAAAATATAAATTGTCTAAAAACTGAAACGATAGATGGAGTTCTCAAAGCAAAAGAAACCATTAGTTTAGTTGATGAGTGGTGCTTTTAGCCTTCTAAACTGATGATAAAAATCTGCGCTGAACAAGAATTTTATAAGAATAAATATGCCGAAGGTCGTGTGTGATAAGTAGTAGTATATATAGCAGACGGTTAATATTTGTAAATATATTTGACGCTGGACACGTACTCGTTACCTGAAAAGAGAGAAAAAAAATTTGTAGGAACCGAAGAACAGTGACGATGATTAGTTATCACGTATCGTTACTTAAAATTAAAGCCAAACGAGTTCGTGTGACCGTAGTATTCTCTTATGATATCGTTGTGCCGTGCATGATAAGGCAGAGCATGTACTTATCATACTTTGATTGTAAAGAGTTCTTTATTTGTAAAATAATAAACAACTATAGACGTAAAAAAATATATACAAATAAGTGTACATACATGGATATGTATTGTATGTATGATTGAAATATTTTTACTTACCGTTCTTATCTTTTTTTCGCTTGTCGATCGTCAATGATAGTCCAGAAAAATTATACGGTTAAAAAATGTAAATAGTAAGCGAGAAAAACTGTATATAGATATTGCGCTTGCATTTAGAGTTTTTGTTTCTTGTATTTAATCAATATAAAAAAGCTCGTTTGTTTGTGCAGGANATGAATGATAAAAAAAAAAAAAAAAAAAAAAATGCATTGATGAAGGATCGATGGCATATTGGTCAGATTCTATACGCGGGCAAAAGACGTAGCCCGCTCGACCAACGTCGAGCATACCCCTCTAAGATATAAGATTATATTTAAGGTGTTAGAGCGAGGGGAGCTTGGGTTAAAGGTAAAGGTAGGGGGAGCTCTCCCTCCACTGCTAGCTTGGTTGAAGAGAGCGTAAAACCGTTGTGCGCACGCGCGAGAACTCTTGGTTGTTAGAAACACTGGTACAGAGCAGGTTTATTTGAACGTCGAGAAATAATTCGGAACTTTTTTGGAGTATATGAGTAAATACATAAGTGTACTAGCACAATGTTTATTCCGACGTTTTTAAGGCACAAATTTTAAATATATTTTTAGTGCTGCATTCTAAAGAATGTACCAATACAAATATTTAGTTTATTTCAAACTTTGCCTATTACTTTGTGATAATGCATTTAATAATATTNTAGATCATGGTGTTTTTAAATATTGGTGTTATGGGGTTGTTAATAGTTTATATTGAATAACATGATTTTACAGATTATATTTTATAGTAATCAACTTTTTAACGTTCGAATCTCACGCCAGTATTGTGATCCGTCACAATTTGACTTTCGATATATATATATATATATATCTTTTGTTCATAGCCACTTTTGGAAGGGCTGCTGCCCTCCTTGAAAGGATAATATTACATGCTAGTCAACGTCTCTTTAGAAAGTTTATTACACATAGATTTTTTTGACAGATAGTACTTAAACAAGTATTTGAAAAAAATTCAAAAGTATTTAAAAAAAACCTTAAGAAGTACCAAAAAATTGCAGATCTTTTAAAATTATTCTTTTTTGTGTCTTTAATTTGGAAAAAAATATTAATTTAACATGTAAATTTATCAATGAAAACTCCAAATTGCATTTATAAGATCTGTAAGAATCTTCTGACTTTTGTTTGTACAAAAGGACACTTCCAGATAAAACTGTTTTTTTTTCAATAGACCTTTAACTTTTTCTTTTTTTTAATAACACACAAAAAATTGTAAAGTATCGTAAAACTATGTATGCAAGTACATCTACATAAGAAAAATAATTTTCAGCGTTGCTGCACAAATATTGGCGCTTCTAATACCTCTATAAAATTAAAGATTAACTCTTTCCATACTAACTACGTGAGAAACTTCTTTTAGTCAAAAACTACCGTAATTATAATAGAAAACTTGTAAAAAAAAGACGCAATTAAAATTGTATTTATACATCCCAAAAACTTTTTTTCTCATTTTCAAGAATTTTTAAGAAATGAGAGAAAATTTAATAATCAATTATTTATTTATGTTTGAGTAACGAATTATCAATTAAGTAACTAATATTTATCTATACATAGGAAAGTTGCTTTGTTAAAATATCCTCATTTTCAAGTATTAGAAGAAAACGTGTATTTTTAATAAGTAAGCTCATTGAATAAACTATTTATTTGTGTCTATCATTTATAATCAAGCTAAATTTATTAGCAGACAGTAAGTAACAACTTACATTTAAAAAAAAGTTGTTTACCACACTATAGGGGAAAATTTTTGGCATTGTCTGTGGCAAAACCGCTTATATCAGAGTGAGTAAGGTACTCAACTCGTGTGCAGAAGATCGGAGGATTAAATCTCAAGGAAAGTGTGCTTTTCTTAATTTTTTTGTTAAAGAAAATTAGTTACGAAATCAGAAAAAGAAGAATATAGTAAGAAGCCACAATGTGTGGTGCTGTGTACTGTGAGGGAAGAAGTACTGGCATAAGACAGAGGGGTGGAGTGCAATCAGAGATGAGTAGAGAGATTGTTAACGCCAATACTACGGCGTGAGACAACTTTTTTCCACTGATCAGGGCGACCGGCCTCGGCCAGCCGTCAAACCAAGGCGCACATTTTTCGAGAGTGCGAGACTCGTATCGAAGAGCGTGCGCCTACAAGAAGAGAAGTGGATTAGCGTGGAAATGAGCATATAGGCGCACATTTTGGCGACACATAGAAGGGGTATACCGAATGTATGCCTACGAGGAGAGGAGTGGAAATATTGACTACAGCTATATACCTGAGCACACAGCCAAAGCAAGCAACGACATGAGTTTTTCTCTTTTGACTGCAACCGAGTATATGCTATATATATTTAACTTACTCTTGCTCTCTTGATTTTGCTTGGATGTTATCCATCAATCTTACATTCGATTACATCGTGAAACTAAATGCTCATAATTATGTGCACGGAATTTGAATTAAAACATCTTTTTTTCCGTACGTTAATACTTAATTTGAAATCTAGTATTATTTTGATAAAATGATCAGCTTACTTTTTTAAGGATGGCAGTTCAGCTATAACCACTGGTTAATTATTTTTCCTCATCATAACTGTTACGAACTATAGGACAAGCCCCAGAGGTTATCGATAAACATATGTGACTTTAAGATCTCCTGCATTTAAAGTTTTGATAGCTAAGGTAGTAAGGGCTTCTGCTACCAATATTCTTGTTTTGCTATCTGAGGATTGATTTCATCTGTCGGTAAACTTTTTTTTGTAACGTGATTCATCATTCTAGTTTATTTTCTTCCTATTTATGTTTTATTAATATTTATAAATAATATTAATAAACCCTTTTCTCCCTTTACATCAAAATACATTTTTCTAATACTAATTATATTAAACAATTTTATAAGCTGATACTTGTCGTTAGCATGGCCATTTCGGAATTTCATAATAACAAAACAATATCTTAGGATATGAGTATAATTTTTACATTTAAAACTCCCACATAATTATTAACACAACCTATAATATAAATTTATATCACTTATACATAATTTTTATTAATTTTTAGTTTTTTTTTTCTAAGAAATGATTAAGCTGTTCTGATCGATATTTTTATCTATCTATACAATAATCATTATCTTCGAAGGCACAAAAAAACTTATATAAAACTCCCTAAGCATTTATTTTCCGTCTTTTGTTGTAAAAAAATTTTAGGTATAGCAGCTATATACTTATTGTGTTGATTTAATTTGTAATTTCAATGTTAATTACATAACGTTTGTTCCAGACCAAACTTTTAATTAGCGTATGTAAATATCAAAACTTAATATCATTAAAACCTATGCAACAAAAATCTGAGCAGTAATGAAAAACAGATCTTATATATCAAGTTAACGGTTACGTTACTTGAAATTTTTACCTGGTAGTTACAATCACTTGTCACTTACATTATGAATTTAAAAAAAGTAAAAGTTTAAAGCTTGAACATAATTTTCGATAATTTATAAGATCTGTTTTCAAATTGTTAAAATTCATAAGTGTTTATAATTTATATTATAAGTTGTGTTCATAATTTTTTGGGAGTTTCAAATGTAAGAATTATACTTATATCCTAAGATATTATTTTGTTATTATGAAATTCCGAAATGGCCATGCTAACGATAAGTATCAGCTTATAAAATTATTTAATATGATTAGTATTTGAAAAATGTATTTTGATGTAAAGGGAGAAAAGGGTTTATTCATATTATTTATAAATTTCAATAAAACATGAATAGGAAGAAAATAAACTAGAAAGATGAATCACGTTAGAAAAAAAATTTGCCGACAGTTGGAATCGATCCTCAGATAGCAAAACAAGAATATTGGTAGCATAATCCCTTACTACCTTAGCTATCGAAACTTCAAATCCAGGAGATCTTAAAGTCTATATATAATTCATATTTCTATATATAATTCTATAAATAATTTTAAATTTAATTAATGTTGCCAGTTTTTTGAAGACATAAAAACATACTAAAAAAGTAACTAATAGACGTTTGAAGGCACTGCAAACGCCATCGCCATGAGTTACATCAATTATACTTCTTAAATCGATAGTTCTTTCGAAGAAGCAAATACTTTAATTTTTGATTATTGATTAGCAAAATTTCTTGCATTATTGTCAATTCCAGATAAAAGTTTAGGTAATAAAATACAAAATAAATCCTCAATGAATATTACGGAAGATTTTTTTTACAATAAAGATAATTGTTTTTTTAGGAATGAACTAAATTTTAGAATTAGAAGATAAATCATGTAAATTTGTTTGAGGTTCCCAAATTAAGTCCCGGATTAGTGAAGGCTGTCTAGACCAAGAATTGACCGCGTACGGAGCAGTAAGCAACGGTAGCTGCAAAAATTTTACCACTGACAACGTAAGTTTCTATACGACTATCGATATTAACCAACACGGAAAGAACATCAGCGAGATGAATTAACTCAAAACAATGGGTCATTCAGTTCACTTAGAAAAAATCTGAAGATAAATAATAAGCATGACCCCAGGGACAAAAGTACAATCAAAAATCAAAGTTCTAAAGGATTGCAAGCCTAATAAAAGAATCGTACCTCTAGCAGTACAATAAGAAGACTAGAAAACTTATTCTTTAATATACCATCGAATATTGCGACACATGTCTTTGACGCATCCATTTTCTAGGCAACCATCTGTTTTGGCCCTACAGAAGATGATAAAAGGTCTTATTGATAAAGAACTTATTAATAATCAATGTCCAAGAGCCGAACACTAGCGCCATATTAGCCAGTTATGTGCGACCCCTTCTACTGATCCAGTGCTTATTTATTTAACAGATGACGACAAATGCCCATAATCTTTATCAGAAGATAACCTGTCAAATGTACCCCCTCAAATGGGAGAAAAAACATATAAATATAGGCGTATATTAAGATAATTTGCAAAAAGAAAAAAACATTTATCTAGACAAGATTCTGGTCAAAAGTACTGATACAGAAAAATTTTCTTGGCAAATCGTAAAACGGGGGGTAATGTGGGGTCCCAGTATGAAAAGAGTGCCCATAAAGTACGAATACAACTTGTAACGTATAATCACTCTTTCTCTTTCAAACTTGCAATTTTAGCATAAAACTGC
Organism: Copidosoma floridanum; assembly: GCF_000648655.2. The sequence continues at coordinate 39,566 of NW_019379515.1, read as the reverse complement.
TCCCAAGCCATTCCTCAAAGTGTCTGTATAATGATAAACACGACATTTGTCCAAGGGTAAGGTTAATTATGAATCCTTAATATCTGATCTTTTCTTACAGAATCTCGCTTTCTAAAAATTTTACCATAACTTCGGCTTTTTTCAATCAACAAAATTATTTACAAAATCGTAAACAGAATGTGGAACTTTATTTAATGTGGACTTGGCTGCTCTTGCTAATGAACCTCCGCTAACCTTACGACCAAACGAAATATGACAATGTTGATAAGAATGACCACGAGACAAAAAAGCCGTAAAGGGTCGGGACTCTTGAGTCAACTTAATTTTTCGAAGCGATGCCGTGAGGTCAATACTAAGATTGTCAACATCTAATGATCTTGCGATGTTATTTGGTAAGGACTTGTTTCATTCACGAGCATCTACGCATAAGAGAAGATTGTTATTTGATTTGAATGCTGGATGTAAAGGCTTAATACACGGGTTATGTTGTCGTTCAATGATGCTGAGCCTAAGCATTCATTCGACTTCATCATGTACTTTAACATGGAAATGAATGGGTGCCGGATGATTTTTTATAAAGATCGGTTCGTTATTTTGTAGAATTAATTGGTGATTATAATTCCAAACAACCAAAAATTTTGCAAAGAATCTCGCAGCGTGATTTGACAAGTTTTTCCAAAACCATACGTTGTAATTCATTGATATTTTTAACTTTACGAACACGTACATTGATTTCTTGATCAGTATTAGTGGTAGATTAAATCGAGCCCGTGGTGGACTGTATGATCGAGTGTAAGCCAGTTTTTAAAGAAAGTGAGATTACAAGAGAGGCATAAAAAGATACACTGCACACTTTTGACAACAGGTAAATATATTGCTTATAAAAGCCCTCTCTGAGTACAAATTAATGTTTAATGGTGGGACACGTGATAACTATAACAAACGACTGCCATGTGACTTGCTCTAACTGGCTTTCAAGGCTCACTCACTGCAACCGCAGCAGCAGCGAGCTTCTGGTACAGTTAGGTATAGGATCGCACTTACTAGCTACTACTGCGAGCGCATACGCAACCTTCATTGGTATGAAAAATTAAGGCACCAACCAAATTTTAAACTAATTCAACCATTATTGCTTAAAAAAAAGGAATTAAAAAAAGTGCTTTATTTTTAACAAACTCCTCGGGTGGATCTGCAGCAAAGTTATAAGGTAGATCAATGGAGCTTAAATGATAGTCACTAGAATATTACCAAAGTTCTGCAAGCGATTTAAGTATGGATTTGATCTTTACAGTATAACTTATACATAATGATAGTGGTTAGTTTAAAATCTATGAACTGAATTAAAAATTTTGTTCCTCCTTGGGTTGATAAACAATAACTGAATTAAACATCAAAAAGGAGATCGTTTGTAATATCATAAGCATATAATGCCTCTCATCAAACTTAGAAAAATTATAATCCTACTATTAAGTCACAAGGGAATCGTATATTCACTTACAATGTTAAACGTAACTGTCTATCAAATGGAACTTTATCATAATTGTACACAAAACTTATAACTATTTAAACAAATAAGTTATCTGTAGTAAATAATTTATTTTCGACGAGATGTATTATCATTTTGCATACTCAACTCAAGTTTGGAAACAGTGCGTAATAAAAAGGGTTTGTGTAGTAGCCTAACAATAAGGAAAGTAGTAGTTCAAACTTTGGCTGCTCTGACCAGGGACTCTGCGTCCTTGTAAACTTGGACAGTTTTACTCGGGGGCCATCTACCCACAAAAGTCATCTCGTTTTTAAAATAATCAAATTACTAACCTGAATGTTCTGATCAGGAGATAACTATTGAGAACGACTCTGCAGTACTCGAAGGTACTTTGACGATCATCTTTTCAGAAAGCATTGAAGAGCTTGAGATATAAATTCATAGGGCCGAAGTGGTGAGATCTTATTAGACGTAATATTGGCTTCAGGAATAATGTAGGATGGTTGGAGGATCAGAAAGTGAGCAGGTGTTAACAGATCTAGGTTCAAAGTGTCATCATTCAAACGAGTCAGAGGGAAAGAATTGAGACATCTTTTAGTTTGGCAAAGCAAGGTATAATACTCGCTGAAAGTAAGCATCTGCTGGCCGATGACTCACTTTAAATGAAATTTTTCCGACTCAACCACAGCCTCCCACAGATCCCCAAAGTGCGGAGCCGTGGGTTAAAATTTCACTGAGTGCCAAGTTCACTTCAAGTCTGTAAAAAGAAAACCTACGTATTTTCAAGCACATTTGTCTCAGCTTAGCCTCAGCACCGATAAAGTTGGGACCCCAATCCCTGAATAGCTAAAAGCAATATCCACACCTTGAAGTAAACTTGTGAAAAGCTGCGATAAAGGCTTCATATTAATAGTCCTCAACAATTTGCAGGTAGACAGCTCTAGTCACTATGAAAATGAATACTACTACATAGTTTTCCAATTTTCCCCTACCTCTATGTACAGACATCTTCACCAGAAACGGTCCAGCATAGTCCACGCCAGTTTTCTGACTTCACGTTAAACTTGGTAGGACAGTGAAGCATTTGATGCTGATGCACGAGAAAGGAGCAAGCACTCTCCAGCTCTGAAGTTGACAGTTTAAAGAAGGGTAGAGTGAAGTAAGCCGATAAGCAAATGAAAGGTATCAACATTAACACGATGAGACTTATTAATTTCCCTTCGCTTGACTTGAAGTACACAATGGTATAAGAATCTTAGACAATAAGAGGTGATGCGCATAAATTTTTCACAAGAGGAATATTTACAACCTAAATAACTAAAAAAAAGATCTGAACTATTTACATTACCAGCACAAAGACCAACTTTTCGATTAAACCTGAATCAAACTCCAGATACACAGGATTAAGTTCAGGAAGGAAGTTAGATCCCTGAAACTATCACTGAGTATTAAGAAGCTGACTAGTGACCTTGACTAGCAAATGAGTAGCGCAGAGTTCTAATCTTGGAATGCTCAGGACTTTGATGAAGGTGACTTTGGTCTTAGCGAGCTGTAGTGAAATGAAAGTAGCCTCACCTTGCTTAACCCTAACATATACCACCGCATGCTGACCTTTGGAAGCATTGGCAAAACCGCAAATTTCAGTCTAATCACTATCCATAGTCTACCGATTTCACCCAGAAATTCTGAGTTAGTTAAGTAGTGGCATTTCAGTAAGCCAACGATAAAAAAACTTCGACAGCTGTGCTAGGAGTCACTGTTTGGTCCAAGGATGAAATGACTCGAAGACATCTATCTGAAACTGAAGAGAATCCGACTAAGGCATCCAATGCAAATCGAGGACTAAAAAAATATCTTCGTTGTCATTAAGAAACTTCTTGTCAGATGAATACTTGACACGTAAATCTTTCCGCAAACTAGTCTGACTAGCTTGCCATTTACGCAAGGGAAAGCCATGTAACTTTGTCACTTCGTACAGTTGAAGGCATTTCGATCTCGCTTTTTTGAAAGAATGTCCACCTTACAGACAGTCATTGACATGAAACTGATCACGAATCACATAAACAGCTAAAGGATAAGTATCCAAGTACTCAGTAGCCAATTGCTGAAGAACTTGCGTAGCTAAATACAAAGAGCATGTCAATCCGTCAGTGACTGTGTTCAAAACGACAGTCTCTAAGGGTAAGTTCTTATCGTCATACCAAAGAACATTTTTTTTACGTCCGAAGTAAACTCAAATTTATAAGACCTTCATTTGAGAAAAATATCGTACAGACTTAATGATAGGTTCTCACCAACGTGAAGAAGAGAGTTCAAAGAAATGTTAGATTTTTCAGACATCGAACCGTTAAACACTTCTCTGGGCTTATTATTTCTCAAGACTTCATGGTGAGGCAAGTAACAGATTACTGCTTTTTCATTTGAAAGCTCTCTTATGTGATCTAAGCTGATATATTTGGACATAAGATTAATATAAGCCAGATGCAGAGGCTCATTAGTGGCAAACCTACGCTCTAAGTGAAGAAACACGGCTAGAGCTAATTGAAAGGGCTGTTTTGACAAAGGAAAAAAGATATTGGGGTCAGACATCAAAGACAGTTTGAAAATGTTTCGTCCATCTCTTGAATGAGTTTACAAGAAGAATTCCGCACATGCCTAATTATCCTTATTTAACATGATCGAAGTCTTTTCACCTGAGTCATCACCTTGGGTTAAAGTAACTGACCCGAAGAGTAACCAACCCCGTTGAGAGGCTGGAAGATGGGCATGTCTGGAGATATCTTGCAGATTTTGCCATTGATGATCATGGTGTGAGTTGAAGCATCGAGCCAGACCTCTATCTTATCGAGATTATAGTACTTGGGATTTGTGAAGACTAAATCCTCATAGAGGTCTAGATTTCTTGTCTAGCTGTCTCTGGGTGGATAATACGATGACATTTTGAGAGCGACTATAGCCGTAACAGAATGTCTAAAATTTTATTTAAATTAGGGTTTGAATGAAAACTAAGCTGCTTGATTTGAGACCAAGGTCACGGATCCACCGTCTCCAGAGAATGTGGCATTACCAGGCTTCCATTTTAACTGTAGTAAATCACACAGCGATTTCGTTATCAGAGAACTGTGAGAGCACTGGTCTATAAGTGCGCAAGCTGTCACTCGAGAACCTGCAGAAGAATACACGTAAATTTGTGCAGTGGCTAGGAGCACCTTAGGCGCTTTTATTTGATTAACAGTTTAGGTTTGTAAGTTAACACTGGAATTCAGAGATATGGGACGTGATCCTTTGTCCTTTGAATCAATAAAGGTATTTTTATTGGTTTAGGTTGACTTTACTCCTTTTGAGTCTTAATGCATAATGGTATTGTGGTCTCCATTGTAGCACTGACACCGCTTGGAAGAAGAACATTCCCTATGTTTGTGAGGCGCAAATCAACTTGGACACAACTTACCATTCTGCAAAAGGTTCCATTTTTGATTCCACGATAAGGACTTTAAGGCCTTACACAAAGCCAAAAGCTGAGAGGCTTGGCAAATGGATACTTGCTTGTGTCAGCTAAGGTGGTCTGATAACTGTGTGGATTGCCTTCAGCCATCACCGACTTGGGTTTACCTGTATTGGGTGGGCATTAAACTGTGCTCTTATTCGTATAGGACTCAAGGATAATCACTTGAGCAGATACAAATCCCCTTAATTGTGTCAATGACAAAAGATTGGAACTGCTGCCCATAACCCTTTGTCAGTCTTGATTGGAATGAAAATCGAATTTACTTGTGACCAATGAATAAATCAGCGTCGCCAACCTGACGATTCAAAGAAAAAAAAAATTTGAGGGACCAATCGTGTCCTTGGATATACGCTTCATCTCTGAGCATACATTGCTCTTCAGTGAAGCGCAATTTATTATGGCCACAGTGTAAGAATCGAAAAAGCATCGTCTATTATCATGCCTTCTGAACTGCATTATAATTGTCTTCTGACAAAGATATATTCCTAATCAAGTCAGAAGCTTCTCCTTTCAAATGAGTGTGGATAAGCTTGTACTTTAAAATGGGAGAAGTATCCGTATTTTCATGCACTAAACATGCTCAGTATACATCGCGAAAAATTTTCCAGTTTTCAAACTCCTCAAAAAATTAAGAAAGGTCAATAGGAGAGAGACACGATACTTAGAAGCCAGTAGAAGGGGGGGATTAAGTGTTGGACCACCATTCTCTGAGAAAGAGAGTATGAAGTCTTCAAAATAACCCAAGCAGCCATAATAAATATCCTCAATGATACTAAGCTGCTTTTCTTAAAATAATCATGATCAACCGCTAAGGAGACTGATGCCTTGATTTTTGAATGGATACTAAGGCTCTGAGTGTACTTATTGGAATGCTGTCGAAATCTCGAATAAGCTTGACCCCTGGACATCGTAGCTTGGCCTAGTTTTTTTAAGATACTGAAACCATTTTTAATTTTCCCCGACAAAGTAATTTGTTCAGCATGCAAGGATATCATTTTTTAACCATGAAGTATTAAATTTATAAGTAAATTTAATGTAAGTACTTGTACAGATAAAAGCGGTAAGCTGCAGTACCAGTTGAGCCTGTCAACTACTATAAGTATTTCATCACAAACCAAAGATGAGCATGTACTTGCTGTAACGTTTGTTTCATTTTAACGCCAATACTAACTTATAGTTTTGTTTTAATCCATGAGAAAATTCAGTCTCTTTATCTTAGTGAAAAATTTAGAAATTGCAGAAAAATTTTTATTAAATAAAACGTTTTGAGCTAGTAAGTAATTTATTTTACTCTATCACATCAATCACTAAATATGGCAATATTATTTCGCTGTAGAGAGAATTCGAATTACCATGAGATAGAAGACAAGTTAGCAGACGCTGAGAATGACTACAAGATAATTGAATGAACGAAAATCAGTCTTTTAACATTAATCCAATCATGTGACTGTTATTAAGTTAAAGGAAACAAATACTATTTTTCATAAATTCATTGAAGCCAAAGAGGATTAGCTAACTTTCTATTAAATGTATATTATGACGTAGCCGTAAATAATTAGAACTTGTTGCTTGTAATCAGAATTTTTAAATCTTATATATATATAT
>NW_019379515.1:22367-32895 GCF_000648655.2 Copidosoma floridanum | reverse complement strand
TATATATATTTATATAATAACAATATTTAAAAAAGAATGTTACAAGTTTTTGACACAAATCTGCTACATATATATGCTTTTATATTCTAAACTTGTGGAGTTGCTTAGTTAATCCGTAATCTAGCTCTAACCAGCAGTATTTGTTAGAATACGACTATATAGATACGTAACTAACTATTCTAATTAAATAGTAGCAAACTTTTTTCCGGTCGACAATCTTATTCTTCAATATTGTAATAATCTAGTCTTCGGCTTGCGAGCATCGAGCAAAAATATTTGCTATGATTTTTTCTGAAATCTGTCTACATTGTGTTATCACGTAGTAGACTCTATATAAATTTTGATTAACATATTGATAAAATCATGGAAAATTCTGTATTTTTTTGTTAAACATTTCAAATCCAGATTTGTGTTCAGCAACCTTAAAAATAATTATTAACAGGTTCTTAACATTTTAATATCTTATTGGGTTTGAACAAGTATCAGTCTTTTTGAACGTCATATTAAATTCACCATTTTAAATTTTATGATTATAATACAATTCTATTGCCAGATGCACGTAAAAACCTTCTATAGCAAAGAACTTGTTAGTTTTAAACAAGTATCAGTTTGCTGGCCACCATATTAAACCTACCGTTTTGAATTATGAAATTTTGATACCAGATTCGTGTTAAGGAACCTAAAAAATTCCTATGTCCACATTTTCTCAAATTTTTAAAGTGGTTCCGCGTTTTCAGCTGCCATATTAAATCTGTTATTTAGAATTCCAAAATTCTAACGTCATATTCGTTATTAGTGTCCAAGAAATTCATAGGCTTCTAGTATTTTGTAAAAAATGTGTGTTTGTCTGATCCAACAATTATGATATGATAAAAATAAAGTGATTAGCGGTGCATTTAGGGGTCGTTTTTAACCTCTAAAGTTCTGTTTTCATATCGGACCACTTTTTCTATACTCTGGGGTGTTTGAGCTTTAATGTCCAAAAAAAATTATCTTGATCGGCCTATCACAGCCGCTACTATTTTATTTTTACATGAAAACCAACATTATTGCCTACTGTGTCGCGTCGACGACAAAAGCAAAAGTGGTTTCCGATGTTCAAAAGGGAACCTGTAGCAGTACAGCCGTCTACAAGTCCACTTTCTCGAAGCTCGTAAAGAAAGTCAAAAAAGCCAAGTGCCTCGTATTCTTTCGAACAAGACTGAAGTGCCTGAGCTGCTTTCTCCCTTTTCGGTATTCGGCTTGAAGGACGTGTTCATGATAGATTGAATTAAGCACGTGGCAGACTGTATGATCAAGTGTAAGCTGGTATCTGGAGAAGGTGATATTGTAAGAAGGGCATGAAAATATACACTGTACACTTTTGATAACATGTAATTATGTTGCTTATAAAAGCACTCTCTGAGTACAAATTGATGTTTAATGTCAGAACATGGAACTATTACAAGCGAGCGCCATGTGACTTGCTTCAACTGGCTTAGGAGGCTGACTCACTGCAACCGCAGTAGCAGCGAGCTTATGGTACAGTTAGGTATAGGATCACGCTCATTGGCTACTACTGTAAGTGCATATGGAACCTTTATTAGTCAAAACGATTTAGGTGCCAACCAAAGTTTGAATACAGTAACCAGTATTGTTAAAAAAAAAGGGAATTCGAAAAGGTGCTTTAATTTATAACAATCAGACATATTTTAATCACTAAAAATAGTGAAAAAATTTTTTAACAATACTGTAACGCGTGGATGGCAAAGGATCAAACGTAAAATTATTCTGTTTACTAATGTTTTCTATGAAAATCAAGTTTTTACTAAAATTAACTATAAGATTTAAGTTCTATTGGATTCCAACCACTAAAATATGATCTCTTGCTAACTGCAGAATGATAAAAAGGTCAACTCCTTTTTTAACTTTTTCTAAAGTTATAGTGGCACGAGTTTGACGCTTTATCCTCGCTCATTCTTTGTCAATAAAACTGGTAGCCTTAATACCTACAACCTGGAAGGACTCATAAGTTACCAGTGTCCCTTTTTATTTTTCGTAGAATATTTTGGATACATACGTCACGTGGCTCTTCGTATCAATAAATACACATGTTTCTACATATTTAACATGATCAGTTATTTCCAGACACCAAGTTAAAAAAATTTTTTATTTTCTAGATGGGTTATGAAGAATCATTTCATAAGGTAAGCTTCCATTAGCTATGTAAAAAAAAAACTAATTCTGAATTTATGATTAGTGAGGATTGGAAATACCATTTGGTTCATCTTAGAAGAACCAAGATTTTCGAAATATTGTTTTTTAGTATCGTTGATTATTATGAATATTATGAAGATAGGCCCCTGTGGGACTAAAAAAAGGGGGGGCGAGGTAAAAAACTAGGCACCACTTTAGTTTATGTATATAATATAAGTGTAAGTTTATTATATAAATTATGAGGGACGTGTTTACAGTGCAACATTCGACAGCGGACTGACTGCTTCTGGTTAAGCTACGTGTACTGAGTGTCTGTAACGCTAGTGTATGTGTATCTGTATGTGTACGTGTACTTTTATTTTTCTGATTGTAATTACAACACACCTCTTAAATGGAAAAATAAGATATTTAAAAAAGGTCTAACCTTTTACAAAAGAAAAACAAAATATAAACAGAGATAACCTTTTACGAAAGAAAAACAAAATATTATTATTTTTTTTTTTAAATCAACAACAATTGAATAAAGTATTCATATTTTTTTTTTTTTTGATTATCAATGTCCTTAAAACAAAATATATATATATATATTTTTTTTTTTTTTTTTTTTAATGCTCTATTTCACTCCTAAGGCACTATTAAACTTCTGTAGAGCAGCCGCTGTTGTTGGCTACGTCAGAGGATCTGCTATCATTTCCGTGGTTGGTGTAAACTTGACGTCCACATCCTTGGCATCGACCTTCTGCTTGACGAAGTGATATCTCACTTCGATATGCTTAGTCCTTGGACTAAACTGTGCATTTTTGCCAAGATCTATTGCGCCTTTGTTATCGCAGTCAATTACAGTAGGTGTAAGGGGGTGGATCTTGAGTTCGATGGTTAGTCTTCTAAGCCAAATAGCTTCCTGGATAGCCGTTGACAGCGACAGGTACTCAGCTTCGGTACTGGACAATGCCACAGTGGCCTGTTGGCGGCTGTTCCAAATTATGGCTCCTCCTTGAAAGGTAAAAATGTAACCTGATGTGGAACGTCCTTCATTTATCAATGCACCCCAACTTGCATCACAATATCCAACAAGGGTTGGTGACTTGCACTTGCTGTACCCAAGTCGATAGTGACTAGTTAGTTTTAAGTATTTCAGTACACGCTTAATAGCGTTCCAGTGCGTTTGATCGTAGCAACTGTTGAAGCGACTTAAATAGCTAACTGGGTAAGCCAAGTCGGGTCTTGTCGTCTGCACAAGGTAGAGTAACGAACCAACTGCTCTCTGATAGGGTATCTTGTTTATCTTTGCTTGTTCTGGTGACAGACTTTTGTCGAGCTTGGAGCCCATATCCATTGGCGTTGTAACTCCCTTGCAATCTTGCATGTTAAAAGTTTTCAATAAATTAATTATGTAATTACTTTGGTCCAGCTTAACAGTGCCTTTGACCTTATCAATTTCGACGTGTATGCCTAAGCATTTTTGAACTGGGCCTAAGTCCTTGATTGGCACATGTTTTTCTAAATTTTTCTTCAAAACATCTGCATTTGATTTTAGGTCACTAAACACCAGTATATCGTCCACAAATATTGCTAGAAGTTGAACTTGAGCACCTTTTCCCCACCAGTAAATACACGAATCTGAAATAGTTTGTTGGAGTCCAAAGGAGATCAGGAGTTTGTGCAACTTGAGGTTCCAAGCCCTGCTTCCTTGTTTTAACCCACAAAGGGCTTTCTTAAGTTTGCACACTTTTGTTGGTTGACTGGAATCAACAAAGCCTTCCGGCTGCTCCAGATACACCTCCTTGCTTAGGTCTTCATGTAGAAAAGCTGTTTCCACGTCGTAGTAAAATACCTTCAGTCCTTGTTGTGCAGTATATGCGAAGAGTAGTCTTAGAGATGTAAATCTTACAACAGGAGAGAATGTGTCCTCGTAGTCGATACCTTGGATTTGGCTATACCCCTTTGCTACTAATCTGGCCTTGTATTTTACCGTTCCGTCTAAATTTACCATCTTCTTGAATACCCACTTCGATCCGACTAAATTCTGCCCCGAAGGCAGGTCACACAATTCCCAGGTGCCATTGCTGACTATCGAGTTGTATTCCTGGTTCATGGCTTTTAGCCACTGGTCTCGCTCTGCGCATGATGCTGCCTCGCAGACCGAGGTTGGCTCCGTTGATTCATTCACAACGTTGTAAACAACGTAGTCTTCTAACCTTTTGGGTCTCTGTGTTTGGCGTGTTGATCTCCTGAGAGTCGCTTTCTCTTAAAAGTCATCATTGGATCCACTAGCCTGCTCAAAATCTTTAGTTGGTGTATTCTCTACCGATCTTCTGTGCGGATCCTCGAGAACGTCCTCAACTGGTGCCTGGAGTTCATGAAAAGGTAAGTATGCTAAATTGTGTTTATTCTCTTCTTCAATGAAGATCACATCACGAGATGAAAAAACCCTTTTGCGTTCTGGATCCCAAAGCCTGTAACCTTTCTGATTTGTGCAATAGCCGAATAAGTAACATTCGGTGGCTTTGAAGTCGAGTTTTTTCCTTCTGGAGTCGGGAATATGTGCAAACGCTTTGCAACCGAACATTTGCACGTTTGACAAGTCTGGTGTCTGCCCCGTCCAAACTTCTTCGGGTGTCTTACCATCTAGACTGTCCTTAGGCGAGCGATTGGTTAGATAGGTGGCAGTTGCTACTGCCTCCGCCCAGAAATCCTTGTTCAAAGATGATTCTGCCAGCAAACACCTAGCCTTCTCCAGGAGTTTATGGTTCACCCACTCAGCTCGGCCGTTCTGCTGAGGGTTGTAAGGAATGCTTGTCTCGTGCCTGATCCCAGCATTATCTAGTATGTCTTCGAGCACTTTATTAACGTATTCTCGACCATTATCAGTCCTAAGAATTTTACTCTTCAGTCCAAACTGATTGTCAACGTACGTGATAAATTGACTTATACACTAAGCAACTTTATCCTTGTGTTTCAAGAAATAAACAAAGATTCTTCGGCTGTGCTTATCTAGCAGCGTGAAAAAATATTTAGCTTCTCCAATGAATGTTTGATCCATTTGGCAAACGTTACTATCGACAAAAGCGAAATTCTCTGTATCACATTTCTCACTTGCTTTGAATGGGGCTTTCACTAACTTGCCTTTTATACAGGCTTAACATTTTTCAAGTTTGTCCTTGGAGAAGTGTACTCCAATTGCTGCACCACTCTTGAGCCTCTTTAAGTAACCCTCATTAAGGTGTGCCATTCTCTTGTGCCAGATGTTTATGTCAGCAGTGGCCTCTGCTCTACTTGTCATACACACTTCACTCAAAAAACGATTTCTTTGTGGTGTCACAGTTTCTGCCAAGTTTAACTTTAAAACCCCTTTGTTTTTAGCGTTGGCAGTAAAAATCACTCTACTGTTATTGTCTTTGACCGAGCACTTATTTGCATAAAAGTTCACATTGTAACCCTTTGATATTATGACTCTAACAGACACAAGGTTAGTGCTTAACCCAGGCACTAATAAGACATCACTCAATTTTATTTTATGTGCACCTGAGACGGACTGCACGTTCAATACTACGTCGCCAGATCCTTCGACTGGGACACGCGACCTGTCTGCTACGATCACTTGTTGCGTCTTGGAGTCGTGCAAATTCCGCATCAGTGACTTGTCTCTACACATGTGTTTAGAGGCGCCGGAGTCCAAAATCCACTCTGTTGGACTGGCGCTCTCTCCCTCTACTGTACTCAGTAACGCGCACATAACTTTCTCTTCGTCTTGCTCGCTGTCGTTCGCTGTGTCGTTAGCCATATGTGCGTTTGTGTCCACACGCTTCTTGGGCTTGCGGCAGTCGCTCGCAAAATGGCAAATTTTATTGCAATTGAAGCATCTCGCCTTCGTTTTTGCGTCGCTCTGCTCGGGGCCCCACCCTTCTCCTCTACCGGCTGCCCTTGTGTAGAAACTTCTTGTTGAACTTTCACCAGCGAAATTTTCGGCACGTACTTCCTGTATGAGCTTCGTTTTCACTAGGTTGGCGGTGATGTTCTGTCCAGAAGCCTCCATAGCCATAATCATGGGCCGGTATGACTCCGGCAAACCAGCTACCAAGAGCGCACCGATTAATTATGTCGGCAGATTCATGCCTACGCCTTCTAGCTGCTGCGCGGCCGTCATCATTTTTGTTACGTACTCCTCCATAGAGCCGCTATCACTAAGCCGTGAGGTAGAAACTTCGTGGAGCAAGTTCACTTTACGCATCAATCCGCTGTCGTCGTATGCCTTTTTTAGGTTGTTCCAGGCTTGCTCCGACGTGGTCGCTTCCGTGCTGTGCACATACACCCCGGGATCGACAGATAAAATTAATTTTGCAAGTACCTTACTAATCTTTCCAGCGTCGGTGCTCACGGTTCCGCCCTACGGGGCTTGAAAAGTATCCCACAACTCGTCTATTTGCAGGAAGGCCTTCATTGCTATGGCCCATGAGCGGTAATTTTCTCGACCGTTCAATCGCTCGATGGGTTGGAGTCCAGCGAATTGCGAGCGATTCGCCATCTTGGCTTGTCGTCGTTGCCACATGTGTCTCTGTATTTTTCGGCGTGCCTCGCGTCTCTCACTTTTACCAACTGCGCTCACTCGTACACTCTTTAAGCACGTGCATCGTATGTTCCTGGGTCAGACGTGGTGCCTGGGCCCATAACCTTTTATGAATATTATGAAGATAGGCGCCTGCGGGACTGGAAAAAGGGGGGGGGGCAAGGTAAAGAACTAGGCACCACTTTAGTTTATGTATATAATATAAGTGTAAGTTTATTATATACATTATGAGGGACGTGTTTACAGCGCAACATTCGACAGCGGACTGACTTCTTCTGGTTAAGCTACGTGTACTGAGTGTCTGTAACGCTAGTGTATGTGTATCTGTATGTGTGCGTGTACTTTTATTTTTCTGATTGTAATTACAACATTGATCAATTTACTGTCAATGAAAACTCCACTTTGACGCATTGTGTGGGGCGAAGAGTCAACGGACACTACACTACTTTTTTTCTAACACTGTCGTTTCCACGTTAAGAGAAATTTTACGTATCTGACTGCGATAATGCCAACTATCTACAGTTAGGAACATAGAGTTTTTCTGAGGGATAACGTTAGTATTTGGTTGATATTAAGTATTATTGCCAAATGACAAAAAAATATTAGAATTACTATCATTACTATTTTTTTTATCATAGTAACGGTCGATATCTTCACGTACTGAGCTGAAATTTTGTACGTTATGATTTTCTTACATCGAAACTGTATTGTTTCGAGGGTGCAGCAAATTATGCTAGAGTGCTTCATTTTTAAATGGCAAATTTAGCCCCTTCCAGCTTATCGAACGAATTAAGAAGTTCAATCAATGCACTTATAGGACAAGTGCCATGCATAAATATTCCCTGTTTAACTTGACTACTAAAATGTTTCCTTAAATCACGCATGACATTATTAACGGTAGGTGAGCACGATAGGTTCTAAAATTTATTTTAATTACGTAGAGCGTATGATGAGACTTCAAAATGAAAATTTTTAGTAGAATAAAGTATAAAGGTTATTAATCATTTACCTTGAAACAAAAACGGTGAATCCATAGTAAGTAACTTTAATGACTGCCCCATGATATTTTTTTAGTATTGAAGGTAAACTTTTATCCCTAGAATATAACTCTCAAAATCACAGATGAACCGTGTCAGCTGATTGTCAGGTATTGCGCTATAAAAAGGTCAATCTAAGTAAAAGTTATAAGCCTAAGGCACTTCCTATTTCTAAAAGGTTTCGTCATGGATTCAAATTCAAGTTTTGAAAAGGACAAGGTTATTCGTGTTGTTGTTGTTCTAGATTGTATAATCGATTTTCTTGATTGACTTGGGCGTTTTATTCATTGTATCGCAAAAAGTAATGCCTTCGCACAAATATATTAAAGGTATTTATATTCTTGAAGGGAAGACCAACTGCGTTGTTTTGAATTTCTTTGTGACTCAGTAGCGTCTCAGTGCTTACATTCTTAACATCACTTCCATTCGATTTTAATATCCTATCTAACGGCTATGCTAGCCATATTTATTGACACCGTGAAATTCTTACCGTACCTCCTTTGACCCCTCCGGATCACTACTGTTGGATCTACACTTGCATTTATATCTGGAATAAACGGACCTATATTACTACTAGACAGTGAATACTGAAGCATCAAGATTGCGTACAAATGTAGAAAAATAAAACCTGTACGACATCTCCTTATCCCACCAAGGGTACCAAAGATTGGGTGGTGTTTGTTAGACAACTAGAGATATAGGCGGAGACATGAAGATATTGGATGTCTTTGTTTCAAAAAGTAAGCTTCAATAGAAACTTTCAAACCTTTAACCGAACAAAAACAGTTTTGTACAATTCGTACAAACGTGTAAAAAAGTATATTTCTAATGTGAGCAAAAAACATATTTCAAATAAAATCGTGTTAATTCACAAAACAAACGGAAACAAAAAACCAGATTCATAACAACCAATTGTTTACGCAATAATTGTTGCTACGCATTTTATTTCTTTTAAACGTAAGCTTTAATGTGCAGTAATATAGGCTTGAAAATAGTTAAAAGCAAAAGTAAAAAAAAAAAAATAGGCCTTATTTTAATAAAAATTAAACAAAAGTTACAAATATAATAATTACTCCTTGAAAGAAAAGTTACCTTCACTTTTCTCCTCACAGTTTCTGTAAAATAACGAACTCTTTTAATAAGTCACAGAAATATAATCATACAAAGAGCAAATAATTATTTGTATAATATGATGTTCATAACAATCAGAAATTTTGATAACCCTATAGCTTGTAAAAATGTATCCAAAGCTAATTATTACACAATCAATAAACTTTCTTGCGACAAATTTAATTCATTCGCATCGTGCGGTACTTATGCATCGAGATTAGACTATCGAATGTATTCTAAAACGGAGGGAAATTAAATGAAAAATAAAGTATTAGAATTGAAGCATGACCGAAAATTGGAGAGGGTATCGGCTTATCAACTACGTGGTTCCACAGTGTACACATTGTTGAGTTCAAGTGAGACTTTCCGGTTCCAAGTAAGTCTTTTCTACGAAGCTACCTTACAAAGATCTACTACCTCTACGACAAGGAATCATCAGTCGTAATTCACAAGCTCAACTCAACCCTTAGGAACCCCTTTCTCCTTACGTTGAGTTATCAATCAACTTCAGTTAGAGCTGGACGAAAAATGCCCACGAGGAAGGAGATACCCCAAAGTGTAAGACTGCTGCTACCAAGAATAGGAAGAAGTACTCCTTGTATTCAAGCTCCTTAACAAAGAGCCCAATTTTTCCACGGCCCTCTTCATGTCATCCCACCATCCCCCCTTCTAAGTGAAAGCTGTCAAAATTGCTAACCGCCTTCGTTGATTCTCGCATTTCCTCGCACCTGGTTGTGGCCCTAGATTTACTCATATTTTTTTTTTTAAAGGCAAGGCATTTAGGCTGGCCGTTGTCTGTGAGAGAGAATTCAAGGGGTATTTCTGGAGGGGAGCGTTTCAAGGGATTTCTTAGAGGCCATGTTGGGTTTTAAGGAAATTATGTAGAATGATTTATAGAAACAAATACATATTTTTCTGTAGGTTAAAAATAAAATGAAATGTATACACATACATGTAAACATTCATATACGACACGAACACGTTTATATTACATACCATGGCCCAGAAATATCAGTAGAGTCTGCGTTGGGGTCTCCATGAATAACGTGGGTGGCTTCTTAAGTGGTGAAAGGTTAGAATAAAAATTGTAACCTATTGATTGTACGATTAGTTTAATTTACTTCAGAAGCGTTTTTGTCAGGTTGGCCAAGAGTACTGGGAGGTGGTCACTGAGAAAGCTATGGGTGGTAAGAGAAATATCATTCTTCTATAGAAGACGTTGTTATCTGGGAGGAGTTTGTTAACATAAAAAGAATTCGGCATGCAATGCGTTGACTTAGATAATAGAATTAACTTAAATTAGATATAACTTTCTAATCCACACCAAATCAGCTTCTTAAATATTAACATAAATAACCTCTGCAAGGTAAGAAATGCTTGGGAGGCAAACCAAGCGATGAGTGTAATTGTGAAGATTAAAATGCTTCCTATACTCAAAAAGCCACACTATAAACTTAAAAGTATCAATATGATTCTTTATATGAACAAAATATATATATTTATATAATCTGGAGAAACCTCCTAAATTTATGTTTATTTAAGAAACTACTTTCAGAAAAGCGTATTAAAATTTTTAATAGATCCAAAAGTGATAACACAAACAGAGGGAGTCAAGTGT
>NW_019379514.1:788950-902968 GCF_000648655.2 Copidosoma floridanum | reverse complement strand
CAATTCTGTGGGGGCCCCAAATAAAAATCTATTTTTTATTTTTTTTACAGATGCGCAAATTTGTGTAAACGACAAAATAGTTTTAGTGGCCAGTCTTTAGGACTACTTTTTTGGTGGCTAACGATTGGTACATTTACCTTACATTTGTTAACTTTATTTTAATATTCTTACTCTTCAGATAAATATCTCTGATGAATAAATATACTTTAAGGTAGTGGATCAATAATATCACACTTATTTACACTTAAGATAATATATTTAATAATAGAAATAAAGATTAAGTAAGATTACAAGATCTCCTCTCATTGTTCCGAAAGACTATACGAGAGCGTGCATGCGCGGCAACGGCCATGTTCGGTCTGTCCTTTTTCACTAACTTCACTATGCAATATACAGAGCACAATTATTTAGTTCTAATCTTTTTGGATTACTTACTAAAGAGCTCACGTTAACTTGAAAAAAAAATTAATACATTATTTGGTACACTTCTGTTTGGAGGGATCTTTGATGGCTTTGATAGGAAAACTATTTCAGCCAGTCACTGTCTAAAATAAAGCAGGTGTGGCTGGTTGAAGTTCTGCAAGTTATTTTTTCGATATTATTGAATTTAGTGGATTTGGTGTATCCTCTAAATGTAGCTGGATAACCAGTAGAACCACAGTTCGCACATTCAAGGGTCTATTTTTGTGAGTCATTATTTAATGTACACTTGATATGTCCGTGATCTTCCGAGCATTTGACACATTTAAAATGGCCCAATCATAGGCAATTTTTATACTCGGGTAAGCTGTTTTTTCTGAGAGGTTTCCATCTGATCACTTGAAAAAGAATTTTCTTAATGCAAATTAGACTGTCCATTTCAATTTTTGCACTGAGTTAAACTAAGAACAGTTTTGTTACTTTAGTTGGAAGTGTTTTAATCTTTAAAATTTTTACTTGATCTAGCTTCATAAGTTCTTCTTAGACTTCTCCCACGGTTGTATCTACGCTCATTCCTTGAAGAACTATGGGTTTCATATTGCGTTGAACATATTTAAATTCTTCTAGCAATTTGAAATTCATTTCCTCCAAATCTTTATGTATTCTATATTATTTTAAGTTTATGCAAGCTCCTAGAAACCATGGTTAAAAATAGATTGCAGTGGTGGGCAGAATTAAATGGCTGGTTTTATGCAAACCAACACGGTTTTACGAAGGAAAACTCTTGCACCGATAATATAGTCAATAAAGATAACTAAAATGGCTTTTAAAAAAGGTCATGAAGTCTACGTTGCCTTCTTAGACATCAAAAGCGCTATCAGTAACGTGAATATCGACCTTCTTTTTGCCAATCAAAGATGCTCTCTTCAACTCATTAAGTTTATAACCATGTCGTTAGAGAACGTTTTATTTTTACTAGTACCTACTCTCAGATTTTCCGTACGACTGGCAAAGGAGTTCCTTAGGGAGTTGTGTTGGGCCCATTGCTTTACTTATTATACGTACCCTCCATCTCGAACATTTGAATATTTGAACCTTACATGCTTAGCATCTACAAGCGATGTGTGTTCACACTTAATGTGATCGAATTCCTTCGAGAAACCTAGTGGGGCTCCTCTTCAGTGACTCTTTTAACCTGGTTAAACTCTAACAAAAACTGGAAATCATAAAAAATGCGGCGATAAAATATGCTTTTGATTATAGGCAAAGTACTGCAACCAATATAATCCTCTCAGAATCAAAAATTATGTAGATTCAACACAGAGCCAATTTCCTTTGTAACTGCTACCTTACACAAACTGTACTTCAATTTTTCGAGCTTGTCGAGTACAATTTAAAGTCTAAAAAACTTATCTGCAAAAATATAATAGTTCTTCTAAATTCATACATGTCCATACTCTCCAGTAACGATTTTGGTATTTATAATTACATCCTTTGCACAATTAGCTCATCATTACCAATGAATAAAAACCTAGGTTACTAAGCTAAAGTTCACACAAATCCCAATTAACTCATCCTGGATTATATTGAGTCTCGCAACTCCTTCGGTGTTCATAGAAAGCAGTAAAGTTAAAACTACGCTCTACCTTGGGGCTACCTTTTACTGCTCTAAAACCAATTTTTACCGCAGTTTTAGCTTGAACAATCTTTTCTCAATACTCTCAGCAGAGTGTTTCACTATAACTCAAGCTTAATAATACATCCTTTACTCTCCAGAATTATGAAACTACATTTCTAGAATGACATCAGCATAATTGTCAATTTCAAACTATTTTATAATGTATCATCAAGTCTCGGTCAAGATCAATTTCTAACTTTTTTTTAATATATATAATTTAATGGAGTAAAGCAAAAATAAAAAATTTCTTACTATTGGTCAGCTACAATAAAGAAAATTATCTCGTTTTTATTTATTTTAAGGTTATGCCAGTTAATTCTGACGTGCAGTAAGTCTGTAGATGTCTGCTATATTACATGAGCCATATTAAATTTGAAAATTTATCATGGATTCGTAATAAGTGACGTCGAAGACGTGTATGAATTTTTGTCCAGATTTGGGCACTTTATCAGATTTTGGTTCACCATATTGGATCCGCCATCTTAAATTTTCAGATTGTAATCCTAGATTCGTAATTAGTGACCTCAGAAACTCCCCAAATATTAATTTATATCAAGATTTGGGCACATCATCGGATTTTGGTCCACCATATTGTATCTGACATCTTGAATCTCATTATTACTACAATGCGTTTTTCGTAAGCTATTCTAAAATATATTATCAAGTTACCATTATCCGATTTTATTCCGCAAAAAGGGACTTATTCTTTCAACTTACTTAGAATTGGATTGAGAACAGATGTCTTACGAATAATCTTGTCTTGAAATTAAAAAAAAAAAATTGTAGTCTCTAGATAATTTTGAAAAAAAAAGTCAAGTTGGGCCAACTGTGCATGGTGAGATGTATAGTTGGCCTCTGATAAGTTACTACGAGGTTGATACCACATGGAAGCGCAATGACCAAAACTTCTAAATCAGTTGACAAGGATAGCTACTCCACCTGCTGGGTTGTCTTTTTCTCTCTCTTTTTTTCTAACTTTTCTGTAGCATACATAATTTTATACTTAAAGTTTAGAGTTCTTATCAAATTTTGTTTCATTTATAAATATTGTTAAATAAATATTCTTAAAGGTAGTGGATCAATAATATTACACTTATTAATACTGAAGATAGTATATTTAATAATAGAAATAAAGATTAAGTAAGATTACAAGATCTCCTCTCATTGTTCCGAAAGACTATACGAGAGCGTGCATGCGCGGCAACGGCCATGTTCGGTCTGTCCTTTTTCACTAACTTCACTATGCAATATACAGAGCACCCACACACACACATTATTGCACTCACAGTGCCCATGCCGCATGCCGCATAACAGATGTCACTACTTACACATCTAATATAAATTTACTTATAATCCAACAAATATAATGTCTATCTTTTCTCTATTGATACATTTAATAAGCTCACCTGATTTTCTGTTTAGGCTATTTGCATTCCAGCAGCATATTTTTAGACTAGGCATGACATTTCAAGTTTTTAAGAGAATTTGAGAAATACTTGAGATTGCTTTGTTTTCATTTGACATTTCTGTAGTTCTATTCTAAATAATTTAACTAAGTTTAGCATGCGCTCAATATTACACATCTCATTAATAAGTTTTATTAAAATGGTGAGTATTAAAAGCGATGTTATTTGTTGGGGCAATTGTACACTTGAGTTTATGTTATTTTAATTATTTTGTTGATGTTTAGACTTTTCGTTAGTTTTGTCAGTTGTCTACGATGATGTCGTATTTTTGTGCCAGACAGTCTTTTAAATCCCTTGTCCTATAGTGGGAAAGTTTTTGGGATCTGGTATACCAGGATTTTGTTAGGTTTGTCGTTTTGTTTTCACATTGGACCACTTGTTTTTATTAGTTAGCATTTCTACTATTTTATTATACATTTTGGGTACTGTGGCGTTGGCTGAGTGGTCTTGTCCACAGTTGGCACATGACGCACGTTCACTTCCTTCTTTTTTATACTCTCTGGTCAGGTGGTTTTGTGCACATTTCAGACATACTGGCTGTGCGAAGCAATTGCATATCCCCATTCTTAACACCTGTTGCATTGCGTTATTCTTCTTTTATTTTGGTATTTTCTCTATTCTGCTTTGGTGTAGTACAGAAATTGTGCTTTGGCTTTGAGATCATTAAGTTTATCGTCAGGTCCAAAAGTTGCCAAGAAAAGTGGTCTCACTATATTCCTCATATGGTTTACCTACTTAAGAACGTTAAATCCCATTTCCTTCAAGTCAGCTTCCAATTCTTCAATGGGTGTGTCTGCGTGTAATCCTTTGATGACATAACATCTTTGTTATGTTTTTCTATGTATGTGTGAAATTCTAAGTTTTCATCTTAACATGTATTTATTAATAGTTTGTGATCATCTTCATTGTATTTCATAAAAAATTTATCTTTTAGAATGTATTTTATCCTTTTATTAAATTTGCTACTATTTATTATTTCAGCATGAATTACTAGTGGAGGCATCTTGGTATTTTTCGGCTGCTTAGTTTTTTCTGGGTTAGAAGGTTTTTTGGCATGACTACCCCCTTCATCTTCAGAGTCATCCTCATCGTTGACTAGCTGCATGTTTTTACCGTCGTAATTTATAAGTAATTGGTACCTGTTGCTAAGTCGAAGTGAATTTTCTAGTTTCCTATTTCTGCTATTTCCTTTGTCTTATTGTTAGCTGAGTTTTCATTTTTCTTTTCATGAGGCTCGAGATCTTTTTTTTACTGACTTTTTTAGTAAAATAGATTAAGCCTAACATGCTTTGACGTGATACATTCCTTTTGTAGTTGAGGTTGGACCCGGTAATTGACGGGATAGGTAATTCCTGGTAGAATGCTTAAAGTCGAGGGGGTAATGTAGGGTCGTCGGTCACTGGGGTTCCCAGCCTTGCCAAGAACAACTCTGCTCGTGACTTCTGTCAGTGAATGACTGACTTGGTTTAATAGTGGCCGGCTTTACATAGTCTTTTAGTTGAAGAATCGTCTCCGGAAATCGTAGTAAAAATGTATTTGTTGGCAAGGTAATTTAAACTTTGGTGGCCCTTAAAAGAACCGATGAGATTGATGGTTAAGTAGGGAACGTAAATACTTATAATGGCCCTGAAAAGGGCCAGTGGTGAAACTTGCAGCTATTCTTTATTATTATTCTTGATGGTGAAGAGCAGGCTATGGATAGCTTGATTCTTACCCTGGGAGTCTCTATGTACGGGGACTGTGATGGAGGTTGGTACGCCGCTGACCAAAGAATATCTCGTCTTTAGGTCGTTCCCCAGGTAACCAACCGTTTATCGTTAGTCAGGAAAGTGGGCCTGGAGAATACCTCCTCTGTAGGTATGCCATTGGGACGACCACTAAAAAGGAGGCTGTTGTGGCTGCCCGTACTTCAGGACTGGCTTCCCTGGCTCGCATTTGAAGTAGAAAATTCTCTGACAGCACCAGGTCGGATGGTTGAATGGCCTCAAAGCTCTGAAGGGATGGAGCAGCTTGTGTTCTGGCTAATAACGTTTCCTGGTATTCCACTGGAGACGTTGATGTTCCAAACGCCCATTTATGTGTGGCACTCGGTTATTTGGGCATTCCGGGGTAAGAACCGATTTATTTCGCTTGCCCATGACAGAAGAGTGTCATTGGTAGCTGGGATGCCCAGCTGCACGACGGACTACTCTGTACTTGGTGTGGTGCCGACGATCGTCTACGATAACTGTCAACTCGATGGGGCATATCATAACCACTTTTCACTATCTTTGATTGCGGGTGGCTTCAATTTTACCTCGACGCCACCCAGCGGATTCTACTGAACTAAAGCGTAAAGCTTGCTCATTTTAACAAAACTTTGAGCTTCTTTATCGCTATTGTTATTAACTTTTTCAAGAAAAAAACTATACTAAAACCATCTAGGAAGTGTCAAGAATTGGTATGCAAAATTTCAGCAAAATCGGTTCAGTAGTTTTCATGGTTAGCGATTACAACGGTTTTAGCGATTTTGCTTTATATATTAGTAAGATAAAGATTTTGGTGATGTGATAACTCATACTCATATGAGGGTTAGTATGGAGGCACCTTTATAAGAAAAAAGAAGTGAAGCTAGGAACTCGTGGGTACGAAGCTGGATTCGCAATGCCCCCAACCCGTAGCACGAGATACCTTACTGAGAGCATGAAGGTACACAGTCAGGTTCGTATTGCCCCTGACAGGTAGTACATGACATTTGGGGTGGATTTTCTGCCTTTTAATGAATAATAAAAAAATTTAACTCTCTTCAGACACTACTGGGCGTAATAATTCCTCGATGTCTCGGGATAGCTCTAGTTCGTATTGCCCTGAAGATACACCGATCCACCAATTCCCTATTTAGAGGATTCACCCCGGTTGGCAATGCCCCAGGGATCAGCTACTTACCCGAGTGATCCAAGAAAGTGATAAATGGTGAGGGAAAGCTCAGAGACTGCACTAGCCTTGTTACCACCTCACCTATTGCTATGTTTTTTCAAAGTTAAGAGTAAACAAAGAACAATGCAAAGTCTAAAGAGAATATAGGTATATATAAATTTATTGAACATTACATATGTACACGACGCTTTAAAGAGCCACGCTCATATGTAAAGGGTCGGACCCGCGGAGTAAGGCGGAAGCGGAGTGATTGGTCCGTGTCCCTGGTGGGTCTTTTATATCCGAATCTGCAGCGGCGGCATCACTTAGGCGGCTTGTTCACTGGAGAAAGTATAGTTCTACCTAGTTTTATTACGTTATAAAGAGCGCTAATACACATTTGTAGGTGCGAGAATTCAAATGAATATTAGCTTCGGTTTGGTGATATATTTGACTACTAAATTAATTGAAATATACTTGTAACCACACAATGTCCAATTGGATTAGCCTCTTTCTAGATAATTTGGTTATACTTGGCTCTCTTTCTGAGAATGACGTCCAGGTATTCCACCGCTGACACCAAAAATGTATTTCTGTGATGACCCATCTCACAGTCATAGAATATGGGTGATATAGGTGGCGCTCTCCATCATTTATATATTCCTGGGTAACGGGCTCGTCACCTGATCAATCACTAGAGTGCCAGGTCAATCGAATACTGCAAAGTCAATCCCTGGGCGCCTTGGTCTTCACGTTAATTTGGTGAGTGGAATTCTAATAACATATCTAATGAATAAATCCTAGGAGATGACGTCACACACTAAGGAACACGATTACTTACTTTAAACTACCTTCATCGACCACGAAGCAACTGCAGATAAAATACGTGCCATAGATTTTTGAGGAGGGAGCCGAAATAAAAAGTCACAAGCTTCACCTGGAACAGAATCTCAATTTCGATTCTCTTGCTGCGGGTGCTCCGAACTCTTTTTATAGCCCGCGAGTTGTGCAAAAAGTCAAGTAGGCTACTTGTTTGCCCTAATTCGCCCTTGAATTTTCCCAAACGAAGTTGTTGTTTATTTTTTTAAAAACCCCTTGAAGAATATGATTGGCTGTTCACCTAGAGCCAATTGTGTTTTCGTTTGGGATGAGTCATGCCAGAAGTCACATAGGCCACTTGAGTTCATTGAAAGTCCATCAGTTCTAAGAGCCGAGCTTGTTTACAATATACATCCCTTTTTTATTCTTATAGTACAGTAAATAAGCCGGAAAATACTGTAAAATGTGGAAAAGTTGCAGACAAGCACCGATTTTTAAAATTCTTATTGGTACGTATTCTTTAGACCCCCTGAAACATTTATCCCCACTAACCTTTGCATTAGCAAAAAAAAAAAAATGAATCAATAGGGGTAATTTTAAACACCCTCAAGCACCCCCCAAAGTAGCTCTCGTGTCACAATTGTATAAATAGATGTTTTGCCACGAAAATCTGCTCTAGTAGATTTTTTTGGTCACTGATCATGAATCCAATGTCCAAATGAAAAAAAAACCGATAATTTCACCCCCTCCACCACCCGAAGAACCCCCAAAAGTAGGTCTTGTGTTAAAATTGAATAAATTTACATCTCGCCACGAAAATCTGCTCTAGTGGGTTTTTTTGATCGATGATCAAGAATCTGATGTCCAAATGAAGAAGAACCAATAATTTAACCCCCCCCCCCCCCGCCACCTCCCAAGCAACCTAGAAAGTTGCTGTTGTCGTAAAATTGTATAAATCGATATTTTGCCTTCAAATTGTGCTCTAGTAGGTAAGAAAAATAAGGACCTTTATGCAACGTTTAATGAGATAGAAATCGGGGTATTTGAAAAAAACAGTATGTGTTAGTTCATGCATTATATTTATATTACATGATTACATTTATTTTAATTACTCATAATCTGAATCATCTTCATTTACACTGGACATACATCTCTCATTTTGTTGTTTCTCTTATTTAAAGTCAACGGTTTCAAACGCTGTGGACGTTTAAAGATTGTTATTTTCAGTGATCTATAGTTTTAATAGCGTAAATCAATTCAACACAATTCCAGTGTTGGAACGCTCGGGGTCTAAGTCAGCGGAATAAAAATAGTGGTCATAACAGCAACGTGCTGTAATATCGTGTGATAACAGTGTAATAAGGTCTTATGATGCTATCAGGTGAAATCACAATCTTGTTTTTGGTGCATGAGATTGTATATTAGTATGTAAAAACTACTTTAGAGGTGTAAACTGCACTCTGCATTCTTAAATCGGATTGTAGACACGATTTAAAGTTTTATTTTTAAGAAAATTATTTTATAAATGTGTGAATAAATTATGATTATTAAAGATCAAAATTGTTCAAAATGTAATATTTCTATGTCAATTGTGCAGGTACGCTCTTTTGCGAAAAAAAAATTTGCCTGAAAGTTATAAAAAATACACAAATCTATTGTTAATGACTTATTAATACTTTTTTTTATACGACAAGAAGTTTATATATTTCAATAGTTTACAAAAGAATTTGGACTTTGTTTTCTCTACAAATCCTACCTACAATTTAAGTGATTTGAATATGACGACATAGAGTTTGCATCATGAGACAGTATTTTACATTATTTTTGGGATAACATCTAGCCAAGTTTCAATTTTTTTATTTTACATTCCATTTACTTTTAACAAAATAAGTGGGCACATCAGTTCTTACGATTAACGAATTTAATTGTACTTATAGTGGCATAACTATGCACGAGGGACTATTTTTTCCAATCGAGTATACACACACACACACACACACACACACACACACACACACAGAGAGAGATCGAGCTGACAAATTCGTGTAATGGACTTTTAATTAAAAAGCAAATTAAAACTGATTACGCAGGCGGTCTTTTGACATTCGAGAAATTAAAATTGCACCGGCACATAATTGGCCATCCGACGAGAAATCGTTTGGAAAGGCGCGCTGTGTGTTCGAATGACTGTCGTCGATCCACGGTAGCATCAGCGAAAAATTCGAGGCGAGGGAAAAAAGAAGTCGGCAAAAATACACCAAGGGACCATTATAACAAGAGCACTTTGTAGCGCGTCTCGCATTCCAACGGTGAAAAACGGCACCGCTCAGAATTTCGCAATCTTCTTTCCGCATACGGTCTTAAGCGGGCGTATGATACGAGTATACAAGACAAGGTATACACGAGCATACAATGCACCCATACGGAGACTATGCCAAAAATTTGCTCATGCAGTCTTTGCGGGGCTTCATCGGCCGGACGCGCCACACACGAACATAATATGCACTCACGCACGCGCGGGTGGGCGCGCGTTCACGTAACAGTGGATGGCGGGCAAAAAATCTTGCGCGCAATGACTCCCTTCCTCTTTCCTCCCTAATCCTCCTCGGGACTTTGTATATATAAAAATGATGAGACGCCGGGGGCATTAAAATCGCACGGATTCCCGGGTATTTTCCTGATGGGCTTGGTACCTCCGCCACGCACAACCGCTCCCATTGCTCTGATGATAGCCCAACTGGTTCTTTCTCCCGGCCTGGAACGCCGTCAGCTTAGCTTATTTCCTCGTTTCTTTCGCGCCCCGCAACGTGTGTTCTTTTGGCGCTTATTCGCAGATGTGGGTTGACTATTTCCAGTGTGCGACCGCACACTCTGCTGCTTAACTCTCACGCGAGCGCGTCCTTTTATCCCCTCACCGCATCATCTGCGCCAACGGAGTGTCCTGCAAGGTCCACAGTATCTATATGCTACTTGTTTGCCCTAATANTATAATGTTTATGATACATATATATATATATATATATATATATTTCCGTACCAATATGAAGTAAGTAAGTATATATTATAGAGCGCGCGGTGGCTCAGTCGGCTAGGTCGTGGATTGGCACGCGGGAGACCGTGGTTCGATTCCCGGCCAGTGCGACTTTCGGGCAAGTACCTTTGTGATTTTTTACCACGCAATGCTCCTCGAGGAGGGTGTAGGCGACCCCCTCACAGCATAATTGCCTAATTCCCCCTACCCCCCTCCCAGTACTGGGAGGCCTCCC
This sequence comes from Copidosoma floridanum, assembly GCF_000648655.2. Next base: position 892,424 of record NW_019379514.1, on the reverse strand, counting down.
ATCCCTCTTCCCTTCCTTCTCCAAAGTGCTAAGTGCCCAATAGTAGTGCCCTTATTAAAGGAGCAGGACGTAGAGCACTATAATATTAAAAAAAAAAAAGTATATAGGGGTATCTGTCCCAATTATGGACCCTTTAAGAAAAATTTCGAGCTCAACTTTATTTTGTGTCTAACGGTCAATAGAAATACACCTTGTATAATAACGTATAAGTAGTTTGATTCTTTTTTAACAACATCAAATTTTTTTTTTTATCAAAAAGTTTTGTTATTTTTATTTTAATGATGAAACAAGAAAAAAAAATTTTGTCCGTATTACGGACCCCCTCGATGGACTTTGAACCTATCGTGGACCCCCCTATTACGGACCCTGCCCATAATGTGGACCCCCCAATTATGGACCCTGTCCATGATGTAAAAAAATATTTGTATGTAATCAAATAAACATTTGAGATTCATTTATAAGTACTTCTCACACTTTTAACAGAATATATGACTAGGCAATTTTTGAGATAAGTTTTTAATAACAAACTTTTATATAAAACTAATTTTGTGATAATTACTATTACTTTTTTTTATTATAATAATATTATATTTTTTATGACTTTGTTATGGTTGTTTAGTCTTCTTGGTGCGTTTTTTAAGAGGCATTTTTTGTTGTTCTTTCTTTACTTTTAGAATGAAAACAATTTGAAGGTTATGTGTGCACTCAATACTGGCGGAATAAAGGGTACATAATAGAGACAGAGCCGATAATCATGGCTGTATTGTGGACCCTCTAATAATGTTTATAAATATACTTTTTAGGAGTGTAATTTGTTTTTATTATATCTTCCCTTCTTTCTCTCAAGTGCTCAGTTTTCAAACGCTGTGGACGTTTAAAGATTGTTATTTTCAGTGATCTATAGTTTTAATAGCGTAAATCAATTCAACACAATTCCAGTGTTGGAACGCTCGGGGTCTAAGTCAGCGGAATAAAAATAGTGGTCATAACAGCAACGTGCTGTAATATCGTGTGATAACAGTGTANTATATATATGAAAGTATATCAGTTAGCCATTGAAACAATAAATCTCAAGAAGTCGTGGGTTCGATTCCCAATCGGGGCACTCAGATTTTTTCTGATGGTTCTGGTTGAGTATCGAATTCATAAAAACCAATTTTCGGATAAGGCTTAAAATGTGAGATAAAGAAATTAATGCAGTGATTGAAAAAATAATGATAAGTGATAAGCTCTCGACAACCGGTCATGCGTGACTGGAGAGATAAGAATGATTATTATATGTGTAAATAAGAATGAACAATTGTAACGACAAGTGAAAAGTAAAAAGAAATGTGTATAATGTTTATGATACGATATACGCACAACGATATATATGTAATGTTAAATTAATAAAGGAAAACTGTACATTATACCCACAGTAGATCAATACACTATATAATAAAAAAGTTTAAAAAAATAAGTACGTGGTGTATGCATGATGTGTACGTGGACGCAGATATATACATCAGTATTTGCTGTGTGCAAGTGTTTATGGCGCGTCCATTTTTCGGGATTTTGCATGTTAAATCTTGTGGAATAAAAGTAGTTCATGTGGCCGCCGTTGACCAAATTTCAGGACTCTTCCGCAAGAATACGTGTTAAAAGTGACAGCCAACGCCAAGAGTCCTACTATCGACTTGTACATAGCGAATACTCATACCTGTAAGTACACGTGATACCAGTGGCCTGTCAAAAACCGTGAAAAAGAAGCGGCACTCCAGATCAGTATGGAGAGAGAAAGAGAGAGAAGATGAGATCGGAGGGAGCAAAGAGTGGAGGGGTGAGTTTTCGGAGGCAGGAGATAAGGAGCGAGAGGAGCCAAGAGCTAGCCGAACGATCGCGTGCTGCAGTTGGGTATGTGTACATATATATATCCACGTAATACACTCGCGACTCGTGTACTGGTAACCACGCACACACACTATCGTGTAGTGGTTACCTATGTGTTATCCATGTAGTAGTACCAAACTAAGATGGAGGTGGAAGGAGCGGAAGAGGTGAAGGAGGAGGAGGAGGGCAAAGCGACATTCCAGCAGGCGGTGGTGGCGGTGGCGGTGGCAGGGCTCGCGTGGGAAACTTTACGAGCAAGAGAGGGTGGCGATCGAGCTGGCGAGCGAGACCGATATTCCCGGCTCGAGCCATGCTGGCCCAGAGATACATGGGCGCTCTCGCATGTGTGTCTGTAAATATGTACGCAAGTTATACAGTCTTTACTCAGTCTTTAGTATGGTTGGTGGTGGAAGTGGAGGGGGGGGGTCAAAGAGGGAGGGTGCAGGTAAAAAAAGTGGGGCAGGTAGTTGGGCTCTTCTTCTCTCTCGGTCCATTCAACGATGGTGCAAGCAGCTGGTTATTCCGCGAGAGAGAAAAGCGCGTCGAAGGAGGTGCGAAAAGCCGCGGGGCCTTCTCATTCAAGGGCGCAGGATTTGTGGGTCGAGTGGCCCGACTGGTTTCTCCTCGTGACAGACAGATATCACCGCGACCAACAAACGAGCCGCGAGATGTATGGTCCCCGGGGAGGAGACCGAAAGCTGCGAGGCAAACGAGCGATCGCATAATGAACAATACGGGGACCTCTTTCGCTTCGTTGTAGCAGTGTTGGTGTATGCCATACGTGCATACCAGCATTTATGAAAATATGGCATATTTTGCATTCATATGTACGTATATGTACATATATAGGTGCCTACGTGGCGAGATAGAGGTAAAAAGGTGAAGAGAAGGAATGAGAGAGAGAGAGTTAATTGAATCCGAGCGGTGTTTAAGTGCAGGAATGGCATATTGCTCAGCATCTCGCTGTTTGCAGCCTCCTTCTTTTTTCCACCTATCTTTTTCTTTCTCTCTCTGGCCGTTCGCTTTTCTTATTCTTCTTTCTTTCCACATGCAGCGCCTCCTCTGCTTTCCACCTTCTCGTTCCTATAATACGCGCCGATTCCCTCTCGCTCTTCGTCTGCGGCCGCTCTTTCTGCGGAGCCTCACGTTCTCCCTTCTCTTCGCTCATACACGCTCTCTCTCCCTTTACCTCAAGTTCGCCCCGAATAGAGTCCGAGGCACCGCGTGTGTCCTTGCCTGCCGCGCTGCAGGACTCGGCAGCGGCAGCAGATCCCTACTCGGATGCCTCCGATGCAGGACGAGAAAAAGGCGGTGGACCAAAGGGGAGAAGAGAGGAGGTGGTGGTGGTGTCGGCAAAGAGGAAGCCAAAGACGTCAGCCGTATAGGAGGTGTTCCTTATTCCTTTGTCTCTGGTCTTGTCTTTCTCCCGTGCGGACTGCAGGCCAGAGGAGCCTAGATCATACGCTCATTTTATGTACGTAGGTATCTTTACACGTACAAAGTAAAATATTTTCGCCTCGCGCACACACTTCCATTGTATTATGTCTGCCGATGAGATGATACTCTTGCTTTTCTCATCGGTAACTTTTTTTTTTTTTTTTTTTTTTTTTTTTTTTTTTTTTTTTTTTTTTTTTTTTAACATAGATGCCGGTTGGACCGATGCTCCCGCGTCATTTTTTGAATAAAAGTGGTTTGTAAATGGTCAACACGTTTTTTTGGGTAAGCTAGAGATGTTAGAGCCAACAGTGACTCTCGGCATTGATTATTGGTTTATATGCTTTTTCATCTGTACGTACACCGTCATTTTTTTACTGATGGTTTGCCGTAAGACTTTTTCAACACGCACAAAGGAAATCGTGGTGTGGTGATGATACGCCCTTTTCGTCTGGAACCGTCTGCAACCATGTGCTTTGAATCTTGAAGATTCTGAAAGATCGAACGCGTGGCTTTTCAAGAGATCCAACTTGGTCGGTACTTGAGCGAAATTGTTTGTTCTTCGAATCGCTTATGTTTCTTGGGCTTTCGAAACCCCGTGGCATATGGGCTGCGCAATCAAGTCCCGAGAAAGTGTCTACTAGAAAGGACCTATTTTAAAATATGTGTGGAAATACTTTCATATTTCAACATCGGTTAGTATACAATGGAGGGATAATTGAATTAACCAAGTCCATATTGATGCCTTAATATTATTTTTTTCTCATATATTTTATAACCAACACTTATTTTCTTAGTTTTATCTTACTTGTTTTCTTATTTCGCCTTAAGTATTGATTTATAGTAGATGTTGCGAACTGTTGGAGAAAAAATTTTACATTGAACCAAGTCATATGAAGGTAAATTTGCCTACATCAGTTGGTTCTACAAAAAGTTACTTTTTTTGATAGCTCGCCAAAGAAAGTTGCCTTAGCATCTAAAGATATTTGAGAGCTCGTTGTTGGCTCGGTGGCTAACGTGCTAACCTCGGAAATAACATAGCTCAAGGAGTCACGGGTTCAATTCATGGTTAAGGTAATTTTTTCCGAGGATTCAAGCCAGGAATAGAATTTGCGACATCTACTCTCCGTATAAGACGTAATATTGAGAATTGATATACATGGTTACAAATAAGTTACAAATGAAACTACGCTACCATCCCCAAAAATAATGAGCTAAAGCGAGCTAACTCCTCGTATTACGGAAGTGATAAATGAACTGCGTTTCATAAAATAAAAACTGCACTAGTAATCGTAAAACATACACACACATGCACAAATTTTTAATCCTTAGTTGCGAAAGATCCAAAGATAAAATCCATCGCCACTAACACATCAAACTTTTCTTGAATTTGAAATATGTTACACATCAAATTTTTTTATATTATCAAAAATATTATTAAAGTAACATGTTGGTACTGGTTTTTAAGATATTTGGGTTTAAAATGTTTTTTAATATGGGGTGTGATAAGGTACAGCAATAACAGCTTTAAAGGCATAATCCAACTATTTTGTAAAGAATACTACACAAATCTTCGAAATTTGTAGTTTATTTTAGTCCTTTTAAATTATGGTGCAGCACAAAATACAAATGAGTTCATTGATTACTAGTTTTTCCATTACAAAAGTATACAGCCATAAACTATAAAAGACTATCATTCGGTATTTGACGTACTTTACTCACTTGACGAACTCAATCCATGGATTTTCCACCTTAACAAAGTTAATCAACATTAATGCGTTAAGGCTATGTAGTCTAAGTTTTAAATAGAGCCTAAAATAAATACACTACTTAAGTGTAGGTAATTATACAAAAAAAACTATAATAATAAATAAGTCAAAAAAAAAACTCAACGTATAGATCGGTAATAATTAAAAACACTTTGCACAGGTTCTTACGAGGAATACACATGCCAAACTAATAAAAAAATATCAGGTGAATTTCATTCATCATCTGCGCGCATCAGCCAACATAGCAAATGTTGAATCAATCGTCCCAATCACTGAAACAAGGATTTGTTTACTATCAACGTACAAGTATGTGCACAGAAAATTAGTTTACATGTTTTTTATAACTTTTTAAATTTTAACTGCACCCAGACGGCATGTTGATAGTTAACGTTGAACCTGCACCATGTTACATGGCGCCATGTAACTCAACGAAAAGCTAAACTTTCGGTATTATTATGTCAATCAAAAATTGTGAAAACAACATATATTTAAAAAAAAAAAATATATTACGATAGGTTTTAACAGGCACATAAATAACTACAAAATTTTTTTTACATTTTCGCCGAAAAAACGACTTTTTTGCGTGATATCAGGGAAAAAATAACCTCTCAGGTAAAAACCACTTATTAAAAAAAGTATTTTGTCATCCTTCGCAAGGAAATTACCTTCCAAGCCAAAGTCGAGAGAGTCAACCACGCAGAAGATATCAAAATACTTTTTCTACGAGCAGTACATGCGGTTTTTTCCCTGGGAAAAAATGTTGCACTTTGCTCCGTGAAAACAAAGAACAAAGTCGTATTTTCGGCGGGGGTATGAGAAAAAAAAACTCATTTGTACTCTGGTGATTACTACGTCCGTTCTATTCATATACAAGATATTTAATAAATATGCACTGCTATACACAAATAATTTTATTTTTTATTTCTTTGTGCTTCATCTCTTAATACTTTCACTATCCTAGTATCATTCAAAGAATATATTATGCAATGACAATACAACAAGGTTATGTGCAGTCCTCTATTTTATATAAAAAAAATGTAAACAAAATTCACAATTCATTAGATAAAATATTATTTTTATCATGGCAAAATATTGAAATAAAATATTGATATTTTACAATACGTACGGTTTTGGAATGCGTATTACATGTAAGTTAATAGTTGACATATGACTTTAATTACTAACAAGTCCTTCTTCCAATATAGGAGTTCACAATAATTTTAAGCACAATAGTGATGTAGGGTAGCGATGACAAAGGTTACTTTAACTTAACGTGCAATCATCTTCAGCATTTGAATCGTCAGCGTTGTTTTCATAACGGTGTACCTTCATCCTCAAGAACAGCGCGTTTTTTTTTTTTTTTTTTTTACATCAAGCGCTTTGAGAACTATGGATGAAAGAGATGAGTTAGCGTCCACGTGCCCCATTGTGTGAAAGATGTCTTAAGAGAGGGTCGATGAAACGTGTGTTTAAATTGATAAACACAGAAGCCACGTGAAATATAAAAGGTAGTAGTTGTAATAACCGGTTTGACAATGTTATTGTGAACACGCTTTAGAATGTAAGCTTGGGATGATGTAGAGAAAAAAAAAGTCTGGATCCGACTGTCATTCACTGGAAGAGTGTCAGAAGCTCAGATCACAAAGTTTCGATGAAAGTATTACTGAATTCTCGTGAGAAAGGGACCGCTACTCTTTAAACACAACCATAATCAAGACAATCTTTGACAATTTGATCGAATGTGGCCCAACTACATTTAGGGGTTACAAGTATCATTAGATTTATGGTGCCGCGACACGCCAAAGATCATCTCAACTAATATGATTACTTTGAGATCAGTACAATTTTTTCCACCCAATATACACGTTACAGCTATCTTTGTATTACAAACCAAAATAACGCAAAAATCATTGCAAGAGCACACTCGAGAGCCATTATAAAATTATAGGCTCGATCGAGCAACGCAGCATATAAATCACTGATCGACCCGTTGATTGGCTCATTTTTATCGCCACGATCTAGTGATATACGACACGGGATAAATATAATTTAACAGCTCTTCCGTGCTCGTGCGGCCCACGAGTCGAGTTCTCGGGCTTATACAAGGGTATTATTCGCACGGCCCTACCGCCGCCGTTGGCGTGCGTTATTTCGAGTGTATAGGAATATTACAGGTATTGCTCTCTCCCTCTTCCTCCACCCCCATCTCCTCCACGTCATCGTCTTTTTGCTCTCCCTTGATTTCCTGTTCGAACAAATTTTCGAGCTACAACCGTGCGCACATGTATTCAAAGTAAGTATATGAGTATTCGAGCGCCGCGACTTCCCATCATCCATCCCACAGTCTGATATCAGGTGTTCTCAGAAAATGCCCTACACAGCGGTGGCGGCAACTCGATGAAGCTTGGTCGAATAAAAAAAAGTCCCCCCCCCTATACGCCTCAACCTGGTAATTTATTGCGACGACAAAGTGGCTAAACTTGACATGTTTGACCCTCTCCCCCTCTCTCTTTTTCTCGTGTACGGCGCAGTACCTAACATGCTTTAGCCAGCAGGCGGCGTCAAAAAAGTCGGATACTTTAATCCCCGATCTTTAAGATCGGCAGCGTGTGCGTGCGCGAGTGAGCGCAGCAGCGTGCGTGCAGGAATCGACTCCCAATCACGGTAACGCAACCTCGTTAGGCGACTCGCGCGCATACATAAGAGATTCCCTCTCCGACAATGCCTCCTGCAGCTCAGAAAGAGAGAGAGGGAAGGAGAGAGAGAGAGAGATAGAAAGAGAGTGTGGCTCTTCGCTGCCCATTCCCTCTTGATTCGATGATATCCTGTGTGGTAGCAGTGGCTACGTGTATATATACTATGTGTTGGCGACGGCAGTCGACGGTTATGTGAGAAAAACGTCCGGTGCCTCGCGTGCAGGAGTGCATGTATACACCCATACATATATGTATACATACATGCATACGTGCGTTCACGAGCTCGAGGCATTTTTTCTTGCACCTTCACTCTCTCACGGCTGGATAAGCAAGAGGCCCCGAACGAGGGAACGAAAGGGCCGCAGTTGGATAAGACAATGGGCGCTTGTTTGGCAACGCAAGAGCGAGTGAGAGGGACGGAGGGCGAAGAGAGAGAGAGAGAGAAGACGACACCACGAAAGAGAGAGGGCCTCATCCGCATGTACGAGGAAGTCGCAGACGGACAAGTATTATATGGGCCCTGAGCGAGCGTGAGGCAAGAAAAAAGAAGAGAGAAGGAGAGAGAACTGCAGTGGCGAGGATGAGCCTGTATATACCAAATATAAAACCAGTTGGCGGGTGGGTAAACAAAAAAGAACGAGTCAGACGGACGCCGCCGCCGCCACCGCCACCGCACCTATGTGTGCGCATCATCCTCTCGCGCAAGAAGAAGATGAAGAAAAAGACGAAGGAGAAGTCGAGGTTACGGGAGAGTGGGCCCTGCTTTATTGCTAATTCGAAAACAGCTCCACAATGTACTCTCTGTCTTTCTTTCTCAAGACCAGATCATCCGTGAACGCTAGCCTCGTTGTGCTGCGAAAAACTGTATGCTGTTAATTTCAGTGCGAGAAAACAAGGCCCACCGAGCGGAAGTCGTCAACACATTGGCTATCTCGGGCCCCTCGGCTCGACTCTTCTCGCGCCTCCCCGTAATTGACAAATTGGAAGCTTATTATGTTAGAGAGAAGCCCGGCGCTGAGCCCGCCGGCTGTCGAGATGGGAGACGCTCACGGTACACGCAGCCAGCTGGCTCTGCGAAGCCCGAGATGTTGCAGCAACGTATAGCTACAGCAAGAGAAGATCGGTGCGCCGAACCGAGCCTGAGAGAGAAGGAAGCGCAAGAGCCGAGGAAATCCGAGCCTAGCCGAGTGTTACTGCGAGCAAGGCCCTCTCTCTCCTGGCACGGGACGGTCCTGCCAGCGAATGCCACCCAAGCGGCTGCGCGTGCGCGCGCGCTGTGTGGCCGAAGGGCCCAGAACGTGCCGATCGTATCCGAGAGCTGCCGAGCGCGCGCCGCCAGGCCACCCCGGTAGAGCGCGCGCGTGCCGCTACCCGTGTGGTCCACAGAGACCAGCGGAGCGTGCAACGGATGGACGGCCTCCGCCTTCTCTTCTGTTCGCTTTCTTTATACTTACATTCTTCTTCTTCTCCTTCATCTTCTTCTTGCACACGCGTGTGCGTGTGAATCTTTGTGCGTTGACTGATATACTTTCGCCACTTGCCTTCTCCGCTCTTTTTATTCATTCCTTCTTTCTCTTCCTCCCGTCTTTTTTTGTGCAATTTTATTTCATGCTGCTTCATTTAACATCTTATCAACGACTTTTTGTTTCAGCGCAAATCACCACTGATTTGTCGGCTTAGCTTTCATTCTTTTTTTTTTTCTTTTCTCTTTTTTTCAATTTGTTCGGTGCTTAACGACTAGTTTAGAAATATACTTTCTGTATTCGTTAAAGTAGAAAATTAAAAGTGCGTGGAGACCAAGTCAGTTATTAGTCCACCCTGTCGCATTAAGTGGGATTAAAAGCATAACGAGAACTAAAGTCGCATGTCAGGCCTTCTATTCTTTATTGACACTCGTTTGAGTTTCACCATTCAAAATTATATTGCTGGAAGATCATATTTAAAAAAAAAATTTGCACCAATTTTCTAAAATTACTATTTTTGTAGTAAGAAAAAGTTTACAATTTTACAAACACGAGATTAAATAGTCTAGTGAATTAAATACATTAAAAACGGTACAGAAAATACAATATGAATACTACTCAAATCTAATCAATAGATTTCAACGATGCCTGTAGTATTTAATGTTAATCATATTCATCCTACTTCTTTGATCTGTTTGCTATCACTGATAGTCTTGATTGTCAGTTTAACGCTTATAAAGGATGGTTCCCTGTAGATAAAAAATGAAATTAAATAAAATATTTTTAAATTGTAAAACATAAAGTTTTTCGTAAAAAAAAAAAATGTCGCTTTCGATTCCATATATTTTCCAACGCTTGACGTGTTTAAAAATATACGTCGCTCAACATAAGTATAACGTTTATCTACAGTTTAATTATGCAATACATTTGTTGTTCCCGTCTGATGTAGATGCAGTTATTGAGGTTACTTAGCTACATATCTATTTCTCAGTTCAGAAAATTTATTTGACAACACAAGTACAAAATTTTGGACGACATTGTCTGTTACAAACATGTTCATTAAATATATGTAAGCAAAAATATTCATAACTTTGAATAGCTGATATTTTGATAACAAATAAAATAATTTCATTTTATCAAAAAAATTATATTCTTATACCTGAATATTTCTTTAGTTGGAAAATGAAACATAAACTGATAATCAATTTATTAATACACCATACATTTTTTGGTCCACTAAATGTTTAATGTACTCACCTTTTGTATAATATTCAAATTACATTGAAGGGTATAGTATTTAGGTTCTGCTGGTTGTATTCGCTCCGAGCCGATGCAGAGGTTGCGCCCCCTCTAGCCAAAATCAGGCAACATTTCTTGCATGTAAACAAACGGTTTAGAACATATATACATACGTACAGCTGCTTGTGATTGGCACTTGGCAAGCTAGAGAGAGAACGACGATCCTCTCCTGCTGTCTTATTCAGCCAATCACAAGCAGCTATACGCATGTATATATGTTCTAAACCGTTTGCTTACATGCAAGAAATTTTGCCTGATTTTGGCTAGAGGGGGCGCAACCTCTGTATCGGCTCGGAGCGAATAGCGGTTGCTTATTTTCCGATCTGTAACTACATAATCAAAATATTTCAATCGATGATTGGATTGTAATATAATATTTGAAATAATTTACTAACTAAAGCCATGTTATAACGTGCTATTTCCAGGTGAAGTTTGTATAGATTGCTATGATTTAAGGTAAGTAGTAGTTCAGTACAACGACTAGACGATAAATTTTTCTAAAATTTTGCGTGTGGCTTATGTCCAAATTTGGAGATGCCTAGCCGTGAAGTTTCGGAGATGTAAAGTTTTACTGTTGATCTTTTAACACGTGAGAGATAGTAGAGCGCCTGGTTTGGGATTCGAAACGAAATCATTCATAACTTCTGAACGAAACGATTAATCCTTTAAAAAAAACGATATGTAATAATTGATATTATAAATAAACTAAATACTAAGTCTCAAGTCTCAAGAAGCCTAGCCGCACAGTTTTTGTATTTCAGCTTTCCAAAGTTAAAAACTATGGTGTAGTTGCGTGAGAGGGACAATGGCAGCTGTACAGTAAAGACTTCATAACCTATGCATACTCTATAGTGCAGTATGCCACACGGTATACCTAACTGAACTACTACCTTAACTGTTAATTAGGATATGGTTTCTTGTTCATACAGTTTAAATATAGGTGAAACTCTTTCGATTCTGTATTATTTTATTTTTATTGGCAACGTTTTGACTAAAAATTACCTATTCCTTCTTAAGTCAACGCTTTTCATTGTAAGCAGAGCACTAGACGCATACAGATTGTTTTTTTTTACATATATTGACGTTGCTTCTAAATGGTACTGCCCTTAACTTATCCTTCTAATCAACCAATACTAACCAATCTCAAGATCTCATGTAATTAAGTGTGAATTGTAAAGACACGTGGTTGTATGCAAATGAAATTATTCAAAAATTAATCTTAAACGAAAAATTACAACAATCAGGCACGATTGCTTCGCAACAGTGCTTTAAATTTTTGACAGAGCAGTACACTACTTACGAAGACACACATCTCCAAAAGTTTTCATCCGTTTGGCTAAAATTTGGTTTGTAGCTTCATTTTCATATCACAATAGAACAGTTTCAAATCCCGAAAATTTTGTCGAAGGAAAAAATGTTACCAGTTCCAAGATTGCACAAGTCTGAGATATTAGAATCTGTTTTTTTCATGCAACGTTTTAAGCGGATTTTCTAGGTTCGTGCTCAGTCAAAATATAGATTAATCTATGCAATACATAATAATATTCAACACAAAAAATGTAGATAGAAAAAAGTGAAACTTTTGATCACTTATTTAAATCCAAAAAAGGTATTTCCACACCTTTACAATCAAAAAGATAACATTTTACAGGTTTCAGAAAATAATTTTTTTTAGTATATCTTGAAAATTTAAAGACTTGGACATTTTGAGACAAAAAAACGTTGTGGACTTCAGAAAAACACATTTTTAAAATATTTTTATTTATTTTTTCAGAATCATCTTTATAATCAATAATTAAAGAAAACATCGATGAATATAAAAATAAATCATTTTTTGCTGTATCCTTAAGTTTTTTCAAATGTGTGTGTGTAGGTGAAAAAAATGTATACATCCCAGTCAAATACAACTTTTTTGTAATGTTCGAGATACAATAGATGACAATGAACATTTGAAAATAATTTAAAAATTAGGTTTTTGTCGATTATATTGTAGTATAGTTGACATTACGCTACAAAGTTGTGATAAAAACGATAATTTATAAAAGTAGCTAGAAAACAAGTGTAATAGTGTTAATATTGATTAATCGAATAAATTTGTTTGAACTTTTACGAATATAGTTCTACTTTTTGCTCAGGTAAGGAATGTGTCAGTTAGTCAAAGCTGAAAAAATTTATTTGTATGCATAAATTAAGCCACTTCTTTGTAATCTATGAATACTATATAGCAAAACATGGATATAAGTAATTTTACACCAAAAGAATACAATGTTTATAAAAAACTTTGTAAAATTTCGGTAAACGTCGTGTGCTGTAAAAGTAATCTCGAGTCATGTATGTTTCACTGTATCTCGAATGATCGTTGAAGTTGACGGTTTGTCAATGTTACGAAAGAAGAATTTAAAAAAAGGAATTTTTTTCTAAACTTGGAATCAAGGATCTAATTTCGATGAAATGTTACAAAATATGCCTTAAGTCTCAAGTCAAAATTTATACACCTAAATTATTCAGAGTGCATGGTACTACTAATTTTTTTCCATGTGCCACCAGAATGAACCTGGAGAACATAAAATCGTTGTACAGTTGGGATGATCTGTGTTAAATATGTATGCCGTGTTAGTTTAAGTGTTCGTTTTTTTGACGTTACAGTAGTTTTTTTTTACTATAGATTATTCTTTTAGTTTGTTCTGGGATAATTTGGGTACGACGAAGACGGTTGAGGAAGAAGAGAAAAAAAAAGTATATAATTCTTCAAAAAATGGCCCAAAATTATCGGTAAAAAAATGAAGCTCAGTTTCAAAATAACAAAGGTAACAGCAAATGAGGTTTGAACTTGGATACGTACAAATACATTTTTGTTAAGTATCTCTGAAATGTATCCAAGCACATTTAACATTATTTACGAAATGACATAGAATTAAAGTACATGACCAAAAATACTCATTGGCACCAACTCGCCAACATGCAAGGTATTTTTATTCAATAAATTTTCAAGCACGTATGCATTAAAAACCAAAGATGCACTGGATTATCGACAAAGTCAAATAAAAAATATTAATAAGTATGAGAGACCAAAAATTGAAAAATTGTTGAAAAAACACAATACTAGATAGTCAAAGTCGGACGAAACCTCACAACATTTTGGTTCTCGGAAGTAGTGACATTACTCGGAAGCAGCGATAAAATTGGCAAGATATAGTCATTCGATCTGGTACAGATGTAGTTGTGTATTTTTCGAGTGTTCTTTATGATGAAAATGGACCTTGAAAATATTCCCAAGGCTCGGATGAATGTAAAATTATGACTTTATCTGGGCATTGGCGGATGACACGGGAGACGCGGCTTGTCTTGAAATTGATTTTTACCTCGCGGTTTATGCTGGCCTTAAAAAGAGTAGTTGGCGGTAATAAGAATGGAAAAAAAGGAGAGAGAGAGAGAGAGAGAGAGAGAGGGAGAAAAGGAAGATATTGGAAGGGGGAGGCGTGAGGAAGGTGACTGGTGAGCAGCGAGAGAGAGAGAAGGCCAACAGAGAGGAGAGGAAGAAGAAGAAGGAGAAAAGAGGTTCAAAGAGCCGCCCAGTGGTTAAACAGGCCCACTTCTATGGCACGTACCTACACGCAAGTCTTGAGCTCTCGCGCTATATAACGCATCTCTCCACAAAGAGGGTCCGACGTAAAACGCGTCGATTTTTGTCCGAGAGACACGGGTTTCTCTCTCTCTCTCACTTGAGCTCGGCTCGTTCTCATCTCTCGCTCCCTTTCCATATACATGCATACAAACATCTCTACCTCGCTCGCTCTCCCGGCTCTCTTAGCCAGCAAATTTATTTTATATAAGTATTTCTCTACCTTTTCTAGACCTTTCACAATATTTGGCCGTGGTTTGGCATCTGGCTGCTCCCTCCATACCTCTGTGCTCGGTGAGGACCGAAGACGCCTCGGCAGCTATATACTTAAGCCAGTCGGCCTTTGAGCCGCGCGTGATGGATGGTCCACTCGCTCTCTCTCTCTCTCTCTCTCTCTTCACCTCACCGAGGCTCCACCGTCTCTCTCGCGCGTTGGCTGCTTCTGATGCTCCTCTCTGGCTCCCCGGTTACCGCTGCGGGTGCTGCTTATGTTATATATACACCGCTGCAGTGTCATTTAAGAGGCTGGAAAAATTCTGGTCCAGCCAACGCTCGGAGGTACGGCTCGGCGTTGTATGTATATACGTGCGCTCGCTGGCTGGCTCGTTTCAGAGGTTTATCGTACAGTCATAGTCGAAGAGGCAGCAATGCATATATACCAACCTCCGCATTCCTCGGCGCGTATCTCGACGCTTCGACGCGTTTTCTCTCTCTCCCTTTTTCACCCCGCGTTACGTTATATCTACATATATGCAGGAGATTTACATAGGTAAATATATGTGCACATGGGTATACCTATTGTAAAGTATTACATATATACCAGTGCCTATTTTGCACATGGACGATGGACGTGTCCGATGACTTTTTGCCAAGCTTTGTTGCGCACACGCGAAGGTTACCTATTCCATTTCATTTCTCCACGATTTATGATACGCGCCCGCATCAATTTCGCCAAAGCGTTGGGCAGTGGCAGCTCCTTCGGTTTCCACGGGAGTCCTCGCAACTGGACGATTAATATCCCCACAGCCGCATCTCGTATGTATACATGTGCATACGAGAAGCGATACTTCGGAAAAGGTCGAGGGAACAGCAGAATTCTTTTGATACGTCAAATTGATTGTGCGCTTCATTAGTGACTGTTATGCGGGTGAATGGCTCGGCGAGGGCGCATTGTGTGCTTTTCTCCAGCTTTCCAGCCCTGCTTCGCGCGTATGCGTATATAGAAAAATATGCGAGCTATCGTTGTTTGACTCGACAGCGCCCCCCTTTTTTTCGCAACTACTTGTCTCAATCGCACTCTATTCGCTGCCAATATTGCGCTCTCGTCTTTGAAACCCGAGTTCCGTTCAGGTAACCTTTTTTTTTTTTCCTTCCGTTACTCCCCAGTTGTGAAGTGCGAATTCTGATTGATGAGATATTTTTCGCGTTTTTGTATACCGATCGTTAGTCGTGGTGCTGTCAATTTACCCGATTAGAGCTCGAAGACACAGATATTTCATCGTCATTTGGTATTTTCAATTTTTCATACGTGTACTTTTGTTGGGAAAATAGTTTTTCTAAATAATTTTATACTCGCACTTCAATAAGTGTGTTCTTGAGTGTATCTACAAATGGCAAAAAACACGCATTATCGCGACATGAGACACGGTATCAACGTGCATTTGGATACCTGAATAAGTGTGTGCGTTGTGCCTGTTGTACACATTTTTTTCTTCTTCTCATGATTTTTACATTTTCGATGAAGCAATTTCCCGTAACGGTTTGGAAAGAAATTTCACAACTTGCAACAAATGATACAAAAATCACAGCACATTACCCATGGTCAGTTACAAAACGGCACGCATCCTTGAAACACGGCTTTAGCACACTTTTTTTTTCTTTTTTTTTTTTTTTTAATCTCAACAACGGCGCTCTAACGATCTCGCAGCCGGGGCTCGGCGAGTCCATAAAGCTTTTAACTTTTTATGAACGTGTACACAGAGCCAATTGAAGAAAGAACCCACCGATGTCCCTCCACGACGGTGGAGCTGCGCAGTTCGGCAAAAAAAAAAATAAAATAAAAAAAAAAAAAAAAAAAAAAAAAAAAAAAAAAAAAGGAATATGACGGGTGGGTATGTATTTATCCTGGCTTCCACCCTCTCCTCCTCTCTTTTTCCTCAGCTCCTCGAAGGCTCCGGATCGGCTCGCGCAAACGAGATGCAGATTATCAACCGTTATAAGGAATTACAGCGAATCTCGCTTAAAGTGTGCGCGGATACGCCGAGAGTGAGAAAGCCAAAGCAGTGGAGGAGGAGGAGGAGGAAAGGTGTACGTCCAGAAGAGAGAGAGAGAGAGAGAGGTGGCAGTAGGAGGGACATCCCGGAGCGCTTCATCCCCAAAGTCGGGCCGAAGGTGAGGATGACGCCACCGAGAGTCCCGTTTTCCCGGCAAAGGAGCCGAGAGGGAGAGATAAATTCCCAGTCCGCGCGCCCACTGCGATTCCGTTCCCGATCCCGTTTCCGCTCGTCCACCAGTATCTCCAGCTCGCACCCCAGGTAAATAAATTCTAGGGCTATTATTGGGCCCCCCCAGCCCTGCACTCGCAGAGGGCCCTCTCTTGACTCGGCGGTGCCTTTGAGCCTCACGCCGATGCCGATGCTGCAACACATACCACCCACTCTCTCTCTCTCTCCTCGAGTCTTCCTCGGAAGTCGCAGCAGTGTTTGGATGGCCGAGAGGGGAGGGTAGGGGGCATTACTGGCATGTCTTTTCTTTCTTCTCGACTTTCCTCGCACACGGCCCAACGAGTATCTAGATGTATTAAACACGCGTTGGTTTGCCCGAAACAGCTGAAGACGTGTTCTATGCGCCGCGCATTTCCAGCCGTTGCTCTTGTTTGTTTTCTCCGGCGCGCAACAATAAGTGTACATTTTTCCGTTTGCCCAGTGCACCTCAAGTTACGCGCTCCACAATAAATATTTGGTCCATTCATCGCGCACAAGCCGGTCGGCCGTACAGATGGCCCCAGTGCCTCATTTTTCCACGTGTAATGGCTGATGTGCCTGCACTTATGCATAATATATCCAAATGTACGTACTAGTTCCTTTTTTCTTTTTATTTTCACTTTTATTTCTTGCGTGATCGAGGATACCTTGCTGGCTTAGCTTTTTACGTATATAGGCGTAGTGTTGTATACAAAGCAACAACAAAAAAATTAACTACAGTGCAAGTTGAAAAAGTGATTATGTCGCCAACTGATATCGCCGGAGAAAAACTGTCTATGATAGAATGCAGTTTTCCAAAACTATTGCTTTCGATACATCTGAAATGTCCCAATTTACAGCTGAATAGTAACTCAAATTTTCGAGTCATAAGATTGCTTTTTTTTTTCAAATAAAATAATTTTTTTTACATAAATTTTTACGAACTGTGCGCACAACGGTTATTGTACATGTATATACTATTGCAATTGGCATATAGTGTAAATCTGCCTCAAATTCATTTTGAATCAATCACGAATGGGGACCGATAATTTACATAGCTTTTGAGCTATTGGACCACGGTTGAAAATACGTACATGAAAAATTAGTTTCCCAGAGATACGAGCCAAGAGAGCAAAGTCCGGGTCTCGAATACGTGAGCATGTGTTACCAAGCCCCCGAGCTACAAGAACCGCTGCCTTAACTATTATGCCGCCATAGCCGTGTAAAATAAATTATTCAAACTTAGTTATAAAGTGAAAAAAAGTGTTTCACTCTTAAATCAGGATATAAATTTTGGGTTAAACCTTTTTTTATAAATTGAACAACAGCTTTTTACTTTGATTACGCAATACCTTTTTTCTATGAGCAAATTGTATTAATACAATGTTAAAACTTTTGTTTTTACCGATTTTGGAAAAGAAATTGTTTAATATACGACCCTCTTAGAGCCAAGATATTAAAAAAAGTGCGTGTGGATTTTTAATTTTTGATGAATTTGTGTGAAAATAGCACGTGTACAACGTTTAAATCTTTCAGTTGAATAATTACTTTTTCAATAAAAATGAAACATGTACATTCGATCGTTGGCTGCAGCCTATTCCAAAAACTACGTTACAGTTATGGTTACATTGTACTGCACGTGCTTCGTGTCTATTTTCAGATGGTTATCACAAAATTTCTACAGCTGTCAAACATCGTATCGTCCATGCATAAAGCTTTCACCATTGCTACTTATGGAAATTGGGTATTGTACATTCACGTTACACACATAAGGATCTACTACGTATTTTCTAACAAACTACCAATAAATCAAACAAAGTAATCTTCAAATTACCTGTCATGGTGGTATTTCCAGCCATCTTGTCGATTTTTGTCTCTTCTAACTCCAACTTTGTAGGCATAACCTATTAGCCATAATGTATTGGAGTGCCTTATATTTTTGTCAGAGCAAAAAGTGGAACCACTTACAAATCGTTTATTTTTAATACAAAATAAATTTTGAACCTAGTATAATGGTGAACTCAAGTAATTCTTATCCAAATGGGCTCAAATTTTGTTCGTAGTTTCGAGTTGAATGTGTAAGCTGATGCATGGTATTCCAACAGTTTTTATCGGAGGGAAAAATTGTGAAAATATTTTCACTATAAAACTCTAAGAGTTCAGGAGTGGCTCTAAGTTTTCACACGTGCATTTTATACATTTGCGTTCAATGAAAAAGTTGTGGATCAAAGTAAAATATAATTTTTTAGGCAAGATCAATGTATGAGATTCCCTTACAATTTTTTCAGAGCACAAAGTGTAACCACTTCCGAATTTTCTATTTTTAGTATAAAACAAATTTTGAACCTAGTATGAGGGTGATTTAAGTTGGTTACATGATGTAAGTATGTATGAATATATGCATGTTATCAAATTTTTCGACTAATCGATATTAAACTTAGTTGGATATGATAACAGAATAATATAAAAATTAAATCTTATCATTAAAATAACACTTTTTGCTCTGGCACCTCCTATATTGGTTGAGCCTCATATGATAGACGAAGTGTTTTGTATGAATTGAGCTGCTTGTTTGTACGACATATTTACTCTTTAATACAGTGCAAGTGATCTGCAATGAAAAATAGATGTGAAAACAGCGAAAAAATTGTTTTTCGTCCGTGAACAGAAAAAATTTGAATTCTACAACATAGTGTTAAATAGAAAAGTTGTGAGGCTCATTAAAATGAAACTTTTTTGTGGAGTAAGTTTTTCTATTTATTGCTGTGAATATAATGTGGAAAAGTTAGATGCTGTAAATGGTAAAAATCGTTTCAAATTGGCTAAAAACTCGTTTGACAGCATCCAACTTTTCTACTTACATTTGTAGGTAAGATTTTAAATGCAAAAATTGTAGATCTCATAAAAACAAAATTTTTCTGTATAAGTAATTTTTGTTGATACTGTCGTCCTAACACTTTAAACAAAGAAATCGTTTTAAAGCATGTTATTTTTATACGTGTCTTTTGATGACCAAATTTTAAACAAAAAACTTAGAGATCTTATTGAAATAGACTTATTTTTGTTTGGCATTTATGTCTTTAGTGTCATCTTAACATAAGATAAAAGAAAAAGTGTTTCGAAATAGCCGACAAATTGATGTGCGATGTATTATTTTATTATTTGACATTTGGTGATAAAATAAAATATTAACTTAGTTTAATAGTAAACTATAAGAATTAACTCCAACTAAAATCCTACGGTTAAAATTACACTTTCTGCTCTGGCAAACCATGCATTAATCATACCTTAAATGCAAGACTCTATGTTTTGCATAAATTTAGACGCTTGTTGAGTAATTTTTTTATCTATCATAGAACCCACTTTGCGGTGACCATTTCTTTTTTCAAGTTGAGTCCAAATTTAGACGCTCTAATGGCTACATACTAGTAAAATTCCTAAGAGCTTTTTCTAAGTCATTGTGATTCCCTTTAGTCTCTGCAAGCGTCTCATAATGTAGAATGCAAGCTTAACTCTACATCTGAGCTCAGAGGTGGGCAGTATTTTATAAAGTTTAAATACTCCAAGACGCTGCATTCGAAGTTTTAATTAAAGTTATGTAAACACTATATAAAATACTTGATTTACTTGATGAAATAGTAAATAAAACAAAATAATGTAGCAAAAATTTTATTTGAATTAAAATATTTGAATTAAAAAAATTTTTTTTAATTGTATTTAAATACAAAAAAATATTAAATGCAATATCTTATTCTTTGTATTCTTCCTTAACTTTTTTCTGTTTCTCAAATATCTTAAATAAAATCCTTTTATAAATAAAATTATTTATTTATTACTTTGCTAAAGTAAATGTTTTGTTTGAATAAAATTGTATTTAAAATATTGCATTTCAAAAACAAATGTCAGATTAAAGAGTCACGGTACAGCATTTAATGTTTCAACTTGGGTTTACCATCACGACACTACAATAAATTAATGAATAAGTAATTAGTAATAAGATGAGGACAGTGCAAATACTAAAAAAAAAACAACGTACAACTTCTGTTTTTGTGACGTATTATGCAAGAACATCGAAACCATCGTTCACATGTAGCCGAATAGAGGTTCCATTATACACACTTAGGTAATAAAAAAAGGCAAATCTTATATTGTCAAAACTAGGCAGCTGTCTATATGATTGCTACAATTATCTGCTACGATAAAAAATATGTTTTCAACAAAATTTTTCCATATGATTAAAAAAAAATTATCAATACTAAACCAATGGTTAAGGTGGTTCTTCACGATGGTGCCGTATCAAAGCGACACGGGACCCTGTGGTTTTCTAATTTTCGATTGGCGTATTATTTGCAACATAAAATATGTTGTACTTGCACTTGACTATAATATCATTGCATTTACATACAAATAAACGTGCTAATAAAGTCAGAGTAAGAGTTATGAAAAAATTTTTTTTTGACGCAAGGTTCTGAAAACGGCATGTACGCTCCTACTCAAGCAGACGTTGCCGCCGATTTCTGCATGATCGATAACTGATTACGTTTACGATTAAATATCGTATACTATTTCCCTGATTAGCCCATACTTTTGTTATATTATTAGAAAGCTGAAAAGTTCTTCTTTCACTACAAACTTTTTCTATTACGATCTTAAGTCTACTTTACGAGATATTACATGATATCGTAGTATGGAAAAGTAACGTACATAAGAATACATGTTAAAAGTGCATTTTTTGACTGACTTGTTTTCAAAAATTTGCCTGATAAAGGGACTTGAAATTTTAAGAGAAGATGTCTTATAACTTTAATAACAATCCCTCCAAGTTTCTCTGTAAGTTTAAGTAAATGGGTTAGGTGAAGAACCACCTTAAGTAGTACCGTATCCCACTGTTAAAGCGGGGTGATTAAGGAAAAAATTAAGGAAATTTCACCTGACTTTAAGGAAGGAAACTTCAGAAATTTACTCAAAATTGGGGGGAGGAGGGTTATTAAAATTTTTCTTTATAACTACATAATACATCAAGATATAAACGTGTGTTACATAATTATCATTTACATCGTGTACTTTTAGTTATTAGAATTTTAACACTATTTTTAAAATAATGTATACAATAACTGAAAAATTGGTTAGTATAATGATTATACAAATAGGTATATTTCAATATTACACTGTTATAATAGATTAACAAGTTGTTGTTGTAAACTTTTTAATAAACTTCTCGTTTTCTACACGGTAAAGATTTTGACAGTACATTTGCTCTAAAAATTACCCTTCAAAACGAAACTTGATCATAGTTTCTAAAGTAAAAATCACTGTATTTATTTTTTCCGTGAACAACTGTACAAGAGTTAACGTATGTAATGGGTTGTTAAGGGTGTTAAGAGAAAACGTATAATTAACCCACGAGTGAGACTAAGAATAATAACGCGAATCATGAAATTGGCGTGGCTTAAATCATTTTGAAGTTACATAAACTTGCACTTTCTCTCCTTTGTTGGCTCATTTACGCGCGTGACATTGAAGAAGCGATGGTGGAGTCAGCATCTGCAGGCGTCAATACGCCACAAACAAACGCGCGCGTGTTATTGCATACTTGCACAATCACTTTAATAATTTTGCCTCTATACGACGATAAATCAAAGTCAGAGTCACTCTCTGTACCCACGCGCTTACCAACTATTTACCTTTCTTGCTTTAAAACTTTCATGTACCTAACATGCGTCATATATAATCTATGGCTTGCTCGCACATCTCTCACTCTTCAAACAGCATCGCGGGGGCGATCGCCTTTTGGGGATTTACTTTTATTAGTTTCCGCAAATTCTGTGCGAAAGATGATTAACGTATGAGCGGACGCCTTCTGATATAAATGATGCAGGCGTTACATAAAAATTTCGGAAGGTTAATCATGCACCATTTGTGGATGTTGTAATTTAAGTGCATGGGAGGAAGAAAAACGTAAAATAGTTATTATATTGAAAAAAATACTTTAATTTTAATTAATTAAGGAAGCCCTATGGTTAACATATTATACATTTATTTAATTAAATACAAGAAAGTTTTTGCCATGTATAACTCTACATAGTAACTCTATAGATACCAAATATAGCTCTACCAACAGAAGCAAAAAAACAATAAGTAACTTGTGAATTTGTAATATATGTTTTTCAACACAAAATACATTTTGAATATATCAAAAAGGCATAATATATGTATACATGGCAAAATAACCCGGATTAAATTACTAAATGACGTGGTCTGTCTGGTAAAAAACAATAATTTACTTTACTTAGCACATGTATAAAAGTAATTAAGGTATCTGTCATAGCGTCCCAACTTTACCGTTGTTTTCAAGGTAAACATTAATGTAAATCTTCTCTCCACGAGTCAATAGCTGTTTTTTAAAACGTTTTCAATAAAGGCAGTGCAATAAGATATTAAGTTTTAACGCCAAACGTGATACAGTTTTAGAAGCATCATATTTTTTAGACAAGTATTCTATTAAGAATTTTAAATGTATCCCAGACAAATTCGTTTAATTTTTATTTATAATTACATTGCATAATAATTATTTTTATATCACACACGGAAGGGGCGAAGCCATATAAATATACAACATATATAACAAACAATTAAAAATTTTTATCTTCCCAGTCAATTCTTTTTTTAGCCGACTTTCAGACATTGTGATGCAGCGTCATATGTGAATTGCCAATATATTATTTAATACGTATATATATGTCTTTGTAATTTACCTGACTTCTGTTTCATTTTAAGACCAATCATTACATCAGTATGTGTACCTTGAACAGCTGGCGTTGAGGATGAAATAAGATAAGATATATAAATAGAGTAAAAATAGATAGATAATAATTAAACATAGTAAAATTTCATTTCAAATTTTTGCAAGTTCCCGTAGATAAAAGTTCACAAAAATTATCTACTTTCACCACTCATTAAGGTAGTACTGTCGCCTTACTAGTCGAACGTGTAACTACTCAAAAACGAGTGTTAAGTTGTACGAAAACTACGAATACCTAAATAGTTTACGATGGAAAATTATGCAAAAATTCGTAGCTAATCCTCGACATATTTTGTTGATTACAATATATACTAGAAATAAAAAATCGGTTTGTTTGTCTAGAAAAATTTTTAACATAAAAATAATACTGCAACTGAAATAAGTTCACGACAAAGTTTTTTTTATTATTATTTATCATTACCTGTTTACAAGAGAGTTTACTTTGAGAAGCAAGAATAATGATTATGTCAACTTTTTTTTCTTAGCAAAGTATTATATTTTCAAAATTTATTTATTTAATTGGTTTTAACAATTGACGATGTCATTATTCATTGTTCTACCTTCAAAATTCTACCTCGAGTTTTCATAATGCATAAAAAAAAATTTGGTTGAACTTTAGAGCTCAATAGTCTTTGGCTGGAGACGAAAATTATTAGTTTGCAATGTATAATGCAGGATATCCAACATACATGTATTTTAAGTTTATTTTATGAGATTATTATGCATATTTACGACAGTAACGTCACATCATCGTAAGACTACTAAGTTTTACTTATATTTTAAGGTGTAGGTATACATTTAAAAATCTACTATTTAAATATTAAATGAAAACAGCTAAATAAAAGTTTTTCTTATTGGTTACATTTAGGCATCAAACAATTGATTTGAAACCTATTACTTATTTGTTATAACTGGAAACTATTCTGGGTATCATAGTACAAGAAAATATTTTCTAAGTTTAGTTACAACAAAGAGAGTAGACTTTTATAATTACAATGAAGCTGTTTTTTTTTTTTAATTTACAAGTTAAAAATTTCTTTTATTTACGCATACCAAACTCTCGTAATTTTGAAAATAGGACTGTTATATATTTCGTACAGTTCAGGCAAAAATGTATTATTATGAAAGACTGTATCAAAAAATTTAGCGCTCCTTCGAGCAAACATGATGACAATGCGTGCTTTCGTAAGTTGAAATTTTTTGCTTATTTCAAATACAACGTCAGGATGATATTACTTGATATTGCGAGAGTTTTTTGCAGATGTGTGAGATTTTTTGCGTTTTTTTGTAAATTTGGTAATACCCTTGAGTTTTCCATTTATTTATTATTAAACACTTTCACTTTTTATTTTCAACACTTTTGCTGTTGTTAAAATATTTGGCAATTTTTTCATCATTTATATATTAAATTTTTTAATTATTAACTATCACTTTCAAATACTTTTTGTGCTATTGGGTTCCTATACATTTTTTTTCTTTAAAATGATTGTAGAAAATACATCTCATAAAAATTTTCATTTTTTAGAGTGATTTCTTCGTAAATAAAAATGTTTAGTTTGGATATTGAAAAATTTATAATAATTGCTATTGCTGATAGTCCAATTGATCATGCTTATGTTCTGAAGTATTTTACTGAGTTGTAGTATAACGATTTCGTTTTTCACAAGTATGAGCTTTCTGAAGTAGCATAATGATATTTTATGTAGCAATTATTAAAAATACGTTTTTAAAATAAATAATAAATTACGGTCAATAAAAAGTGTGTTTTAGGCCCTTGTGAATTTAAACTCTTAAATAGGACCATAAAAACGTATGTACAATGGATACAAGAATTTTTACTACCTTCTAAAGAGGAATTTTTTCTGTTAATATCTTTTATTTTTATCGAGAATGTACTGATTTTTAAAAAATATCTAGTAAATCATTGAAAGCACTCTAGAATTGAAAAATTATTTGCGCGTAAAGACATTGTGAGCTATGTTTAAATTCCTATCTTTTACATTATACATTGAAAAAAAGGAAAAAAAAAAATTGTCAGAAACAATCCTAATGACGTGCTAAAGCGTCCCTCTCAAGTTTCCGAGAATCAGCTGAAAAATTTTTACGAGTTGATCCTTGAATCCGTGCTAGAATCCAAAGTGATAGATTGTCGTAATAAAAATTTATATCCCATCGGAGATGATTTGTTACGTACTGACAGGTAATTTTAAGAAAATGCTCTTCCAGGCTCACGGAAATGAAATACATAAAAATGTGTATCAGAGACAATTGGCCAGGGATGTTGGACCGGCATAATGGCTCCTTTTTGAGAGGGCAATAAAATCATATTTGTAAAATTTACAATTTAACGTCGAGCATGCGGTCGCGCATGTTCATTTGAGGGTAAAAACATTGATTGATTATTTTACTGCAAGGGACGGGACAGGAAAAAACGTTCCCAGTACGCACAGTGAGGTGTTGACTTGTAAAGAGGCACTGGCAAATAAAATAAACGACCCCATGGGGGAAAGGGGCGGCCGGTGTAAAACTCCAGGTTTTGACTTTCACCGCAACAATGCGTTGTTTTGGCTTGAGGCGTCACTTCCAGTGTGTGCTTTTCATTTTCGAGGTCCGGAAATCGATGCTGTGCCTGTGCGACTCTGTAAGCATGTATCTCCCGATCCATGAATGGCGTGACGTGTTCGAGAATTCGGGATACTTCAAACGAGCATTCTTGGTTCACCACTGTGTGGCGTATATTATGTGTCTAGTACCTATCTGGCCTGGTGGCCTTGCGCCGCTTGAATTATGACTTACCTCAAATGTCCGGAATTTTTCCAGAAAAAATGCTGCGCAGCTTCTGTCTTTTGTAAAAGATAGTTTTGGTGTCGCAACCTTTTTTCTTTCTTCACTTTTGGTCAACTTTTACTTAATATACCTACGTAGCTGACTGACTCAATGGAATATTGCTACAAATTGCATGGGTCAACGTAAGAGAACATGTGTCACAACTTTAGGACTCGTACAGAGCTACAGTTGAGTACGTTAAACAATGATGGTTATCACTCTTTTTCTCTCTGTAGTCGTCGAAAACTCAATGGTTAATTGGATTATTATGTTTTATAAAGTTGGTATTCATTGACTATTTAGCACGAAGTTAATGAATGATTTCACTAGTTTCGATCATATTTTTGTACTTCTATTTAGATGGTTGTATTCTAAGGATAAATGGTAGTATAGTAATACCGACCAGTTGGAATTTTCCACTAATTTTTTTCACGTAAAAATTTAGCGAACGCTTTATCTAATCAACATGAGCCCTACTTACTGTGAAGTGTAGGTGTATATTTAAAATTTTGCAATAAAATATATGCTTGTCATGTCAAATGAATTATCAAAAAAAGATTGGACAAGTATACAAAAAATTAAGGAGAAAGCACATGTACGCTTTTCTCATTTTCAAGATTGCCTAAATTATTTGACTGTTTTTCATACTTTTTTAATAAATATGTATATTTTTTTCCTCTTTTTACTGTTGCTTCTTGTCATCTCTGATGAGGACTTCCATGCGTTTTTAACAATCTATAGTGTCTCCATTTTGTACTCATGCTTTTATCTTCTTCTATAAAATATGTTTCTATATTCTTTGTATTCTTCCTTAACTTTTTTCTGTTTCTTTCTATTTTTTTTATTCCAGATTTCTGAATTTTAAAAACCACTGGCCGACCATCGTGTCTGTTTAAAGAGAATTTTAAAGTTATCCATTCACATTTTTTCGTCTATTTTTTATTCTCTCACAAAGTACAGCACACTCAAAGAAAAATTCATAAAAGTTTTCACTACTAAAGTCACGATAAAATTGAGAGGTTGTGTCAATTACTATTATTTTCAACGTAATTTTGATTCTTGTGAAATAACAGTGTCATTTTTCAATACAGGATACATAATTTCAGCTCTGATTAAAAGAAGGAAATCTGTGGTAATAAAAGGCAGCGAACATAGCAGAACAGGCGTCTACTCCGGCTGATTAAGATATTGATTGTAATTCCTCGTAATTAAGTAATAAGTGTTATTTATATGGATAATTGTTAGCAAAAAATTACATCGCATTATGAGTTGTGCATTCATAGCGGGAAGGAAAACATTTTGAGAAAGACATTGTGCGTAGATAGAGGTATGCCACAGGAATGGAGTCGGATTTAGCCATGTGGACCCATATACACCTGTGCAGGCGCCGACCATCTGCAACTTTCTTTCCAAGGAAGTGATGGCAAAGGTTATGCGCCCTTTAAACAGGAAAGAACAAAAAAGTAGAGGAAAGACAAAAGAAAGGATGGTAGAAAGTTGGTGGCTGATCCGCAGACCAAGGGAGGCGTTTGATCAACCCTCACACATGATTTAGAGACTGTAAAAGTGAGGTGTTAACCTTGGGTAGGAGAGAGAGAGAAAGAACACCCCAGCCAGTTTTTAGACTTATTATAGAGAAGATAACTTCACTCATAAATCTAGCTATGCCGATGTTTTAAGGACTGCGGGCGAGCTCACTCGACGAACTGGCCCAGGCGTTCGCCCCACCCAGAAAAGACCCGTGAAGCGCCTCTGCAAGATGTCAAGGTGTTGGCTCCTCTCAACGGGAACTGGCTGACAGTGGGGCCTCATACAAACTAATCCAGATAAATGAGTACTGACTGTCTCGAGAAAAATTACCTCGCGAACCCCCCCCCCCCCCCAACACCATTGAGAAAAATCTCTGACTGTTCTATAAAAACCAAATAGTGAACTTTTTCGACATCCAGCATGGAAAAAATTGAATGGTTTATGAATTGCATAAGGAATATAAAAATGCTATTCAAGAAGTCATCATATTTTTTCAACATTATGTGTATCGTGTCAAAATAAAAATTCTACAAAAAAAGGAATAATTATTTAGAAAGCTTAAACTTTTTACAAACTTTCTATCAACTAAATAAAATTTAGAAGTATAATTAGATTATCAGGGAAATATGGACTTTTTCAAATTTTTTCACCGACTGACTTTTCGATCTGCATAGCGGTAATGTTGGACATTGCAACACGTAGTCTTATTAAAAGGAGTAGTTATCCGTGCTCATTTAAAGAAAGTACATTTTTATGTAACTACCGCATACACAAAAAAACTAACCCAAGAAAGCTTACGTGATTCTCAACAGATTAGCATAACGAAAAAGAATAATAACCTATCAATTTTTAAAAGATATCAATCCAATTGTAAAAAATACAGTAGTTATAAACTTGATAATGGTAGATACAAAAGCATCCTCTGCTGCTTGAGGATATACCCCAGTGTACTAAACTAATCAAATTTTTAGAGCAGGTGTAAAAAAAAAAATTAGCATTTGAGTGTATATTAATCTCTCATAAAAAATTTGAATAATCAGCAAAAATTGAAAATTTATGGGGTTATGTTTTTATCACTAACATGACATGCGCGTGAAAAGTCACTGTGCATCCAATAGTGTTGTAATGTCATTGATAATTTATTTATAGTTAGATACAGAAGTAAGCTCAACATATAATAAAAATACCAAAGTTTTGCTCATACTTTTTATTATACTTACCTTTACTAATTTTCATAAGGATATGTTTAGTAAATTTTAGATGTGTTAAAAATGACATCATTTCGATTTTTCACTTAAGATTACACGTTAAATTTTTCTCCTTAAATAAGTAACGAACATTTAAAAATGTATTTCAAGTACATAAAGCATTAATTGTATGAAGTTTCAATAAAACCTGTTCTGTAAACTCAGTGCTTGGGTACTTCCTTAACTACAATCAAGCTCTGCAAATCAAAATAAAATTTTTTCTAGATCGAGTATAAAAATTTACCCAATACATTTTCATAAAATTTTGTGCACACGGTTAAAAAGTAGTTTATAAAATGGAATTCTTGTTTTTTTTTAAATTAATCTTTATCATATAAAGATTCTGAGTGGGGGTAAGAAACGTTTACGAATAAACTATAAAACTTTCAAGTTTAAATTAGAAGTAAGAGAAATAAAACAATTTAAAAAGTAGCCTTGAATTTTTTTACAAACTTCAACAACTAACTTTCCATGCAACATCAATTTAAAGACGCTTTCATAGGTTGGACGCTCAATTGGACTAGGGATTAAGTTGTGAGTCTCCTTCAGCCTATGGTATTTTCAGAAAGAAATAAATGATTCCAGGTTATTTTAATTGACATTCTTCTGATTTAGCTGAAACTTTATTATAAGTTCTATACTAAAAAAGAGACCCATATTTTTGTATTTTTTTCATTTTTACCGTACTGTGGACTCTAGAAAGAATTGGAATTTCACGTTTTCGGTAATTTTGGGCTTAGGGAAGGATTTTTAAAGTAACAAATTATAATTGTTCCTAACAATTTAAATTTTCAACGATTCGATCGTTATCATTTACATTAAAAACTTATTTATAAGCGACTTCCGTAATTTTCTTTGCTTTTTCCTCAGAGTAACTTCTTCGCCTAAATTTTTTTTTCATGGAAGACAATCCTAAGGTAATTAGACCTTCATTCAAAAATCAACACGAGAATTCACTAGTATAGCATTTTCACCTGATGGTCTAGAAGTTTCTCCAGTATTGATTGTATCAGCCGTGTCTATACTGTATAAATCTTTTTTAATTCGTGGCTGTAAAAAATGTAGTACTTTATTAATGACATCGACGAGCCTAATCACAAGACTACAAACTACAAAGACTTTATACGATGATACACCTGGTGTTTGTACATTACAATAGTAACGTACCATTTCAAACTGTTCATTTTGGTCCTCGTCATTACTTTGTTTGTTCACTTTCTTTATACGTAGGCAATAAGAATTGCAGATTCTTTGCTGTAACAACTGCATATTTACTGATAAATTTAGCGCATGTAACTAATTTGTATTCACTTTTCGCAAATTGAGGGTTCTTCTTTTTGCATAAATGATTTTATTAAAAAGGTTAAAACATGCGTCTGTACACCATATAAATTTTTAGTGCTTTGAATTGTTTTGATTCTTCATTTTTGCATTGTAAAACTAAAGTCATTTAAATCTAAATATAGCTTAATTTTTTTAAGCGAGTCTCTTAAGCTGCTGAAGACTGATTTCATTAGACTACAATTATCATTTAAGTAACTATGCTTAAGGAGGTTTGGGAGAAAATTTCAAAATGTAGAATCTTGCCAAAAAAATACATGTTATATTTGAGCATATCAGGAGTGCATATAAATTTTTTCAGATTTTTCAATGAGAAATTTTCGAGAAAAAAATTATCAAATATTGTCAGTTTAACACGGTCTCTTATGAAAGAACAAGGTTAGGTCGCCTTTTAATTAACAATTACGATACATTTAAAATGTGTTGGATAAAAAAAAATAGTATATTACCCACCAAGGGAGGTAAGTACGGTATTCCCTCCCGGGTGTGTAATTACCTCCCGAGCCGAAGGCGAGGGGGGCAAACACCCGGGAGATGATGCCGTAATTTGTTCCTGAGGCCCGTATATGATTTTTTCTCTTCCTCCGCTGAAAATACGACGTTTTTCCCTGATTTGAGGGAGAAAAGTGCAACATAACCTCTCAGGTGAAAATCGCAGTTACTGCTTATTAGGGAAAGTATTTTGGCATCCTCTGCGAGGAAATTGCCTCCCGAGCTGTAGGCGAGGGTGACAACCACGCAGAGGATGGCACAATACTTTTCCTATGAGCAGTATGTGCGATTTTTTACCTGGGAGGAATGTGGCACTTTGCTCCCCGAAATCAGGGAACAAAGTCTTATTTTCGGCGGGGGTATGAGAATAGTAGTTTTCCTACGAGTTTGAAAAGTCTTTGTTTGGGAACCGAGAGGTTTGCGGCCCGATCCGAAGGCGAGGTCCGTAACGAGCTTCGTAAAGGAGACTTTTCGAACGAGTATCGGAAAACTGCTTTTTTGCCCGAGGAAGTACAAGCCTCCCAAAACCACTCGAGGGCGGAAAATAAGTTTTTATAGATATCTTAGTACAAAAGGAAGATGCTCAACAAAAAAATCACGACTCGCTAGGCATTTTTCAAAAATACAACCAATTACAGTCCTACAGACTCAAGTTTGTAGAGTGCAAGAGGAGGTGCACGGTAAACGGGGTAGGGTACATCTGCGCGGGCCGGGGGACTCCCCGTTCCGCGACTCTCTGAATGATAATCCCAAACCTCCTTAACAAAGCATGCTTTTCTTAAGGACGTTGCCTACTTATTGAAAATAATCACAGAAGTCGATGAAAATTGAGTATATAAATATTAAGAGCGTCTAGAAACACACATTTTTTTTCAAACATACGTTATAATACGAATAATTGAGAAATGTAACAATGAAAATGCAATAGTTAACACGTGCTCTTGTGGGACAGCTGTAAATTTTTTATTTAAAAGTTTGATGGAAATCACACAGGACAACAAAATTTGAGGTGTAGAGAGAATGAAGTGTGAGGAACAATTGTGTAAAGTTTGAACTGTTGTTATAACTGATATTACGGAAATATTTGTGACAGAATAATAAAAATAACATAAATTAAAAACATGAGGCAACGTTACATCTACAGCTAGCAGAAACTATAACTTGGAGCTGTAGTGTCACTTGGTGGTATTTTTAAAAAGTCAAAGGGTGTGTCTGATTTTCTGAAGTACCTACTTTTGGAAACATATCTACCTTTCTAGTGATAATTTTGTTTAGGCGTAAAAACACAAACGCATCACATGTCCCTAATAGCACAGAACATGTAAAAACGTTTTTACAACATAATAAAAACCTTGTTCCAACTTCAAAACGTTTTAAGGAGGCTCCATCACGGAATGTACAAGAACTTTGACAGATATATTATTAAAGTTGAGATCGCGCTGAATCCAATGGTATCTTTATTTTTATGGGTTGGCGATCAAAATCCGGAGATAATTCAATACAAAGTCAGCACTTTTCGAGCTCGCTTAACACAGTCTCTTATGGCCGAAGGCATGAAGCAAACTTTTGACTATCAATTAAACTACTAAAATGGAATGTACAAGCAAAAAAAATTTACTTATCGTAACCCTGACACTCTCATCTTTAAGAAACCGGGTGACTTTATAGGCGTTGGCGATGAAAAAATTGATAAAATAGCTAAAATACCTTTTTAGTCTGCAGTTACGTTCCGTGAATGCAGTGACAAACATTGCCAGCCATATTAGTTTAGGGAGCGAAAAATTTGAATTTGTATAATAACATGAAAACTTTTATGATTTTTCAATTTTTATTTGTTCGGTAATAACGCAGTAAATTATGGCAGTCATGAATATTAAATTATTCGACAGCTGACTGTATAAATATGTAGTAAACTATATA
This sequence comes from Copidosoma floridanum, assembly GCF_000648655.2. The sequence continues at coordinate 859,652 of NW_019379514.1, read as the reverse complement.
TAATAGCAGGTGGATTCAGTTAAAAATAAAACAAACTTCATTACCAACATACTACTAGTATAAAAGGAAACTTTCGTCTAGTGACATCGCATCGATCGTCACTGAATTGACTACCGCAGTAGGCGATGGAGCCTCCTTAAAAACGTATTTAAAACATCATGTGCTATTAGGGGTATGTATATATATGTAGGTACATGAGACACTAAGCTGAGAGTAGAAGCAGACAACTTTGAATGTAGATTTTATCTATATATACCTATTACAATTAATGTGCGATGTAGCCAGCCATCGACTTGACGTCGATAACGTAGTTAGCTACATAAATAAACAAAAATAGGCAACGTCCTTAAATGCAGTGCTTGCCCGCTTTGCTCGAACGGATTACCCGCTTTAGCCCCCCCCCCCCCCAAAGCGGTTTTTTCGAGGGTTTCTTTATTTTTAGTAGTAGATCAGAAATTAATAGACAATTATACAATGTTGCTTATTTATTTTAAAGTTATATGTACCCTCTTTAAATTAGGTGTCTTAAAGCAATATTACAATAATCGTAAATAAAAAGAGCTGGAAACAAAGGAAAAAAACACTACAAGTCAAGTTTCTTCTGGACTGAGTTATAGTGAAAATTGGTGCTTTGAAAAATAGTTTAGTACATCACTGTACCTAGAATCAAATGACAAAGCTTCTATTCTGTACGTAGATAAAGACAAGTGGGAAAAAAATCAAAAAGGATAAGTTTTAGTAATAATTAGTTGGCTATATTACTCATACCTAGTAATCTACTGATCACTTTTTCATTTGCGTTTATTACAGATCTCCTTGTGGATGCCAAATTCATGTCACTATTCAAAGTATCTAAGGTCAAATAAAAGTGCGCTAACCCTACAAATTTCACTTTTCAGTTGGATTTATTTGATTCAGCGAATGAAAAATGAAAAAATAATCTTCGAAGAGAACGACTTACAGTGACCAAGAAGTACGTATTATCTTATTGCTATACTAGAAGTACGATGAATTATACAGCAATCAAGTGATAACTTACAAAAATTTTTGAAAATTCATAGTGATCAGTATGAAAAATAAGGGTCACCATGTAACTCAATTTCAGTGCACAGCCAAAATGGACTCTTTCAATAAAGCGTACAAAAATACAGAGGATCATAATGCAGGGTCAGGTAATGATCCTAACACTTATGCCCATTAGGATGTAAGTGTCAAATAATTTTTTCATTAATTACCAATAGTTAGGTAGTGCTACTTAACAATGAATATTTTCAGAAATGGACATTATTTTTTACAAAAAACCATGGATTAGCCCCTTTTCTGTAGCTGGTAATAATATCAAACCAGATGTATTTTATAAAGAAGATGACAATCGTAACTAAAGTTCGTTAGCTACTATTTTTACACTTATAAGTGTGTAAGTACACAACTTAATAAATTATTTCATTGCAGTAAGACGTGCTGTTTCAACAAAATTAGAGAACAGGGCATTCAAGAAAAATCTTTAAGAAGAAAAAAATATTAAGAAGGCAGGAGAATTAGAGTATCGTGACAAAAGTTAGATATTTTTAACAAAAATCTGCAGAAGTTGCAATAGTATTTTTATACCCACACTCTTTATTAACTGCTGATTATCGTACTGTTTTAGATGTGTACTTGAATACGTTCTTATTTGAAAATTAATAGCCAAAGTTAAGGCTGTATTTTTTTTATTTTTTCTTTATTAATGTCTATGAAGTGTCATCAACATTTCTTACTGTTTAAAAGATGTAAAATGTTGTTCAAGTTATGTGATACGAAATGGTAGGTTAGTTAGCATACACTCTTAGTCAAAGGTATTATGGTAATAAAACGTGTTACATGTAGAGTGCGTTGTGCGATAAAAAATTTGACGTTTGTCCACCTTGATAGTGTATAAAGACATAATTAGTTAATGATTAAAAGTTTTAAAGCCATGTTAATGAAAGAAGTTTATTACATAGTATTAATATGTGTATGCTATGTATATATAGCCAATTGACCCAGATAAGGACTTGGTGTACAAAAATTTTTTTAAACATACGCGTATCACCTACTCACTCTCATACCATACCTTAAATATTATATCTTTCACTCACTTTCACCAAAAACTCTGTTTACAGATTCTTAACTATCAATTTATTACATTCTTTCTCATATTTTTTCAATAATTTTATCACCTCAATTATATCTAGTTGGCTAGTAGCATATTTATTAATGATTCTTTTTACATCCTCTCGATTTTATCGCCATTTTGAACATCTGTTCATTATATAATCAATAGTTTCTATTTCTTTATTACAAAATTTGCAAAATATATCCGACCCTTCTAACCAATATTTCTTCTAGACCCTATGTTACTGCATCCAATCCTGGCTATAATACTAATATTACTTTCTTTACTGCACCTTTCTAAATACTTTGGTAATTTTTAAACTTTATTGTTAAAGATCATTATATTTTGAATTTTTTATCTTATCATCTACGTACTGGTTGTCCACATCCAATATTCTTCTCCTTAATTCATCCCATACCCTTTTACCTTCCCTCATATGAATGCTAACGTTCTTCACCCCAGCATATTAAATAATTTATTTCACTCTTGACTGTACAAATCTACTCCAATAACCCAACAACCCCTAATTTCTCCAACAGATTTTGACTAGCCTATGATCTTCCAATTCACTTATCCTTTTTTCAAATTACATGTGAAATTACATGTGTATGCAATAAAACTCTTACAATATTCCTACACAGAAGTTCTCTTAAGTTATTCCTCTTTGCCACGCCTTGCTACATCATGTCATGTGAATGAATTTTCGTCGGTAGCGGATAATCAGATGTCATGTCCGTCAGTAATATTGGATACTCGAAATCATCCTCCAGCCCATGTAAGTAACTCTTTGAAAAGTATTAACGATCTCTACTTCTATAGTTGCAGAAAGAATCTTGAGGCTACTTTTTTCATTTCCAAGGTTAAATAACAATTACATTAAAATTGAAATTTCTGATATTAACACACATATAAATGATTTGAACAAATATTTGCAATCACATGAGAAGAATCTTATTTTTTGTTTAGGCATACAAGTTTTTAAAATATATAAAAAATATTTTTATTATAATTGGTGATATGATGTTTACTTCAAATTTAGGTAGAAAATTTAATTTTACAAACAATTTTAATAATTTTATAACAAATAATATGTTTTTGGAACTATTTAAAAGTCTACATAAACAGTTTTGTTGTCATACAGAGGATAGTAATAAATTGAAAATAGATTTATTATACTTTGTAAAAAAGAATTTAAGTTGTAAAACCATAGACAAAGTTGACATTTTGATTGAAAGGGAAATTTAGAAATGCATAAAGTTTTTAAGCAGCCATAAAGATATGATTACAAAGGCTGACAAAGGTGGAGCTTTAGTAATAATTCACAAAGACAAATATATGGATAAGGTTGAGAATTTTTTGAGTGACAACAGCCTCTATGAAGTAATAAATAGTAATCTCTTAAGAATTGTTCAACGCAAGACTGACCAACTTCTTTAATTTTTTAAATAAACGCAACCTTTTTGGTAATGATAAAAAAATTTTTTGACACTGTGAAGGATAAATGTAATTTAGCAAGATGATATGGCTTAGCCAATGCACCTAAACTTGACAAACCTATGAGGTTGATTGTGTCTTCTATCGCATTCCCTACATATTTTCTTTCCAAATTTATTATAAATTAAAAAAAAAGGTTAACCATTTTAAATATTAACATTAAAAACACTTTTGAGTTTCGATTTCATTTCCCTATTCAATAACGTACATTTTTGAAGTTGTAAGAAGAGCAATTGAATCTAGTTGGCATATATATTTTTAGACTTAATTGAATTTATAGTGTACAACAAGTACCTTATTTTTCACTGTAAATTTAACAGTCAAAAATTTGGGTCAGCTATCGGTAGTCCTTGCAGTCCCTTTTTGGCTGATTTAGTTATGTCAGATATCATTCATATTTTCTTATATACCTGTCAAGTTCCTATTAAGTATTTTAAAATATATGTAGATGATATAATAGCCTGCATACCTATTGGACATGGAAATGAAATTTTGCAATTTTTAAATGAAAAAGATAAAAATATCCAACTTACGTTGGAGGAACCTTGTGATGGAGTAATAAATTTTTTGGATGTCAAAATTCGTTAGGATGATAAATGCCGAATAAAAACAGACTAGTTACAAAAACCTACACATACTAATATGTACTTGAATTTTTTGTCTCAGTCATCTGTTTCACAAGAGATTGACATAATTTATTCGTTGGTTGACCATGCTATAAAACTTGCAGATTTATCTTTTCAAAAAAAAAAAATTTAAACAAAGTTCACCTATATTACAAGCACTACCCTATATTACAATAACCACCCTGTTGATTTTATCACAACACATATTTAATTACGAATTAATAAAATTAAATACGCAATTGTAAACAATACCATTGAAAAAAAAAGTTTTTAGAATCAAGACCGTTTGTAGTATTACCATTTTTTAAGGGCTGTGAAAATGTTTTCAGAGAATATTTTAACAATTATGGTAACAATGTAATTTTCATATCAGTTTGCAAATTAAATTTTTTTGAATAATTTAGGTAAAAAAAAAATTTTAAGTAACGATGAACTATGTTCCGTATGTAATTTTAAATGTAGAAATCGTAGTAAAAGTTATGTTAATTGGTCAGTCTTGTCGCAAAGTCGAAATACAAATAAGGGAACAATTAAGAGATTGCACAAATAAGAAAGAAATATCTGCAGTACACATGCATATGAAAGAAAGCGGACCCACGTTTGATTTTGATTCCATAAAAATTTTGGATGAAGAAAATTTGTTACACAGACGTTCAACTTCGGAAATGATATTATTACCAAATTAAGTAGCTATATACAGTTAATACGATTACCGACACACAAAAGTTGAGTACAATTTCCAAATACTATTCGCTTCGTGCAGCAATTTGAAACAACGTCACCTGCAGGGGAAAAGACGTCAATGCTAACTAACAAGAATACACAGCATCAGATAGACTATAATAGATTACAAGTGTTTATTGCAACAATAATAAATATTCAACAACTAAAATAGATTTTTTGAGTCCCAAATATTACATTAATAGCAAACGATATTTTTTTTTTAATTTTATGAAACAAAGTAAATTTTTAGTATGAAATGTGTATAATGTATGAGTGAGCATAATAAATATTACTTTTTGATGTGCTGTTTTATAAGTACTTCACAAAATAAATTGATATTTGAGAAAAATCGCAATATTTACTAACAAAATACAACCATGAAAAGAGAAAACAAATTTTTTTTATTAAGGTACTATTAAATAGGTATTTTTCGGCTTGAAAGTATACTCAACACCCAAAAAAATTACGTAAGCTGTTAATGTTGAAATAAACGCTTGTAACAGATCATTGTCCATAAGATTCTATGTATTCTCGTTAGTTAGCATTGACCCCCTGCAGGTATCGTAGTTTCAAATTGTTGCACGAAGCGAATATGAAACATTGCCTCAAATAAGTTTGTTTCACATTTAACTTCTTTAATTTTTTTGAGTTTCTTTCATACAAGTGTGTATATATACCTTCTTATACTTTACCTAGCTTTATGAACTTATGTACACATTACCGATGCTGCTTTAAGTATAGACACATTACTTCCTTCTTTATCGTTACTCTTGGCAAATTTATAAGTTGTCTTTTTATTATACAATTTTGTCCATTATAAATGTATATATTAGTTGTCATGATATCATAGCTTTATTTATTGTATATTATGTTATTTTAGAGACTTGAAAAGGACTATCAATCGTGTAGTCGAAACGTCATCACTTATGTATTAATAAATGTATGAACAGTAAAACCCTTGACTTACTTATTTATTTTATTTTCTCCTTTCGCTGTTCAAGGGTGCTTTTTTTTAATGTTTCCCAATGAATAGGAATGTTGAAAAAACATATTGGAAATTTTTACCAAATAAGTGGTGAATAGTTTGATTTTTTTAGATTTGAATTTTTTCTCGACTGTACATGGATCTGAAATATCCACTGAAAAAGTTACATACTAGAAACTGATTTTAATTTCTTTCAAGTAGCTTGGGGCTGATAAAACTTCTTTTTTCGATACAATTTTTTAGATTCTGAACCATCAGGTTGTGATATAAAAATGACGTTACAAACCAAATTTGAGTCCAGTTTGATCTCAAGTCTATGTGATAATTAATTTCCGTGTCTTCATACATGCGTGTATATATACACTAATCGAACTAAAATTCTTAATCTTAATCCTACAATTCCAGATCATATTCTAAAAATTAAATATAACATTCCAATATTTTTGTATTTATATATATATATAACTTGGAACTAATCGAGTACACCTCGGATAACTCTCAGATTGCACTGTAAAAAATAACCTAGAATTTAATGTGAACTCACTGTAGAATAATTGAAATTATTTAATGTTTTTCCCCATAAAAGTAGTTTAATGTAAGAATCATTAAATTTCGTGTATTATTTTTGAGTATTAAAACAAAATTTTATGTGCGTAGATAAAAATTTTATAAATTAGTACTCTAAATATACTTAAACCAAAAAATCATAAAAATATGTTGATTTTGCAATAAATTTAATGAAAAACCAAAGATAATTTTATGTTTTTATACATTAAGTAATAAGAAAAATAAAAAATTCAATTTTTGAGTGCCAAAAATAGACAGATGGATTTGTACATTAAATATTTTGTGACACGCTCAAAAAGTTCAATGAAATACCATAAATTGCATAAAAATTAGATTCTTGAAATATTCTGACTCACAAATCAATTTCATATCTTTCTATAAAATGTGAAATATATTTTTATCATGTGTCATAATTAATATTTAGAATTTGACGTCCGTTTATACATTTTACAACAATGCATATTTGTATTAATTTTTGTTAACAATCGTATTAAAAATTATCAAAGAACACATTGAATTTAGTCTTTATTCAATAAAATTTCATTACAAGTCAACAAAAATAATTATTTTAATCTGCGTGTCAAATTTTATGTAAGCATATATTAAATATTTAGCAAAATGACACGAATTTTTTTATGATCATTACCAGAAAATTTTCCTTCTGCAAAAAAGTTTTATTTAATTTTCTAGAATTTGAGTCACGTTTTCATCACTTTTTACAATAGATAATTGCAATAAATATTATGCAAATTTGATTAAAATTTTATGAAATATTTTATGATTTCTCTCAGTATACGCTTTTAATGCTATATCAAATAATACAATTGAATTAACTAAGACTGTAAATTTTATTTAATTTAACAGCTTCTGAAAAAAATTTAATGCATTTCATGTTATAAAAATTTAATTGGATTTGTAACAAAATATTACAGAAATATTAAAAAATTTCTTTATTAATACATTGAAAATAATATAAATGTTCGTAGAATCGTGATAAAGAGAACATAAAATATTATGTTTGGCATCTAATTTTATAAATCAAGAATACGTATATCAAAATTACACTTACAGTATCTTAAATAATTAAAAAATCAAACCACGAAGTACGTGTTGCATATGTGCATTGAATGAATAGCATACCGCTTTATGGCATAAAAATAAATTTAATGTAAAAACTCGGGAAATACTGATCACATCAAATATTGAATTCATAAATAATAAAATTGTATCTGCACATGGAAAACATGTCATTTAAGTATTATTTAAATTCTTTCACTTTTTAAAAATTAACACTAAAGTCAAAATGTTTTGTAACCTTTATTTAACTTGCTTGTGATAGGCAAGTACAAGTTCTTAAATTTTGGAGGTCCCATGTGGCGATAGCTTAGTGGTTGCAGTGATAGACTTCTACGCAGAAGGACCAAGGTACAAATCTCCACTCATGCACAATTTTATTAATCTAATTATTCTATGCCAGCTCGTCTATGATTTTTCAAAGTATTATATAATATTGCAGATGTAAATTAATAATCCTAAATATTAATTGTAATTTAAATGATTTAGTTTATATAGTAAAATAAGATCTGCAACACATACATAAAATATTAATGGTTCAAACATTATAAAATGAAGATAACCCATTAAAATTGATATCAATGTCACCAAAAACAAAATCCATAGGGTTGTCAGGAGCACGACACGGGGGAAGGGCCTTGGGTTTATTGCACAACAAAAAAAAGTCCCTAATATGATACTATGAATTTTTTACACAGGCATCGAAACGATTTAGTGAGCAGTTATGAAACTTGTTTCCAGTATGCATTAAATTTCATGTAAAATTTAATAGAAAATCATATGGATAGTGTGTGATATTTAGTACATAAAAAAATATTTTAGGCCATAAGCAAAAAAAAAATTTAATGTACGATTATGAAAGTTGTTTCCAGTCCATTTTTATAAAATTTAATGTTAATATATTTATTAGAGCGCGCGGTGGCTCAGTTGGCTAGGTCGTGGATTGGAAGACCGTGGTTCGATTCCCGGCCAGTACGACTTTCGGGCAAGTACCTTTGTGATTTTTCACATGTGCTTTTTCACCACGCAATGCTCCTCGAGGAGGGTTTAGGCAACCTTCTCGCAGAAAAAATTTCCTAATTTCCCCCTACCCCCTTCCTGTAATGGAGGCCTCCCATCCCTTTCCTAATCCCTTTCCCAAGTACTAAGTGCCCATAGTAGTGCCCTTATTAAAGGAGCCGGACGTATAGCACTATAATTTTTAAAAAAAAAGGTCAATTTTTGAGATCAAAGAGGGGGGGTCCGCTTGACAGACAATGCCCCATATGCATTTTTCTATTGAATTATTTGGGATGGAAATTGTTACTTACGAGTTTTTGGGGTAGCTGATGATAAATCCAAGGTTAGCTTTCAAAAATGTTCAAATTTAAAATGGCAGATCCAATATGGNTTTCAACGAATCTAACCTACAAAATTTAGTATTTATTCGCAATAATTGAATCTGAGCTTCAACGTGAAAACCCTCTGGAAGATGCCAATGCAGTAATATAAGAAAATGATATCAATACTAAAATAATTTTAAAAAAATACTAAAAAAATTTGTAATATAACAGAAAAATGTTGTAGGCTTTAATCGTACAAGATGCTGCAGTTGAAGATAAAATTAAACTTTAATTTACATCGAAAAGCATACAGAAAGAAACAATTTTGCACAGTCGAAAATTTCATGTGCAATAATTGTGTCATTTACCCCTACGCCCAGGCAATGATCTTTTGCGAAATTTTTCGTATTCGCAGAATGATGCGGTCCATCATTATTCACAGCTCAAGCCGTAGAAAACAAATGGAAAAAGCATCGGATGCGTGATCGTGGGGAATACACGGCAAATGGACAGAAGCTACCGAAGTGAACCAAAGGAGTACATACACGTATGACTTTATGTGTATATAATACAGACTGCAGACACAGGCACAAGAGAAAGGGAGTACACACACACACACATGTATATATATATATATGTGTGTGTGTGTGTGTATATTTAATATTGTGTACAGAACCGGTAAGGAGATTGGCCATCCGAGTGCCCTGACTCACTGGGCCGCAGCCCCAACGGGGTTTCCTCGCTCCTTACACCTGTCCTCGGCCCGAAGGTCCGCCTACTGGCCAATAGCATGGCACCGGCCCCCACCAAGATCCACGGCTCGACTGGTGGGGGTCCGGCCACGCAAAAGCTTGTCTCTCAGCGTTTCCCACCTTCGAAAAAGCTTTCGCACGCCGTTCAGAGGCGCATTGGGAAGAAGCCCCCCCCCCTCCCCTTTCTCCCTTCTCCGCCCTCTCGTTCGGTCTCTCTCTTTCCTGCCCACCTTGTTGCGGGGCTGCAAAGCTCACCGGGATCGGGTCGCTTGCTGGCTCGCGTGGCCGACGACCTTGTCGCTCAGTCGTCGCTCCGTCGCCGGCGCATCGAGAGATATATATATATTTTTTTTTTCTGTACTCGTCGTTGTGGAATAGCCCCAAGAAATATATATACATATACATATATATACGTACAAAAAGCAAGGTGCTACGCAAGCGCTTGATTTTCGAAATTTCAAGTACACCCCTTGTACTAACCAACGAATCGAATTTTTGACGAAATATTGTGTATTTTCCACCGTCAAAGTCGCGCGACCGCGAGTGAGCGGCGCCGTGTGACGGATTACAATCACACGCGATCTAGTGTGGTGAAATGTGAAAAAATATCGATAACAGGAGGGCAACGCACCCTACCCCCAAAAATCATCTTATCAAACATACAAACACACAAACAAACATATAACATTGGTGTAGCCAGCGGAGAGAGCATAACCGGTGCGCAGGCACACGGACAGCGGTCAGACTGTCCGATCGGTAATGCCCGGAGCTGGGCAACGGAGATGCTGCTCCAGTGACAGCTGCTGTAGTCAGGTGCAGATGCTGCGGCAGGACTGGACTGCAAAGCGGTAGAAGCCGAAGAGGTGGTGGAGGGGGTGTGGGTCGTGTGTGTGTGTGCTTGTTGGTGTCGGCAGTTGTGGTGTGCTGCCAGTAGTGGTGGTGGTGTTGGTGGTGGCGGTGGTGGTGGTGCAGGGAGCGGAGGTGGCGGTGGTGGTGCGTTACCCATGCCGCTGGGGGCCCCGAGGCGGCGGCTCCTGGCCGCTCTGCTGCTGGCCGGGCTGGCTGGACTTGCGCTTGGCTGCGGCCCAGGCAGGGGTGGCGGCCGTCGGCCGATACTGCGCAAGCTCACGCCCCTTGTCTTCAAACAGCACGTGCCCAACGTCAGCGAGAACACCCTACCGGCGAGCGGCCGTAGCGAGGGCAGGGTGTCGCGCAACGATAAGCGCTTCCGCGATCTCGTGCCCAACTACAACGCGGACATTATATTCAAGGACGAGGAGGGCACGGGCGCCGATCGGCTTATGACCCAGGTAAGTCTTATCATCATTGATCAACCTTTTTTTTCTTCTTTTTTATTTCCTCTATATCCCCAATGCTTTCATCATTGTACCCCAACTTGCGATTCGCACATTTTCGATGTTCAGTATATGGTTGACGTGTACTCCGAATTAGACCAATGAGGCATCACTTGTTTCCATCCTCGCAGGAATCATTTACCAGTGCGTTGAATCTGACGTGTTTAGAGTTTTCTACGTGACCCTTTAAAGACCGTCTTAGTCGTAGAAAATCGTCCCGTAAGTCGCTCGGTCACCGTGGGCTAACTTTCCCACGCGAAACACGCGCATCAGGCAGCGTATAAAAACGTCAAAACGCCGGTGCACTTGAAAAGGGCTCATTTGGGTAAAGTAACAAAAAGAAAAAAAAAAAAAAAAAGAGCCCCTTGAACGGAGCTCGAGAGAAAATGATAATTCACCCGATATGACAAATAATCGAGCCGGCTTCTCAGAAGGATTCCTGCGTCAAATAGCGTGTGCCCCGCGTTGTGTAAATTTGTCCGGCCTGGCTCTAAAAGTCCCTGCAACTGCACCATATAACACAATCGAGAAGTTTCATTATTCGAGAACGGCGACGACATCGTCTTTGGGGCTGCGAGGCAATATACAGTCTCCCTCGCCCTCCCCTCCCTCATAAATAATTTATACCGAAAGCACGCCGAAGCGCACGGCCAAGCAGCAACCAGCGTCGTCGTTACGGGACGAGATCGTCAAACTTTACGATGCAATAAGCCAGAAATACATTTATGAACTTTCGATGGACTTTTACCTGCCGACCGTATATTACAATGTACAATGTAGGGAAGATATCATACCTACCCCGGCGCAAGCTCGGCTCCGCCAATAAATCCCGTGCCGTCGGAAAGGAGCCGCCGATATGTTTACACGCGTACCGTTTCTCCTTCGTCTTCGTTTTCCTGGCAAAGCGCTCCCTTTTTCGCGTCCGTATGTATTTACACGGTGCGTAAAAACGTTTATACCTGTGTAGAGGCCGGTTCCTTTAGTCGATCAAGCCCGGCAAACAGTAAATATTGAAAAATTCTATTTTCACGCTAAACCGCGGAGAAAAGAGAGGAGCACGTACATGTGAACAGGTGCGCGAGAGCGGCTCTGTACTGTTTCGTCGGTGTTGTCACAACGCGCGCGCCTCTTCGCGTGTTTGCTCTTCGTTTCGCGCGTCTTTGTCAACCAATCGTGCCCCCCCTCCCCCCCCTCCGATGCGTAACATACATTTTCGCGCTCCATTGTACCATATAATTGACGCTCGTAATACATATATGTACACGCGAAACTATAGATTATAGAGTCCATATAGGGTCACACGTTCCCAGCGCCCGAACGGTTTGATGGGTGAAATGGCGCGCTCAGTGTGCTCCCGAGTTCAACTTTTCTAAACTACCCTTGTAATTTTATTGAGTAATCCTTGTAGTAAACGGTTTTTCATTGAGTGTCCACAATTTATTGCCCCGCATTTTTTGTACGTATTTGTCGTGCACCACAGTGCTAATCATTGCGGATGAAAATAAGGGGAAAAAATGCGCGTTCGTAAATCCATGCCCCAAAGACCAATCCCTCGTACAAACAAACAAAAAAATGGTCCAAACGTGCAGGGAATAAGGGAAAAAAGGCGTCTCGTTGCTGCCGATGGTGATATACCTGGTTGGTCGTAACAACAGATCAGCCGGTGCCTAAGCGCACGACTCATGGCACATTAAACACGAGATAAGGATAACAGCAGCTGTATCCGGCATGAGCTGCATCGCGCGTATACGTATATGGATTATTTTCGTTCACCTCTCGGTGTTGTTCTTATCTGCCGGGGCGCCGCCGTCAATCGCGTGCGCCTTGGCCTATGGCGTTACCGCCGCTGTTTGCGGAAGGTCTTAAGGGAGCCCTCTAATGCGCGTCCAACAAGATAACGCCTTTCTCCCAAACAATGGTGCATCGGCAAAAAACCAAACCAAACTATACCTACACACAAGCATACACCACGTTTGTGCTACGGGGCATAAGCAACGTCGCGCTAACTAATCGTCCCGTGTGAAGTAAGCAGGGGTACATCCCAAGCTTATGGTTAATGATGCGCATTGGGTTCACGTGCTCGGGGATGTATCGTCCCCCCAAGCGCATCATCAAGCGGCGTTTTATTTTTTTCATCCAGCGATTATCGAGAGCGCTTCGGCCGGCCTTGGCGCGATGGGAGTCACGGCACGTACACGTAACTCGTGTACACATTTGTATCATTGTGGCCGCATACGCGCTTCAGAGAACGAGATAAGACTGCAGCTGCGCCCCATGTAACGTATACACATACGTGTATAATATAATGCACTGGTGACGCGCAGATAAACGCGTCGTGTGTGTTGTGCACACGCCATTCTTGGCTGCTGCTCATCATGGGAGATAAGACGTACTCGTGTACCTAAGCTTATATTCATGAAGTATATAGGTACATGATATAGTGCAACTGTCATCCTCGCACGTGACTGCGCATAATTGCAGGTATAAATGGGCGTTGGAAGTGTACAAATTGCATATCTCGGTGAAAGTGAATACTTCGTGTCGTTTTTCGCGATAGCTAATCGACGCGCGTCATCTAGTGCCTGTAACGACGACATATAGTAATTTATTTGTGCCCTGGTTCTTCTCTTCGCTCTACAGATAGTAGGGATTACATGAGCGTGCAGCCTGTGTTTGCGCAGTTTTTATTGCTGTTACACTGAGAGAAGGATTTGTTTATACTATCAACGTACAAGTATGTGCACAGAAAATTAGTTTACATCTTTTTATAACTTTTTAAATTTTAACTACACCCAAACGGCATGTTGATAATTAACGTTGAACCTGCGCCGTCTTAGATGGCACCACACGGGATACACATTATACGTAAGTTAGTAGATAACATATGAAGTTAATTACTAACAAGTCCTTCTCTCAGTGAATGATAGAAGCTCCATTTCTCTAACCTGAAAAATATACGATCGGCGTCATCTCGTCCCGTCCCTCATTTGTGTGTACAACTAATAGGGCAGCAGTACATCAACGTACCGGAAAAACGTAGAGCGAAAAAAACGGCACCCAAACATACAGTTGCTCGAACAAATCCATGTTAAAACCGCCTCTACTGCTCTTAGCCAAATAAATTTGACAGTTTATTAGTAAAATTTTCTCAATTCCGATCTTTTGATACTCGACGTGTACGGGATTACTCGTATTGCAGTCGTTTCTTTGAGACAAAGGTGAAATATTTTCTTTCTTTGTTTTTAATTGGTGACCTACGAATGCACAAGACTTTATCCATCACTTGATGTCCATATTGTTGCAAACTTCATTTCGAGTACCTATTTTTGTTTTCCAAGAGATAACGTTTTGCATAAACTACCTATTGCTCGAAAGGAGAAAAAAATGTAATCGCGGAGAATCAGGTGCGTGTGAAAACTACCACAAGTTATTTCACCACGTGTACAATTGGTTTGGAAAATTTTTTAATTTCTTTTCTCGCCCTCTCTCTCCAAATGTGCAAGTATTTTTACAAGATATCTTCTCAACGTATGCGTCAACAAACTACTTAAGCACGAACAATAGTATACCAAGAGCGCAGCAGATCGGCTTCTAGTGTTGGCACGGCTCGCGAATCTAATCACCCGCCGCTGGTGCTGGTGCACGCGAGCAGTCGACGGGAGAGTAAATCCCGAGAGGGACTCGAATGAAAAAAAGGGAGAAAGAAATAAGAGAGAGAGAGAGAGAAGGATGAGGAAAGCGAGAGGGCGAGCGCGGAGGAAAAAAGGAACCAACAACAAAAGCCGAGGAGGCGAGCACAAGCCCCCCCCCCCCTTCTTAAGGCGAGCTTTATCGCGCGCACGACTGCAAAAACCCGTTCGAAAGAAAACAATAATCCACGAGAGCAAGAGTGTGTTGTATACTTGTGTCGCGGTATATCGGCTCTCCGACTGGTACACACAGCAAAGTTAGTTGGCACAACAGCGGAGGTTACTCGTATCGGGCGGGCGAACAGAAATCGGTCACGCACCCCTACCACCCCGTCCGCGAGAGACGAGCGTAAAAATCGGCGCCACTCGAGTAAATTGCCCACAGGTATAAGTACCTATCAACCTGCGCGCGCGAGCATTGACGGCCAAATACATCACACTAATGGCAATGATGGACGCCCGCGAGGAGAGGAAGTTGGTGTACATATATACACGTATATAGGAAGGGGGAGGCATGCAACGCGCCAACTATACATGGGGGCCCGCCGATCCCACCTGAGCCGGTCGACGCTCTCTCTCTCTCTCTCTCTCTCTCTCTCTCTCTCTAAGTGATTGTGGGTAGGTTTATGGCGGCCATAACCGGTGTTTGGTTTGGCGCATTAAGGCTCCTCCAATTACGGCAAATAAACCTAATGACAACAGCTACGCCAACAACAACAATGGGGCTCAAACTCTCTCTCTCTCTCAGTCTCCTTTTTCCATCCACCTCGACTCTTTTGAGAGACTTTTTTTTGCTTCGCTTTGCTGAGCGCAGTTCAAGTGTGCACAATAAGTACCCACTTACTCGCACCTTTTTTTTTTGTTGTTTTATAACTACTTTTTCCTTACCTCAGTTAGGCACAAAAGCGTGTACACGGCAGTTCCTTTTCGAGCGCCCTCCCTTGGCGCCGACGTAATGTGACGCAACCCGTTCACCGGAAGACAGCCTCCCACGACCCCCACCCCTCGGATCTAATTTTACGGTTTACTTGCGTGTGCGTTACAGTAACCGCTTGCTCGTGAGCTTATTACAGCGATGCTGACTTTTCGCGCCTCGTTGGTGATTACGCGTGGATAAGTTTCACGGTTCAATTGTACAAGCGTCACCCAACTTGGCGCGTAATCGAGGAAAAAGAGTATCACAATTGCGTCACTCACCTCGTTAGGATCAACGAAGTGCGTGTATACGTTTGTACAACAGTGCCAGTCATTGAATTCGTTTAGCGGCGTATATAAAAGCGCGTTCAGCAGAGTATCAACAGGTTGCGGGCATTGCGAGGAGCGAACGTGCCCATGACAACTACGTACAATTGTGTATGTGCGGAGCGAAATCCGAGCCTCCCCCTCTCGTGACTCGACGGTCCACAGGCGCATGTACCTAGACGTATATCGCTGCGTAAAATATATGCGTTACAAAGGTGCAAAGTAGACTCGTGTGCTGATGTTTACGCGTGCACTCGCACGAGCGTTGCTGTAATTGCAATTATCAGCAGCAGGTGCGAGTATGTAAACCTGTACTCATACCCAGACTTCGTAAGGTTGCTGCGGTAAGTGCGCCAGTTTTTGCGAACCTACACGTCGAGGTATGAATCATGTACTTCATACGTATATACCCAATAATATTGTGCTGCAAAGAGCTCGAACTCTGTACCTTATCGTGTAACCTGTTACCTGCACTATACATGTAAGCACCCTCGTTTAAAGCACATCCCAGGAGGAGGCAACAGGTCGTTCAAAGCTCGCTGGTAACGCGACACCTTTTCTACCTTGCACTCGACACCCCAGTCGTATTGTACTCCCTAAGGTGACTTGCGGACGCACCAAGGCGCGCTTTGGTTAAATTGAACGGTTATTTCCGAAGACGATGAAATAGCTAACTTGACGAATCATGAGAGCACGAACGTACATCCATGACTTTTGCAATTTTTCTTTCTTTTTTAAGCGTCAATATACTGATACTATTGTGGGTGATAACTGGAGTGCACATTACAGGAAAAAAGTAATAAAGTTGCGGGTGATGGATTAAAACCACCATCTCGGATTGGAATTGAACGGCAGATTAGACAATACCAGCAACTAGTATATACAATAGCTTACAAGCGCGTGATAACGACGATAAAGCACGTATATGCGCATGCACATGGTGGTCGTAAAATCTGTGTACGTGATGGACAGTGTTGAAAATAGCAGCATGTTTGGTTTTTCCACCATTGCAGGATCACGTCGTTTAGATTACTTTTTGGGAAAAAAACATATTTCCAGACGAAGAGAAAATTCGTTGCGTGGGCGTAAGACGGACGAAAATATCAACACCATAATCTGTCGCATTTTGCAAAACAATATTTTTACACTATTATTGTCATGTATACACACAGTATTTGCGAGTTGTTTTTTCACGAATAAAATTTGTGATCCAAAAAATCATGCTCAACGGTATCGATAAAAAAAGTATTTACATTACGCTGAGGCTGAAAATGACATTTTACACCACATGACGATTGTACGTTCACTTGAATTAAAATACACTGCAGTTGATCACCCGTGTCAACGTCAACAGAATTCCGCTATCCTTCAAACAGGGGAAGGGGAGAGGGGTAAGTACTGAGAACGCATATCCCTATATATACCTGAGTACTTATCGCAGATCTAAAAAAAAAAAAAAAAGAATAACCTTAAGTGACGTCAAATGATAAAACACTGTTGCGATAAGGGAGGCTTGAACGTAAATAAGTACAAACTTCAGCGTAACAAATCGTCGACGTCGTCTCGTTTTATTGCGTGTCTCTGTGTCAGACGCACATTATGTATAGCCACCGCACGCGTGCTCATCAATATAAAAATAATTCGTCGTAACTGCAAGTTTTGTCTATATATAGG
Source organism: Copidosoma floridanum (assembly GCF_000648655.2). The sequence continues at coordinate 842,015 of NW_019379514.1, read as the reverse complement.
TATTAGGCGTGCGTGTTTTATCTTCGTTTCTGCTGCTCCAAGTAACAGTACCCGTACAAATATAATATGCTTGCACGGTACGCAAAGCGACACGCGTTCAGAGCTACTTACTCTTGAATTTGATCCACAAATCACCGAGCGCACTCCATACTCGCATTTAGATATGCACAAAGTACACTCGCATATAGTATTTATATTACGCATATATGGACAACGTTCCATTCATCGGGACTCCGCAGATGTATATATATATGTATATATATATATATATATATATGCTTGTTGTAGGTACACATGCGATGCAGAGCCGAAACGTGAGGAGAGTCAATAAAGCCATTGAAGCCGTCGGGACTGCGAGAAACGAATGATCTCGCACAGCGCGACGCACCTACTTTCGGGGGTCTATAAAATCCGAGATTTCCGAGGACGTGCCTGTAAACGCGGGTGTCGCTTATATACGGTACATACACACACACAATTTCATCTGTACATGATGTACTGAGTGATGAGTGTGCGAGAAACGAAGGGCTTGTAATGGAGGGAGTGCATATTATGTTGTGAGGCCGATGCGAGAAGTACGAGTGGATGATTTGCACATGGTAAATGCGGAGGAGTGTCGTGCATTTTGACAATGTCGTATGTGTATGTATATGGACGAGGGTAAGAGATCGGCAGACGTTATGGCGTACGGCTCTGATTTAGTTATTTGTCAGGTACGATGTATTCGTAAAAGTACCTCTTAGGTATATATATATATATATATATATATATATATATATATATATATGAACGAGCACAGGCGTAAATCTTTCGCGCGACTATAAATGTGACATATACGTTATAATTATATGTGTACACATACAGGTAGATGCATCATTGATTTGTTTTATCCCTAAAACATTAATTAATTATGGTTCATTTGCATCCATGTCTCGCAAGTATTGTTAGGGGGAATTAAATTTTAATTAACAATATAATTGTATGCCTCTACATGAGTGTACTCGTTCTTGGTCAAAGAGATCGGAAGTTACATGAAATATACGACGTATTGTTCGATGAACGCAAAAAATTCCGGGGCTTTAAAACTATACCCGCCAACTTTCTTTGATTAACAAAAATCATGTACAGGTACATACTTATTGTTAACCGGGTTTCTTGTTAACTCGTGGGCGTATATTGCGCGTACAATACACGTTACCACGCATGAATGGGCGAGCGTATTGTAGCCGCCGTAAAATCGCAATTGCACGGTCATAATATTTATTCCGTCCGATAAGTCATAATATACGCGTGTATATTCATAGAGCACACGCGTGTACGTGTGTATGTAATACAACGAGATGGCAATAACTCCGGTAATGTACCTGCGCAAGCTCGGTTGTTTGCTTACGCTCGTTCGTTTCTTCGTGTTTTTCTGACAGTACGTCGCGCACTCGCTGCACGCGTATGGGTATAATATGTGTAATTCACGATTGCGGTGCTTGATCGGCGTGGCTGCAGATTTTTTAAGCCACTCTTACAATACCGCATTGAGTATTCGCTCCGAGCCGATACAGAGGTTGCGCCCCCTCTAGCCAAAATCAGGCAACATTTCTTGCATGTAAACAAACGGTTTAGAACATATATACATGCGTATAGCTGCTTGTGATTGGCTGAATAAGACAGCAGGAGAGGATCGTCGTTCTCTCTCTAGCTTGCCAAGTGCCAATCACAAGCAGCTGTACGTATGTATATATGTTCTAAACCGTTTGTTTACATGCAAGAAATGTTGCCTGATTTTGGCTAGAGGGGGCGCAACCTCTGCATCGGCTCGGAGCGAATACACACGGATAACAGGAGCGTTGTACCGAGGGTGGAATGTACTCGACATTCCATTACTCCGCACAAGCACTTATTCTCACTGAAATCTTTATTCCATAGCCTGAAGAATGCCGGCAAACATTTTTATGGGTTTTTCATTTATAATTCTCCACACGTATGGCTAACACAGCATACGTCATACTGCGTCGTATCATTCGTAAGGAAGTCGTCATTAATGCGTTTCTCGCTGAAAAAAGGGCGTAGGGAAGCGAAAGGTGGGCCAATCTCATAGAGTAGTAAGTGTATAGTGTACAAGGCATATACAGACATGCAGGGTTTCGAAGGGAGTTACGCGTGATAGTGGTTAAAAAAACTTTGTAAAGGTCACACTGAGGGGGAAACTGTGGAACACGTGGACTGTCTGGAGTAAAAGTAAAAAGTGGACACCTGAAAAAAATTTACCCCCGTACATGCGAATTCACGACCAAGTGTTCACACGTTATTGAAGTTAATTTGTTTCAATTGTTTGAAAAACCATACTGGTGGTAAATAGTTAGAAGATTCGTCGAGGTTTAATCGGTGCTCGGTTGAAAGAGAGAGAGAGAGAGTGCGCAGCCACAACAATGTCGGCCAGATATGCGCGGTGTCACTTTGTGCATATACAATGTATAATATGCTGCGGTAAAGAGAATAAGGATACGACTGGAAGGATGAATGGGCAATGGGAAAGGGAGAGCAGCCCAAGAAAGGAAGAAAGAAATAATGGAGGGAGAAAGAGAGCTTGGACGCCATAATGTATGCACTGCTGCTGATGCAGTACTTATCCACCTGAGAATGTGTATATACGTATGTATAAAAAGTAGCATATACATAATATGGTGTACGAGACAAGCACAGGGAGGTATAGGTATCGCAGCATCATGCAACAGGGGTCAGAGAGAGAGCTCGGTCAAAGGAACGAAGGAACAAGCGAGCCAGCGAACGTCATGGCGCGCGCGGCTATATATACATATATATATACGTGGATATATGGCGATGAACCATCCTCCACCACAACCACCACCTCCTCCTCCTTTTTCTTTGGCTCTTCGTCTTCTCCTCCTCTTTTTTTCCGTTTCGTCGTCTTTTTATTCGTTTCCCCTTGCCTGCTTACATCCTTCCTTTCCTCTCTTGCTTGTAACCCATTCGCCTTTCCTTTTCTCCTTTGTGTCGGTCGTTTTTGCCGACTCCTCCACGGGCATGCCTGCCCCGCGTATATTGCGCACAACCGTGAATCCCATCCCCGTACGTATGGTTCGTGTACGCTTGAGGCTTATGCTCGCGGATCATACAGTACTCGCCAAGATAGCCCGCTTTCTTTGTGTACACACGGCAACGATTTTTTTTCCTCTCTATTTTGTGGTTAACGTCGTGCCTTTGAGTCCAAAATGTCTTAGGAAAAATTTCATTGATAAAATCTGTATGTACAAATGCGGGGGTTACCGAGAACAACATAACCTACAATGTGTCACGTGCAAAAACAAGAATAAAGGTGACAGCACGTCCATTGCTAGTAACACGTTGGAAACAAACGTCCAATACTTACTTGTAAAATGTAGATCCACGGGGTTTAACAGCTTAAATTTCAGGAAACTTTAGCATACAGATGAAAGTTGGTACAAGGTTAACGGGGGTTACGTTTATCCATTTAAGGAGTAATGGGGTTACATGATTCGATTTGAGTGTTGACTTTTATTTTGATCATAATTATTATTTTCATTATTTTCACTTAGTTGAAGTCCAAAACATTTTTGTTCATGAATCATTTTTTATATTTACAATAATTTTTGTAATACACATTACACACGCCTGATTATTGTAGTCGAAAAAATAGTTTGTATTTTGATAGATGTGAAAATAATTGTGGCAATTAATACACTAATATACAATATTTGACCTTTTTTTTTTTTTCTTATAGTAAGCCTTTTTTTATATCAAGTGCGATAATTGACTTTCAGAGCTAATCAGTCAAATATTGTGGGTTCCACGTGCACGAGAAAAAAATGTTTTCATTTAAAAAAAAGCTTTGTTTGGTAGGTCAATGTATTATTTAATGTGTATGTTAAGAATGTTTTAGTACTATTTAGAAAGGATGCTTTCGTCCAAATAAAAAAAAAAAAAAAAAACAATATTGCGCAACAATTGTCCGTTCGAAAAGCGTCTGCAGACGCGTGAAAGGCGTGCAGCAATGGTGGTTCATAAAATTAAAAAGAAACGGTCAGCCGACTCGTCTTTACGTAACAAAATAGAATAAAACAAAAAAGAAAACTTCCGACACAGCGACTATCGTGGAAAAAATTCAAACAAGGCCGGCGACGCGCTGTAAATGTCGAAACCCCCGACGATCAAGTACTTTGAACAACGGATGATGAGGATGATACGGTATAATATAGGAACAAGCGATGCACACTTGTTTTTCGCGATTGGCAACATCATCATCGTGCATAATTATCGCAAGGACATTGAGCGCTCGATGTATGTTGGCAGCCCCGGTCTCGCTTATCGTGCATTTTCCAAAGTTTACAGAGATCCCACGTATATACCAGAGACAATGCCAATGATTCCCCCACATGAAAAAATAATGGTACCACGAAGCAGACTTGGACTTGATTTCCAAAGCATACATTTCTACGGAGACTGCGCCTTTGTAATGGTACACGCGCCTGTGTATTCCGTTACAGGTGCCTCGAGCAACTATACGTGCAGTAATAGAGAGGACAATCGATCGATGGATCGGCAAAAGATGCCGTATATATACGTACATCGCACGGCACGTGAGAGAGAGAGAGAGGACAATACCCAAAGCACAGACAGGACGGGTGTAGACAGCCTGGACGCAAAAACAGTGCGCGTAGCCACGTGTAAAGTGATCCCGGGACGGGACGGAGATGGAGAGAGACCACTTCCTTCCTCCCTCGTCCGCAGTGCCCGATGGGCCACGGCATCATCACCACCACCGCCGACAGCGGATCCGATGACTTGAGGTCAGCAGGACAGAAGGGGGCCAACTCGCGAGAGGACGACGACGTGGGAAAGGATCGCGCGATGATATACTCCGCATACAATATATGTATAATCATACACCCGTATATATAAGCATACAGGCGATGGTAACGCGCCCCGTTGCTGCATCGGATGCTGTCGTACCCCCCCCCCCCTCTACTTCTCGAATTCCTTGCGATCCTTTCTTTCGGGGGGGGGGGGGGGTTCTTTTTCATCTTCGTTCCTTTTCAGTTAGAGTCTCTCTTCGATCACACAGGTGACGACCAACGGGCGGCTTCGATCTAATTAGCCGCGCGACATGTAAATCGGGCCGGGGGTGAGCATCCTCGGGTGTACCATGCCGTGCCGATCCATCATCGTTATACCGGTGATAAGCTGCGTCGTTTAGGGCCATCGAGGCTCCTTTCTTTTATTTCCCTTCGCCCCCAAACACCTGTCCTGCTCTTTTTTCGCCAATCGCGCTAGTTCCTGCTAACAGCTACATTCGTACATGGAGTGTAAGGTGGGAGCCTTTGACAAGCCAACCCAGTGACTCGAAGCTGCTTCCGGATGTAGCCTGTACGTGTACATGGGGGAGTAAACGGGGCAGCAGCAAAGCCCTACTCTCTCGTTTGTGAGCGTGTTGATGTAACAACGGAGGGCACAAAATGAACGGCCAACACGTTGGTATATTGTATACTTAGGTATGAAAAAAAAACCCGTTCGGTGATTTATTTTGTTGTGATCTACGGCGAGACTCGAGTTGCCGTTGATTGTATCCGTGGATAGCGAGGGAGAGAAAAAAAAAAAAAAAATGAGCTCGCGGATGAGTGGGTGCGTGCGAGCGGTGTGTCATTAATTTTCGTGGAGTATACACGCGCCGAGAGGCACTTTACGAAAATTCTGGCGTAAGCGTGAGCACCGATCGATTGTTCGCGCCTCCACAGCCAGTCGCATCGATCATCGGTTGTAGGGAAGAAAGAGCGTACGGCCTGTGTAATGATATATTATCAGAGAAGTAATACCACGAGACCTATGTATGGATGAGGGGGAAGTGTCGATCACGGGGCTACGAAAATCCTCTTTCCGCTTTACTGACGCCGTAATTGAATGCGTTGGCTCGCGTAAGTTGTACAAACACATTGAAGGTAATTGTACTCATGGGTTCGCGCTATCATAAATTTCAAGGAAACACGACAGTGGGTATACGTATGGGTACCCGATAACCCACGCGGACGACTAATATGTAAGCGAAGCGTATATAGGCTTTACGGCCCTGTATGGGTACATGCATATACACACAAGTGCAAAGGCCCACACACTTCACTCCCATGTGCGCACACGCGAGGTATAAGTATGGTACACTCCCAGGGGGGCACACGCGACAGCTAACTAAATAATTGCCCGGTCCGCAGACTAGACGGCCAGCCATTGTGCCGTACGCACCGACGATATTTGTCCAGCCCGCGGGCCCTGCAGCTCCTGTCCCATTATGTATCGCTCATCCATCCGTATATATATACTGTACACATGTGTACAACGTATCTACCGTGAGCGGTATCATCCTCCTCCTCGTGGCCGCGTTTTGCGCATTCGTTCCCTTTTGTTGACACGTCTGTCGGCTCCTGCACCAGTGCAACCTTCCCCCCCCTCTTTTTAAATACCTTTTCAAATAACTCGTACGCATTAGATTCACTTTAGTGTGCTATACAATGTTATACTGGGCATAAGTAATTATGTTTATATCTGTGCCATGAGGAGGGGGTATGGAATGGATCATTTATGGGCCAAGTCTTTCAATCACGAGGCAATTCACGATGAGCGTTGGTTAGACGGTTGCACAGTGCGCACACACGGGCGCCACCCATCGAGCAAAGAAAAGGCTAGATCCACCGAAAGGGTATCCCAATGGGTCTGGTTTTTGTCTCCCGTTTCCTCGTCCCCCCCCCCCCCCGTTACCGGACATCTATTAGCATGGAAATCGTCCCACGCCTGATCTCACCCACCAAGGACCGATTATTGGCTGACCCCCTCCCCGCGTGTCGCGCGCCCATTTCGCTCTGTTTTATTTTCTTCGGTGCAGCTTGTCTACACCGCCTATACAGCCAGCGGCAGCACCGAAAATGACCTCACGCAGATCTCGGCATAATCACCAGCATCGTTGTGTATCCGACCGTGTCCCCTTAACTGATGCATTTGGATGAGCGACGCAACGGCAAAGGAACCACCAACTCTAGTTCCACGGTGGGAGACGAGGGGGGCATGCATGGCATTTAAATTAATTTGTGCCCTCGTGCTGCACCCACGATGTTACGTTCCTTTTCGGGTCGCGTCCTTATCTCTCGGGGGCTAATTAACTGTGGGAGCATGAGGGAGCAGTACCTGTTATCGCTCGAGACGAAGAATCGTTCTACACCCGAGCTATTTGTATCCTGCGGTGAACGCCCTCTCCAGTCTGATGTTTTATGTATATCAGGATGTATAAGTAACATTGTCCGAACGGAATTCGATTGTACTGCGGGCGCTGATTTGGTACCCCTCGTGGCCAAGATGTGTCATCCAATATCCACGAAAGAGGGAATTGGTCAAATTTTCACACGCTTATCCTACACGGTAATTTTTGAGTCTTACTTCTTCGGTGAGATACGAATAACTTGGGTCAATTACACCATACGTTATCTCTTCTGTTCACGAGATCGCTATGTATCCACGGGTCACATAATTTCTTTACTGTTTTCATAGTAACTATTTACACAACGATCGACTTAACTTTCGACTATTTGGGTACGCTCGGTAATCTGTCTGTTTCTTCGCTTCCGCCGATTTCACTTCACATGCTAGTATCCTTAAAAAATGTTTATTACTCTAAAAATGGTAACAAATTATTTATTGTACGTGTCGGTTATATAGACTGAACTACAAAGAAAATCATTGTAATATCGATCGATGTTGCTGCAAATTAGTGAAAATCGTTGCTTTATTGACAAAAAAAAAAAAAATTAAATAATCATTCAACTAAAAAATTACTTGTGATATCCAACCAATGATTTTTTGCTATTGCTGGATGTGACTAGTGAAAGAAATATGTTTTCCAACTAAAAAAAAACGGTCTAATTAAAAATTACTTCAATTTTGTTTATGTTAATTGGAAATGAAGTCGTTCAATGATGTTAATGTGTATTTGCTACTCTTGAATGCCGTGATGAAAACACACTCCTGAGAACGACTAATTTTATACCTCTTGAAAGGACAACCAATTTACAGTAAACAAAAAAATAGCATTGTACTACAAAGTTTTCTGCATAATGTCAATATTTTTATTTAATTTACATACATTTGTTTAAATTATGTAACGATTAATTTTCGTCATAATAAGATTTGAGTAAACCTCAAAATCTCATTCACTATCTGATCAAAGCAACTTTTTAACTAAGTACGAATGAGACTGACTAGTGATGTAGACATTCGATACCCTATAGTGCTGCTATTTTCCAGAGCTTGGTCAGAGTATATCATATCGTCTGGTTTGACAGAACAGTATATTAAGAAAACGTAACTAATTTTCCTCAAGGGAGAGACCCCAAGTCCAGCTTTTTGTGACTGTGCATCACCAAGTTTTATATTTTCTTCTCCAATTAAATGGCACGCAATCAACTTTGTCCCTTCCAATCACACTCTCTACTTGTCACCCATTCAATATACCCTTGTTAAAGAGTAAAATCAGTAAAAAGGCTCTGTCTCATGATCATCAGCTGTTATATGGTAGGAAATGTCCAACGTGACGTTTTGGTGGCAGTAGCACGATCCATTGATTCATTTTGCCGAAAAAGACCTGTTTCGACGAGCTCCATTGACTCCCTATGAGAATATGGCTTCCTCCGGGGGACGACCAACACAAGTCAAGTATAAAAACGAAGAGCTGATAATTAATGAACTCTGCCTCAAGTATCGATCTCCGTTGTATTAAAAACACGAGCATCGAAGGTACGAAGAGCCACCGGCTACTACTGTACGGATTTATGGCGTACAACGTAGGTATTGCGCAACGCAAGCACGACAAGTATATACCAATGTGACTTTACCGTTGTACCGGTCACCGGGGGAAAATAAAAAAAGGTTGTGGTGTAGGAAGGGAGAGGGGTATAAAAAATATCGTGTTCCTTCGCGCTTGTTGTCGAACATCGGAGCATCAAAAACGTAATGTATTCCCGATTTCGACGCGTCACTGTCTGGCATTAATGCAAGGTGTACATCATACACGTATACCCACACCTATACATTTCATACATTATGTGTGCACAGTCTACCCATCAGGGAAGCCCATCACACAAGGAGATGACAATCGGCCTTCGTCAGAATTAGATACATATACATACATTATGATTATACGTGTGCTTACCACCCGCAGCACTCGCGTGTATAATCGGCGGCGATCGGTAATTAAGCCGGGCTGGTATGAATCACCTCTCGGTCGTATTGTTGCGTGTACGGCTATCATGTAGGGCTTCCCGGGCTAAACACGTTTTTCATTTATGTGTATATGTAGGTTAATTCACGGATATACTTACACCTCGTGTTTTGTCCTGCCTCCGTCATTTTAATTGACGCCTTCGATTATTATCCTATTATGGAACACGTTTTTCAACCACCACGTGAAATACTAGGTTCTTGGAGATAAGATCGAGCAAAGTAATCAGGGAAGCCAAAAATGTGATGGCACTTTGCTTACTCCAATTGTGGACGATAGAAACGACTATTGGTCACTTTAATAGTTTTTCGTTTCTTTGAGTCTCAGCATCGAAGAGAAACGCGTCCAGTAGCAAAAACCTTCGTCCCTCCAAATTCAAATGACCAACTCCTCAAACATGGCTGTGTAAGTCCTAAATGTCCCCTCATCAAAATAATATTCTCGGTACGATCCATGTACGCGTGCGCGTACCGTGTGCTCGTGCAGTGAATACGTGTTATGCGTGCATTAAGGCACATTACCGAAGGTTTACAAGTCATGTACGCAAGTGTAAACCCACCCAACGAGCAGCGAACAGCCGAAAAGACCGGTCGGCCCCTTCATTCAAATACGTTGGATTGATTTTCATTGACCGGCAACAATATGTTACATCGTGGCTCCCCGGCGCGCGCGCATCTCTCCGGCGGTATATAAATGGGTGTACCCTGCGCCCATAGCGGGCGGCCCTAGCTCCATCCTCATGCATATATACACAGCTGGTAGCTCCTTATTCACTCCCCCTTACCGATCGGTGTCTGAATAATACACCTACTTAATGTGGGAGTCCTCTGCATGCGTACACGGTGTATTATCGTATGGTCCAACCACGGGCGCGAGCACACGCACAAAGAGAAAGTACGTACATGAGATGACCTTACAACAATTTGGAAGCGTGTGTGTGTAGGGAAGTTTATGGGCGGGCCCACTGTCGGCAGATATGATATTATACCCGTGTACTTACGTGTGTCTATTCTACATCTCCTCTTGCCCGAAGCGCTTGAAAAAAGATGAAAAAAAAAAAAAAAAATAGCGCCGATCCCAATGTTAAAAGTCGACTCGCGAGCTCGTCCATACATCATCCACTGTATATCTATACACTCTTGTTCTTGAGTACCTTTTTTTCTCCTCGTATACAATACTTACGCGTTGTATCTCATATTGTTAAGTACTTAAGGTGGTAGGTATGTCTTTGCACGTGCAGATGGTCCAAATTGTTTTACCATATGCGTCCACGGGCACGTGAATGTATTGTTGCCAAAGCTGAAATTTTTACCATCCAAGCCGCGTAAGTCAATTTCCATGCTCGATCTTATTATAGCTTGTCAAACTCGCGTTGATTTAACATGAGGAGCCGGTGTTGTGAGAAACACTTAGCCTTAGCCCGGTTTATTGGATGCGTATATACGTATATACACGTGAGCTGCCTTTCTTTTTTTTCTCCCCTTCCCCCCCCCCTCCCCACCCCGCCGCACTCTCCTCTCAGCGCGAGCGTAATCCGATACTTACGGCACTGATGTCGTTTTAATTCGTTTCATTGCCTCGTTTTAATTTGTTTGGCTTTGCTTTGGTTTACACGGCGTCCGCGCGATCGTGCTGTTATGGTACACGCGTATATAGCCAGCCGTACATCTATTAATAAAAATCATTGTGCCTCATTCTTGTGAAGAAAAAATACACATTTTTCAACTTCACCTTTGAATTATCTATACTCGTGGCTCATTAAAATTCCATGGCATATCTCCTACGCATAAATATTTAACTGTAGAGGTATCTAATGTCGCTCGCAACTGTATGGGTATTACCTGGTGGCTGTTGAACAGGAAAAGGTTGTCACCAAATGGAAGCGAGTGTGTGGGTACCGATCGATCGGCAGACCGGAATTCCACGGTGGAGAAGCCAGGGCGAGTAATAACAACGACAAGGCCAATATCCCATACACACATACGTATATTATGCACGGCGCAGAAACAACAGGAATGAGAGAGGGAAGAAACTGGGGCGACTCGATGAAATCCGATCGAAAAATCGCTAAGCCGAAAAAGTCCCTCTGGCACTCGTGCGTATACGTAGGTATATTATACGAATCAGTGAGAAAGAGAGAGAGAGATAGAGTCTCCCTTCGGCTCGGAGCGGCGATCGGTAATCGAACCCGCCACCTATCTACTGTAGCATAGGCACATATATATATACACCGACGCGCACGAGAATTCGATTGGCTCCCCACCCCCTTTCTCCTTCGGCCACCTTCTCTCCTCGATCTCGTTAATTTCCATCAAAACACTTTTTGTCCGTCTCGGCCGTATCATTATCCCGGCGTAAAGTGTCGAGTAACAGACAGCTCTGCTGCTGGCGCTCCACATAACCTCCCCGCTCGTTGCCCCCCTATATACCTACATGTATGTTATCCGCTCTCTCTCTCCGTCATTTTCCTTCCTCATTCCATTTTCTCGATTCGGCTGTGCGTCTTGCATTTTCACTCCTCTCCCCAGCAACAAAATCGGCACCCGATTCATGGGGCAATTCGTTTGCGTTTGATTAAGCTGTGTACGTTTATCGTTCGAGGAGTGAACGATTTTTTTTTCCTATCACCCCTTCGGCTTGAGGGAAGCGAAGGGTATATAAGGGTGTACACGAAAAAAAAATACTTTTTTGTCCTTGATCTTGCAATCCAATTACCATCACTCGAAAGGCTTCTAATTAGCGGAGCCTGTTCCCCGGTCTCAGTGTCCCAATGTGATGTACATTAGCATACAATTGAAGAATCCTGACCATCTGGTGCGCAAACACCTGACGATCGGTAAGCCGCTACGAATGGGCTCTGATGGAACAGCTGCGTACAACACGAGTTTCTCGTTGTACGTTTGGCTGTGTAAAGCATTGTCCTTATGTATGCATGAAGTGCGCGTCTATGCACTGTAAATGTGTAAATAGGTACGTTTTGTATTTATAGTGGGATAACACAGGGTACCTCTTTTTTCTTTTTTTTTTTTTTCGTTTGTACATCCTCCGAGAGATGAACGTTTAATGTGCTCTCGAGCAGCCTTACTCGTTTACAAAGCGTATTATGGTCATTGGGCGCCTTCGTGGCTATTATACAGTGGTGCCTACTGCTGTTTTGACTTGTCGCGAGGCTTTTGGACAACAAAATGGGCTTGTGTTATAAAGAAGAGTTGAATGAACCGAAAAGTCGTGTACAGGATCCCCAAGTGTGTGGTCAACACACACACACACATGCGTGTGTGTGTGTGTGTGTATATTATATAAATAGGCGGGCTGAATTGAGTTCGAACGCTACTGTGTGTTTTATCGTCGCGAGCACGTATCACGCGTTACAATAGGTGCGTATGCACGTGTGGCGGCGGTGATTTGATTTATGAATATTTCTGTAAATGTGTTTCTTGAGTAAGAAGATACGGTCTTTTTTGAGCGTGACCGTATTTCACTTGAAAAATGATTTCGTACATTATTCCTAGCGCTGATTTTCGAGCAATGGAGGTAACACAACGCACCAAGCAGGAGACATACATAACCTCATTGTTTCAAAAAAATCAAAATTGGCACTTATGATATGCGTATTTTCAACGAGGTCTTGTTATACAGTAAGAAATTACCATCACCAACAGAACCATCAAAACTGACGATGTGCCATTATTTTCTTGTCACGTCCGTTAAAATAATTATGTACACATCTTGAAACTCCTTCATGTCAGATCACTACTTCGCGAGAGAAGAGAAAAGGTAAAGAAGAAAAAGAAACTTGACAAATCAAAGTCCACCAAATAGTTGGCAGAGTTAACAAGTGACCTATTAGCGTGAAAGAAGATGCGTGCGCGTCGAAGCGCCGTAAAAAAGTCCATCAGCAGAACGAGAGAGAGAATAAAGGTATACGACCTAACCTATACCTAATATCCTGTACAATAAAAAACGCAAAAAATCTCCGAGGAACAAAGTTCCAATGGCAGTATCAAGAAGATGGGGAGGGGGGAGGGTTGAAGGGGGGCTGTATAGGATGATAAAAAAAAGAGTCGGGGGGGCCAGCGCAAAAACTTGGGCTAAATGTGCACACATTCGTGCCATTCCTTAGGTATACAAACGAAGAGAAGACGAACAGAAGGGCAAGAGGGAGGGCGCTTCGCCAGATTCCCATCGTCGGCTCCTCGGCGTAATTAATTTAACTTTTTGCCTCTCGCTGCCAGCTTTGGCGCGGCTGCTAATGCCTCACATAAGTACTTACCCATTTATACCTGCTTGACCGCTTGTGCCGATACACCCATACACTCACACACTCATGGCTATATACAAATATACTGTAGGTTATATACCCCTTTTTTTATCTTGCAGCGTACTGACCTAAAAGGTATGTACACTAACTTGGGTTATATCCATATTTGTTTGTCTCCACATTTATACAGGTATATACACGTGTGCATCTATAACCTCCGAGAATGTGATGCTTATGCGCGTGCGTATATGTACTTATACTTCAGATAATAAGCGGAAAAGCTCCGTGACATTCGCGAATAATTGTTACCGAGAATCGTAAGCTTGTATAGCTGCTGCTGTTGCCATGCGTGCGCCTTCTTGTTGGGCTGCACTTGATTTTTCTAGAATTCACATAATTTATATGTATGGAGGACAAGAACTTGTTAAAAACCTGAAGTTGAACCCACGTCACTGTCTCCGAGAATGCAGTCCGCGATTATTTATTTTCTAATGATGTTCTTTTTTTCCCTCCATTTTTCATTTTAACGAGTGGAACGGGTTTTCAATTAAATTATTCAACGTAATACAATACTTCAACCTATTACTGTATATAAAAGGGATGCCACAATGAATACTGTGGAAATTTTGGACCCTCCCCCCTCTTTTGAAACAAAACCAGCTTGTGTCTCAGTAGCAAATGTATAAAATTGAATTCCCCTTAATGACATTTCATGCCTTACAGTTTTAGGTACCTATATACCCCATTTGACATACGTAATTGACAGTTGTAAAGTAGTACGAAGTTGCAAGACTTCAAAGAATTAAAAAAGTTTACTTACGCTATATACCGACATAACCTCGAATTTGTAGTGTAGAACTAGAATGATTAAATCGTATAATAATACACATTTTTATATTTCATACGTAGCTATATAAAAACGCGTAAAAATATAAGTTTACGTTCTTGTAACAACTGTATGTCAAAAGTTACCCTTCTTTTGACAGGAAAATTTATGTCAATACTTAACACGATGATTCCATCTCGAATTTCTTAAAGAATAAAATTATAGCCTTGCCAAATCAAATTCGGATGAAAATCAGAACTTTGACAAACGAAATATTGAGTTGTTGACCACAAACACATTTCACACATGGAATACATTTTAGATAAAAGCACATTACTCTGACGATCATTCTAAAATAAGGCCATACGCGAACACATAGAACTACCTTCGGGTGCTACATCTTCATAAGCGTTGGAATACCAATATTCAAAGATCATCAATAAAAGTTTCAACTTTTCCAATATTTATCGTCGAGTAATATTTTTCAACGTCAAGGGAAAAAGGGCCTTCGGCTCTCTCTGGATTATAGAAAGTTTATCCTGAAAGTTTTCCACAAGAGGTGCTCAACGTCGATTATCAAAGTAAAATCATCATGCAGTAAAAACCCTGTAGTTGCAGCAATGAAGCATTACGTTAATGCCGGTCACGTTTGATTGAAAACGTTTGATCGTAGCCACGAATAATATTTACGCGCACTTGTCAGTATACATCATAAGTACACCTAACACGCAGGTGTGTGGCATTATAAGTCGTGCGAGAGACTCGATGCAGGAGGGCAGTCACAAGCTTCTTTTTTCTTCTTACTTGTAGCACGATAATCTAGATTAAAGTCCCTGCTGGACCTTAAGTGACTTTCGCTGTTCTTGCGGCTGTCATGCAGTGTGAGCAAAATCTTTCTTCGATATTATATACCAATAATCACAATGAAGCTGATTGCTCGACAGAGAGAAATGCAAAAAAAGGTTCTTCTACCTTCCGTGGAACATGGTGTGGTATAAATATAGCTACTTTGTTGAAAAAAGCACCTGACTTAATAAAATGGTATAAATATATATATTTTTTTTTCTTCAATGAGTGAAAATCTGCTTGTTGTTGCTATATGGAGTACATTTTGATGTAATATAGTACCAAAAAATTTTGCTCTATTCATATTTGTATCGTAATTAAAGTAAAAAAAGCAAAAATTCATTCACTGAAACAAAATAAAATATTTTTACTTGATTCATTAAACTGTAAGTATGCACTTGTAATGGCCAAACGGAGGTATGTACTTATTTTAACAAAGTCTCGATGCAATATCAAAATACATTTATAAATATACGTGTCTAGAGATTGCCACGATAGCTGACGATGGACTGCCTGTCACCAACGCGTTTCCCCAATAAACCGCCCGTTCAATCAATAAACGCGACTTAAGTATACATGGGATAATTGGAGCCCATACAGCGCACTTAGACGGTCATAGTCGAGTAAAGCCTCGTAATCACCTTTAATTATTTTTTTTTTTTTTGCGCCATATTATGTGTAAAATCACTCATTGGTATTCAGCCGGGACACCCGAGCGTGTACGCCTTGTGTTTATACTTGCATGCGTTCAAGCCAAGGTACGTAAATCTACGGAATACCTAATATAATCGAGAGCAAAGGCGAGCGCTAAGAGTATCGTTGCAAACTATCACACTGCAAGCATTTACGGAGAGCACCCGTATATTGGATGTAATTTTTTTCTCTCGCAACTTTATGGTGCGCGTGGCGGTCTATAATCACGAGCTGGGCATAACGCGGCGAAAAAGCACGTAATCTTAAACTTTCCAGTACGGTTTTCCCCCTTGATTTAACACTTTTATTGCCCAACTTGGATGCAAATAATACGCACGAAACATATGTTTTTGTGTTGAATTATGACTTTAACGCGACAACTTTTGGAAATTGGAATGTAAATGCGGTTGCGACGGTAAATCGTGCACTTGAAAAAATCCGATGCGATATCGAGTTGGAAAATAAGAGGCAAACAAAGAGCACACAGCGATAGTTTTGTATTCGCGTAAAATTGCAAAAACTATACGTGTTATGCAACAGCGTCAGTTCACCTATACAATATATAATACGCAGCTCGGCACAAAAGTGATAGATAAACGATTAAGTATGGTGTATGGTACTATCCATCCGTGTAGGATCACTCGGAGCCTTTCTTTTCTCACGTTCGATGCTGCTGCCGACGCGCATATGCACTTGTTGTCTCTCGACGAGGTGCGAGAACGACGGTGTGGAGAGAAGCGTTTTATGGTAAATACACTGCTCGCATCGGGCCCCAGAGAAAAGGCGCTGCGATAGAGAGGAGGCGCAACGAGGCCGACAAACGCTGGATAGAGAATGTACTCGTAACATCAGTGTGTGCACGCGCGAGTGAGAGAAAAGTCGAGAGGAAGAGAAGTGGATGAGCCGGGCTTGATACGAAAAAGTGGGCTGCGCCTCATAAATGTATATACATACATACGGACCGTTCATTTTATGGACAAGTGCCTACGTGTACATGTCTACCTAACCCTTCCGCTCCTTCTTTACTCAACAAATTCCTCGCACTGCGCAAGTGTACAATGTTGCACGTGCTTTTTCTTTCTCTCAACCAAACTGCTATTTTCTGATGATCACCTGTTTATCCTCGTCCATACAGTACTTTCCATTATCACCATGCTCTACTGATTCTATCACCAAGTATAATAATACGAGCCGTAGTGGACATTTATCGCACAGGACAATCAAAGTTAGTAATTGCATTTGTTTGTACTTGTACGCCGTTAAAGTACAAGTGTTCTCCGCGACTCTGATTTCCAAGTGGCTCCGCTCACTGGGTATCAAAGACGGGCACGTTGTGTCGCGCAAGTGTGAATAAACACCAAGTCGAACCTGCAGAGGTGTACACGTAAAATTGGCGAACAAAGTAAAACATGCGGATATCGATGCCCACGAGTATGCTTGTTCTCCCGATCGAACTCTCTTTTTGCCATTAAATGCTAAAGAAATATTTTTTCGAGGCACAGTATGTGTGAGTGTGTGTTTGTGTATCGGCGCGCTCGGCTAATCAGTTATTCGGATCAGTTCTCATGGCGCGGACCACCCGAATCAAGCGCGGGAGAAGAAATAGATCAGTGAAAGGGAGAAAGTCAGGTGAATACACGACGTATCGTTGAAAAATAAAATAGCAGGGGGAGAACAAAAAAAAAAAAAAAAGACGTTCCCGAGCATTCTTGTCGCGGCAGGTTCCAAAAAGTGTCAAAAAACGAAAAAAAATCACACCGCACGCCAAGAAAGAGAGTGGGGGGGGGGGGAGAAACTCGAGAGACAGAGAGCGCTAAACGCCCCATAAATAAGTGGCCGGCTCGAATCGGTTCTTCAGAGAGCTCCGACCGGGAAAAGAAGCGGGGCACGGGGGGTGCCCGTCGCGGCCGATCTCTGGATCCGATCGTCGTCGCCACGGCAGAGCTCGCGCCCCCCTTTGTACATAATGTCTCCCCAAGGGGGGGGGGTAGGGGGGCTAGCACCTACACACGCATATTGGTATTATAACAGGTACCACCGGATGTGGCTAGTTAAACAGAGAACGAAAAGAGAGCGAAGAAGACAAAGGACCAAGGAGGCACGGTAGTAGGGGTGTGGAGGGCAAAAGTTGCAAGCAGCCTCGGCGTGGCGCCAACCGCACACCGCACCGGTGTCGCTCGCTGTCACAACCTCCTCACCTCGGCATTGTGGGCGGCGAGCTCAAAGCCCCGCTGCACTCTCTCTCCCAAAAATATAAATACACACACAATCGGGATGACGCGCGTCCCGCAGTCAAAACTCCATGGGACGCAGATAGTGGTAGCATCGGTCCCGTCAAGAAGAAGATAATAAGAACTGACAGAGGGACAAAGCTGCACGCAGAGCAAGCCGGAGTAGCCTCGTGTCCTGTCGTCGCGCCCCGCAGCTGATTTGGTTTTACCGGGTGCATCTCTAGCTGTAGCTGCACACAGTTCCGCAGTAGGATAGCTTCCGTCCCAAAGTTGCGACAGTGCATCCTGCAACTACGAACGAGTATACATATATACATAGCTGGGCCAGGATTTTACACGTTGCGGGTTATTGGATGGTAAATCATGGCTTGGTCCAGGCTGGTGCTGGCCCTCCCGGCGGGGCTCCTCCCTATACACGTGTATACGTACACCCTCGGTCGTATATTTCGTTGAGCCCGTGAAAAGCCGCCACGAGCAATTTGCGCGTCAAGCCGCTCCTGTCTTATGATATATTGTGCATCCGTAGGTGCATTGTACACCTAATACCCCGTGTCCCGAGGAATATGTATGCACGTGGGGGCCGGTTGTATACCTGCACCGCTGTATACTTACATGGTCCTTTTCTCTCACGGGCAAAGCAACGGTGTCGGTCGTCACTGTTGCAAGTATCGGTACTGTGTATACGAGGGAACACCACTTCTCTTCGCAACATTGGTGCCAATTCATCCTACCTTCCGTTCCCGGTCTCTTGGCTAGTATCCTCGTCCCCTCTCTTTCCTTTACCTCGCAAGGGACGATTCCTGCGATGGACTTGGGTTGAGGATGCTTTTTTTTGTGCCCCCCAATCCTTGCCACTTCCGTTAATAGTTTGAACACTCGTGCCATTTTTTTTTCTTCTTTTGGCCCCAATGCATGTAGCTCAATCCTTGCCCCCCAGAACCCGCAGACCCCGTGGCACGGTGCGAACGACGCAAATCCGGAAAAACGGGGATTTCGGGGTATAAGCTTGGGGCTCGCGAGCGTTTTACAGCCTTGATAATATTTTGGAATTTATTGCGGCTTGTGTCCTCGTCGTTCCTCGTATTGTACCGTTTTTCCTTGCGCGGCGCTGCACTTCGCTCCTTGATTTACGGGCCTCTCCCGTTCGATCGCTTTCAAAATAATTTACTGCCCCAAACGTGCAAACAGCTCACCCCTTTGTGTCACTTTACAACGTTGTATTTTTTTTCTTTTTTTTTTCATGTATCCATAGATGGATACTTTTTTTTACCCCCATTGTTCGGGAATTAACTATATCCTGCGCGATCCCATAAGTATAGGACCGAAAGCTTTTCACGTAAAGGTCAGTCCATGGAGTTTGTGTGCATCAACGGGCTACACAAATCGGTACGCAAATAAAATTTTATTGAGACACGCACGGAACAAAAGAGAGGGGCGAGAGAGAGAGAGAGAGAGAGAGAGAGAGAGAGAGAGTGAATGGGGTAGGGGCAAGGCAGATAAACGCGAGAGCGCCGAATTAGTCAAAGATATCGCTATCGAGAGCCGGGAGTGAGCGGCCAATTAGAGGTAGCCCTAAAAAAATTGACTAAATGTGTAGCAGATTAGATACGGTCTCTCTCTCCTCTTCCTTTTCGCCTTATGCATGTATACCAGCTTTACTATACCTACGTGTATACAGCGAACCCTCGCACGCTAAGAAGATTATATATACGCATCGACATGCTAGATGTGGCCCATTCAGAAGGATTCTCTTGCTGACTCCGTCACTTTTGGTATCATTTCGTATTATGCACATTACGTGCATCATCTGACCCACCTTATGTAGACTCACAATTACCTGCACCGAGATGGACTGATCTGATTGAATGTACGACCCATGAAGCTTGAAATTCGCTAATTATATGCGCTCGGAACTGATTAAAATGTGAATAGTTATGCGAAACTTTTAAACATTCTACAGCAACATTTCTACTGGATGAGTTTTCTTTTTCCCCAGTGTGAGTGTAGTACTTTCCAAGTCTGATGGTAAAATTAATGTCCTAAGCATGGCAATTCCGATGATTATACATGTAATATATTGACACGTGCCTAAAATTTCACATGATATAAATTGAAAGACGGAGATCAGTTTCAATGTTAACTGTTTCACAACCCTTTATTTTGAATTCACACACACGTTCGTTTGCCTGATATTGTTGTGCACTATGTACAAGATTTTTTTTATACCTAGGCTGCAGCTGTTTTATCCGTGATTTTTCCGTAACAGTTAATACCAAACTCAACTGAAAGTAATCAAAGTGTAGTTCTAAAACTGCTGTGATAATCAACAACAATTGGAGTTGCTGGTTACCCTATTTTGAGTACACAGGCCATTTTTTTATAGCATTGAAATGGCCGGGAAAGGGAGACAAAAGATCTACACAGATATTGTGTTGGGCAAGGAGTTGCGTGCATGGGTACAAGGAGCACAGTGATATCACGTTATAAAGTTCCGGCAGGTGTGTACGTGAAAAAAGCTTCTACGGAAAAAGCATTTAGTTTTTAGTCTCACCTTCGTAGCATACACCTACACAGTCATCGGCGGAGCAAACGGATGAGCGTATGAAAATACGTAAAATAAACACGTATCGGGATAAAATAAAATAACCAGCGTTGCATCGGCAAGTGCAAATCAAAGCCGGACAAACTCTTGTACACTCGTATGACGTATACTCATACTCTTTTTGCAGAACCATATTGGCCCCATCGCGTAAAGAGTTTGGCCTTTTCTCCTTACCGACAGTATCCTGGAGGATACGGCCGGCTCGTATTTATTGTAGGTGCTTCTGCATTCTATGCTTGCACCACTGTGCACCGATAGGTCGTGTGTATTGTGTATAGGTACAACAGAGACATCCGAGACAAAGGAGGAAGGAAGAGAGGTGGGGAAGGAAAACAGTGAGAGGACAACTCGAAAAATGTGTAACACGTATACAGGGAGGAAAGCCGCGTGGACCAGTGTTTCACGACCGAGCGGCGAGAGAGCGAAAGAAAGGGCCGTCCCGGGGGGGCAACTAATGCGGCTTGTCCCCCGGGAAGTTGACAGGCAGATATCTCTGTAAAGCTTGACATGGTGGGACACGCTCTATATGTATATGGATGGCCAAACGTTTTTCCTCGGGAGCTGATCCGCGTGTGTATACACATACACATAGGCGTTTGGACACGTAGGGATAATGAAAAATAGGAGCGCACGCACAAATACACCTGCGCATACGTATGCACACGTACCACTATCCCCCGACCATCGGCTAATCGAGTCGCACAAAAATATTTTCACTCGCCTCGGACGTCCCTCGCTCTTAAGTATACATACATATATACCCTTGGCTTCTTCGCTCATTCACTCTTTCTTCTCTCCTATACATGCACGCACATACTTATATGTATGCATAAGCTGAGCTAGACGAAATATACTTACTACCGCTGTATAAAAAACCTCTTTCCTGCCCCTTGGCGTCTTTTCTTTCCTCTTCATCTTTTTCCTATACATATGTATCGTGTGCTCTCTGGAGCCTGTATTATATTACATGATGTATATGCCCACTCTGTCACTCGTTCGAGACCCCCCCTCGGACTTCATTCACTTCTAGCTGCTGTAGTTACATTCATTTGGACCATTTTGGCCAGCATATAACTCGTTCATGTATATATACACGGTGCACGTATACATAGACGCCTCTATTTGGCACTGCGGACTATCCAACGTATTTATATCGGGGGTCCACTTAGTCAACTGCTGACACCGCACCGATAGGGTACGGTTATTCATTCGTGGACAGATTTAGGGCGGAAGTGTACCCGCACTTTGAAAATCAGCGCCGCCTCTGTTACCGCCCCATTGTACGTCTTTGGGGGAATCCCATTGTTTGAGCGACTTTTCGGCTTTTCTCTCTATTTGTCAATATCTCTGGTACAGTGGTTCGTGGTAGCCGAACTGATTTTACTCGGTTTACAGGATTTCGGACGCCGATCGTTTCAAGAGTTTTTGGGACGCAACGTTTTTTCCTATCAGTAATTTGAAGAGGGTTAAATTGAAAAGGGAAGGGGACACAAAATATGGACCCTCCAGTAAATTTTGAAATTTCGTCAACGCAACAGTGATTTTTATGCTCTTCAATGCTATTGCAATACTCCTTTTGGAACATAAAGGTTTCGTCAAACTTGTCCGAGACACCAACGCACCCGTTACGACAACGCTGTTTCTTTGATTAGTTTATCCTGAATATTTTGCACCATTTTTTTTCTTTGATTAAAGCCAATTTTTACAAATCTGGGAGTACAAGGGGTATACTATCGATAATTTCTTTGTTCGGAGTTATTATTATTAGTATTATTATTATTATTATTATTATTATTATTCGGAATATGTCTTTTTGGTGCATTGGTAATTTCAAGAAATAAGGTCCTAAATTTACTTTAAAAATGATTTCAATTAATTTTTTTTACAATGTAAGATAATTTAACGCAAATTGAATCAACAATTACCATTGTAAGGCAAGTTGAACAAAATATATCGTTTACACTCGAAAAGCCCGTAGATGCAGCTTAACTTTGAAGCCATCGGTAATCATCGTCCGACCAACGTTGCGTACCTTTTGATATATAGATAAATGCACGTATACTTACACACATCGAAAAGGTGCAAAGTCGAGCGCACTGACGCTGCATTGTTGCAATCATATCACATCAGCATTAGCAGAAATTGACGCCAGAGCTGTACATAAATAGGTATATGACACACAGTTCGAGTATAGACGATCTCGAGTTTCCAAAGTCGACGCGAGCGAATTTTAATGCCACCATTAGTCCTCTCGGCCTGCTCACACGTTATACGCATGTATATATACTCAAGTATCAGCAAGGAAGTAAGGAAGGATAGGAATGCACGTACAACTACATCCACGTGTATATACATGTATACATGGTACACACGCGGAGAGAAAGGGATACGAGAGGCGCAGTGTGTATATATACGCAAGGACTAGCCTGTCCTCGGGAGATATATGCGCTACGTCAATCCTCGCTCGGAGATCTCCGGGTGCATTATTTAATAAATGCGCTTTTTCTCTCTCTTTCTCGGTAGGGTATTTTGGTGCCGCACGAGAACGACGATGACGACGATGATACTCCGCTCGGACTCGTTTAAGGTGAAAGATAGGCGACTAGACGGACACGAGAACGGCGTTTTCGGAGCGCGCGATAAATGCGCGAGTCCGCGCCCGCCCATAACTCACGAGCCACGAAAACACGTGTATACGCCGCACTACGGGCTCTGGCTCCTTCCATCATCCTTCTTTTAGTGCATTTTGTACACGCACGCACACAACGTGGGTCTCTCTCTCTCTCTCTCACGTCCAGTCGGTCAAGAAATAAATTAAAGTCATTCGTGGCCTTTTAATTGATAGACCGAACTTTTTACCCCCATTCTCGATGTACCGAATGTTCCTTTGTCTCTTTAAGACTCCAACCATTTACCCGGTTGACGAACAGTTTGTTTCTTACGTGTAGGATTTTAATAATAATTTTATCGTGGCATGCACTCGTGCATTGTAAATTACGTTGGAGGAGGGCTACATGCATACATGTATGTAGACATGTCCTTCGGGTTTTAGTTGACTCTTCGTGTGCGCGTGTGTGGGTGTGTGCGCACGTATAGTGCATCCACAGTGTGGGATCGGCGGCAAATTTACCTCAGGACCAGTCGTTAATTGTTCAGGAGAATACCAATCGTACAAAGGAAAGCGAGTATTTCATGGGCCAGGGGTGGTTTTTCCTTCCATTGAAACGAAGGCCCCCGGGCTGTGTTTACCCTTGACGGTGGGCGTCAAATATTTGGATATTGGGTTTCTCGAGAAGTCGAGTTTTCCTTTAATGACTGGTGCTTTTCTTGTC
The DNA here is from genome assembly GCF_000648655.2 of Copidosoma floridanum. The sequence goes on along the minus strand of NW_019379514.1, from coordinate 817,935 downwards.
CGGACAATAGGTGGCCGAGGGGGGGCTGCAGCAACGGAGGAACCGAGGAGAGACCCCGGGAATACGCGTTCGGCAACTGGTACTACCAATGTTACTTTGTCGGCGGGCGAGCGCCCATAAATTTTCATTTCAAGAACTTCACGACTGCACGTCTACTTTAACCCCCCCCCCCTCTCTCTCACTCTTTCTCTCGCTACCTTTTAGCTTGATATGCGTTTGGACCTGTGCTGTCTATTTAAATCAATACAAACTTTCAATTACTCATTCCCTCTTCGCCCCCTCCCCCGCTCAGACTCGTGCCCGTCTCCGTTCTGATACGTTTCCGAGCTGCTTGGAACACCGAGCATCATTTTTCACTGTTTAACCAAGTGAAGCACACATACATACACACAAACGCGTACAAATTCAGACTGTACCACTCAGAGTGATAAAAATGGGTGATACATCACGCATGCGCGGTAGCCATTTTAGGTTGATGGGTCAACGATGGCCAACAAGGGACAACGAGTCTTTTATTGTTCACAACAGTGAAAATGTTGTGACTGCAAATAGTCCGGTGCGTAGTAAAGCCGATTTTTGGCGCGACGACGCGATCCTGTCCCCAGATAAGAGGCTACTTTTGCCCATAACCCTCTCGCGATGTAAGTCTACCTGTAGAATGGGTGCAAGAGAGAGAGAGAGAGAGAGGCGCCTGAAAGTGTGCGTATAGGCGCGAAAGGACACACCACAACACGTACATTACACAGCGCGGGGTTTGGTCCACCGTGCAATGGGGCACGCATATGTATATATATATATATATATAGCCTCTTACATCATCCGTATTGGGTATACACATGGGCGCGCGCACACCTGTCGATGTCGATTTGACTCTCACGCGTGTAAGTGCGTGTAATAGATACAGGTATACGCCACGGAGCAAGGGCGGTGATCGGCGAGGTGAAGGCAAAATTCGGGGGGGGGGAGGGGGTCATGGAAGCGAGGGGCCGAGGCCCACACACCAAGAAAGACTAATAGCCGCGCGCGCCCAGCGAGATAAGTAACGCTCTTAAACACTTTGCCTGAGCGATGCTTCTTTTTCTCGAGCGCCGGAGAAAGAGGAAGATATACAGAGCCGCTTCTGCCGTTGGAGGCTCTCGCTACTTCTGCAACGGCAGCAACCGCAACCTGCAGTGCCTCTCTTCTTCTTCCTCCACCCATTTCCATCTATAACACGCCTTTCCTTTTTCTTTTCTTCTTCTTCTTCTCCTTGTCCATCGTCGGATCACTCACAATCTCCCTCTTCTCCTTCTTATTTCTCGCTCGTACACTTTGCGCATGCAATGCCTACACACGTACATACATACATGCATATATAAACACAACCCAACAGCGGAGGGGTCTTTTCTTTTCGCTCCACGTACCCCTTCCTCTCCTACTGCACGCAGCTCCTTCCTTTCATCCCACTCTCTTGCCACGGCAGCTCCTCTCTCGCTTCTTATCGGCTTTATTTACATTTTGACTCTTTGTCTTTCCCCGTCGAGGTTTAGGCTTTGACCTTTTTTTCTCACTCCCTGCTACCCCCTCATTCTCTCTTTTTTTTTGCCGACCGCTTGTTTCACCCTCTTCTCTTTTTCTCCCTCATTCTTCAGGTATGCATCACTTTCCGCGTCTCCCTCTCTTGTACACACACACTCTCTGTTGATCGTTTTTTTCCTTTTTCTTCGCATTCCTCTATCTTATATTTTTTCCTCCTGTTCTTTGTTATTGTTTTCATGACTTTTTCTCCGCCAAAAAACACAACCCAAAAGTCACTGTACGTACGTTTAGGGAACCGATGTTCAGAGGCTTACGTTGAAACGTTTTGCCAAATAAGAGAGAAACATCTCAGAGTCCACGAATATGAATAATGTTTTTTCGTACTGGATATTTCCATTACCATGAGATTGCAAATACGCTGACGTATAACCGTGTGAGTGATCCACTTGCGGATCATCGGATGGTGGTGAAATCCGGCTTTGCATAACCAACGCAAGTAACATGCATCGTCCAAAAAGCATTAGATGACAGCTCGTCTCTGTGGGGAATAAGGCAACAACTCAGCTTGGAAAGAAAAACAATCGACTTATCCTCTTTCTCTTCCACCCCTGCAGCGACGAGTTTTCCCATTCTTCGACTCAGAGACTACTTGTCACCTCGTTTCTCCCTGACGGCAATACTTGTGTGTATATGTATTCGCATGGACGAAGCAGCGACTATCGTGCACTAAAGTCAGGGATTAAAGGTCCCAGGAGATAAAGTAAAGGGCTTTGGTTGGAAAAAATGCACATTGCGTGAATTTCGACGTTTGACTTTGAATCCCTCATGGGATTTTTGAGCCAAAGCCGTAAATTGGAAGTCATACTTTCCCATGGCACAGCTGCGCTTGACCCCAGGATCTTTTACAACGAGGCTGGGACTATTCCGCTCTATGAACGCGAATCTCACCGAAAATTCTTATTAAGACGTCCTTTAGGTGAAGTGTTTCGAGTATGTGACCGTCACCTTTGAGTGCAAGATTGAAATTACAAATAAACTAAAATCATTCCACCTTTTTGGTTTAGCTTTTGATTTTCACCTGGTAGGACCATCCCTTCCACATTGGGGCACCACATTTCAGTACTTTTTTACGTTCACAATGCCTTAGAAACAACAAGGAATTGGATTGTCCAAAACAATTCCTAGGAGATTAGACGCTTTCTTTGTCTCTCGGTTGGACAACGTTCAAGATAGTGGTAAATTTTACCGACACTTGAGTCGTACACTGTAAGTTTATTTGGAACGAATCACTTTGAGTGGCAAAACAGCTTGGGCCAGCGACAAAAAGGGAGAGAGAGAGATAACGAAAGCTGAGAAAGTATTCGCGTGCAAACGAAGCAAACGAGCCATAAATCACGGGAAACCAAGAGGCTCGTACATTAATTTTGATAAGCAAATGTTCCACGTCTAAACAAATTTGCATAATGACGGCAATCAACGCAAGCCTGCACATAACAACAATAATGTCCGTCCGCGCGAGTGCTCGGCATAAGGAACAACTCAATGATGCAAATAATCGCCCCGAGAGAGCAGTTGTACCCAATGTATATTCATTGTCTATATAAAGGCGAGAGCAGAGCACGGGCACATTTTACAAGCCTGTACCTATAATAAAATTGACTTTCGTAAGTATGCGGTGCCTCGTGGTACTAGTCAATGATTTGTAAGTCCATTTGAAACCACTTATAGTCGGAATATGCGTGGTGTAGTTTACTTGAAATAAAAAATGCATGCAGCGTGCGTTACGTTTGGGTACGTACCGTGCGTTTTTTGATTCATACGAACTCGACGTACGAGAGAAAATTACAATGTGCGAGATTGAGATAAGGTTCGAGCAAGTACAAGCATTTGATTGAAAATTGAGGATAGTTTGCACGCATTCACGCGTGTTATTTCGTACTCTCTAGGCACCAGTTCGCATATCATGTAACTAACATGTGCAGCTTATCGGCAACTTACGCGTGCCATTTCTGAACACTTTGCACGAGTATGAAAGAAACATGAATGCACTTGATCGATGAAACGAGAAAACAAGGAAGGACGAAGGATTTAACATACATTTATTATCAGTAGGTATCTGACATCATGAAAAATGATCTTAGTAAAAAAAAAAATACCGTAATTATTCACATACATGAATGTCCTTAACGACATTTCTTTCTGCAAGGATTCTCGTTTGAGTCCCTCCAGTTTTGGCACAGTTATCACTTGGATGACTTTCTAGGAACCTGAAATTAGTAGCCCAATTCTAGCAGCGATACCGCCAAGTTATCAATTCTGCTTTGAGTACCGTTAAAACTAGACCAGGTACCATCTTAATTTAGTGAAATAAGTGGTATCTGCCTTAGTTTTAAGGGTACCCAAATTAGAACTTGATATTTGATGGTACTGCTGCTACAGTTTGGCTGCTAGATTCAGTTTCACTAACTTTCTATAATTGTTTGCTAATATTAAAAAAGTTACGGCAGATTGTGATAATATCTAAATCCAAATTATGCAAATAAATATATCATCGTACAGAAGTTCAATGAACGTACTTTTAGAGGTTAAAAAAAAAATTGATTGCGATGCCTTCCTTCCTTCGCTCAGCGAGGATGGCAAGAAATAAGAAAAAGCATCTACATCTCACTCGCGATTACACGCACAGAAGGTGACAATTAGCTATCACACGTACTTATCTCGTTGGCTTGTAACTAATTATATCCTCGTTCACCACCTCGTCGCTAAATGTTATCGGACAGCTCGACAGGCAAATCAAATCATCCCTAGGCACCAGTTCCCTTTTTTATTCTCCTTCATGTAATGTCCTCGTTATACCTATCGTTTGACAGTAACGACTACCGACTCTTCTTCTTTTTTTTTTCTTTTGTACATGCGCATCGCAAAAAAGTAGAAGAGGAGGAAGACGAAGAAGAGGTAGAAAAGTCGCGTGTAGCAATTTGTTAAGGTAATGAATGTGTCGTGACTCATACCTACTCTTTTGCGAGCGTCAATTTTCTCGTTTGCTCGCGTCTACCTGTGTGCAGGTATTCGTAATGCAGGTATATAACCCAAGAAGCAACATGCGAGCGCGTGTATAAACATCACGTGTTGCTCCGAATGAGAGGGGCAACGAGTCGGTTTAATTGGAAAAGACATTATGCAGGATAATGATGCTGTTACCCACACTTTCTGTTTATACATACCCTTACACTGTTGCTCATTCGACAGACAGCGTCAGTTTAATTGCGCGTGTACACACTGCGTTTACCTTACACGCATCAAACTTGATCTTATCGTAACGCTTAAACATCGAGTTTACAAAGCACTGCTCTTTTTTGATTTAAAGCAATCATACGCAGTATATTTATCACGGTAATTATCCACTTTCCACAATCCACTTTTGTCACAGTTAAAAGGACAAAACGTTCGTTTTGCAATTAATAGATTTTGCTATACTTAAAATTTTCCCTTTCAACTGATACACTGCAATCTTAGATAAGTCAGTCTTGATTTTTTCCTCACTTTAGAAAGTCATCCATCAATAATTTCGACAATTATTTTCTATTATTTAAAACAGAACGCACCACGGCAAGATTTCACGCTTCTTTCGCCGAGGATCAGTTCGAAGCGTGCATAATCACGTTTTGGAAATAGTATAGCTCCGAATGATCAACAAGTCTGTACGCCGCCGGTATTCGTAAAAAGCTTGTAATCGAGCCTAATCTGACTTTGAGGAGATCGTGCTAACAGGTTCTTTCCGTACTTTGACGTGTTATAGCTAATCACGGGTCAGATCTGTGACTTGCCATATTGATTGAATGGAAGTGTTTAATGACGCAGCTCTAGATTTTGTTTCCATTCCAGAAAGATATCGTTATATTATTAGGATCCAAACAATCGTCAATTCTGTTTCGACATGATAAATAATACAGTATCACATAGTGTCATCACTGATCCTTCTCGTTCTCTGTTAGGAGTTATTATTAGATTTTACTTAAAAGTGAAAATTTGAGGTTAGAAATGGGTTACCTGAAGGGTTATGTCACTTTATTGAAAAAGAATGTCAATAACAAAAGTATAAGCAGTTTAATGGTGATATTTTTTTAAAGGCTGAGCGCACCAAGGACTTTATGCATTATCTGTGAGCAGTTTTTTAATTTGTCTGATGTTACTGATCATTAATTCCGCACTCGAGAGGGCTCGGCGACCATCACCACTTTACCACTATCCACTTTTTTTTCCACGTGAAAATTAGTAATAGGAATAACTACAAAACAGTCAAAGAGGTATCTCGAGTATTTTCTATAAATTGTCGAGAACATAGTAAATCAGTTAAAGTGAGGTAGTGTCCGCATACCTGCTTTGAGGTCGGTCGACACGCTGGGAGCTCATGTATGGTTATTGCGTTTTATGGATGATTCATCAACGTCAATGATCATAAACTGTGCCCCATAAATGTGTCGACAATGTCAATAACCGCATAGTATTTTAAGACAAATTGAGTCATCATCGATCAATGTCATAAAAGTCGTGACCTAATCAACGTTTTCGCACTTTTTTTTTCTCACATCCAGTTTCCAAATGTCTTTCATAAGCTCACACTTTAATTTTATCATCAGTCAATTGTATATACAAGACACACCACTTGCATGCGGAGTATGAATTTTGAAAAAATAAATCCGTTTTCCATCAAAGTAAGGTGTCACATTACCATCAAGGAATGTTCCGGAAACAGTATCCAAACTTGTCCTTATGATATTCCATAAGTTAAGCATGTATAGTGGCCAATTCGAGGGAAGAAGATTCGGCGACCCACAATTGGACAAACCTATAAATAAAATGCACAATGTACACGTAAAACGAGTCACCACTCGGTATAGAGGCGATTAAACGAAAGCAAGGACGAGAGGGAGATGGGAAGAAAACGAGGGGCAGGTCATCGTGGCGTGGTATGCTACATAAGGCACATGGGTGTATCTAATCTGGGCACTTTGGAAAGGGAAGCTCGCTCGCGAGTAGCCGTGTTTTACCCGGGGATCGTGTTAAGGGGATTTACATTCATTTCGATCCTAATAACCCGAACCCCGAACCTTGATCCTCACCGCGATTTGGAAGGCGATATCCTACTGCGCGCCGGTCGCCCGGCTCCACAACTCTACATGTGTGCATACACACGTACAATGAAAATAGACACGCACACACGCTCCCCCGTCCTCTCTTTTTCCTCTCCTTCTTCTTTATCCGTTTGTTTCATCTCCTTCGCTCCTCTCCTTTTGTCTGCAACCCCCTCACCCCACCCCCCCTTCACCCATCGCTGCAGGTATATGGAGTTGCTGTCTATAGGTATATATTAGCCATGATGTGTTGTTGCCGATGCTCGTGCACTTGTTGCCACGGCCTCGTATCGGTGAGCGGGTCCAGTGTATTTATACATCTTCCATACACGCGAGGACCAACAGCAGCAGTAAAGAGCTTTGTCGAGTTTCCAGTGGGCGTTTTAGGGGAAAGCACGCGATCGAATGGCCGATTGCCGACCGATAGTAGCTCTCCTCCTCCCTCCCCCCACCCCATCTTTCGTTTCTTTAGAGGATGTATACCCATCCGTACGAATGTAGGTGTACCGTGTTTCCTGCTGACTAAACGATGAGAAAAATCTCGGTGACGCCCGTCGACGCTTTTACTTCTTTTTGACCGTGTTTTCAGGAATTTTCTTGGGAGAAAAAAACTATGCCCAACAATTTTGTCGACGCGTCTCTCGTCGTTATCGTTCAACAGGGCCCTTATCCGTCACTTTTCGGTACCTGACCGCGAGGGATATTCTCCTGTATACGTACGAGTTGAGAGTCGAGATTTCGTGGACGTACTGCGTTTCTCGGTTGGCCTCGAGGAGAAAAGAAAAAGTCGAGTCCAACTGTACATATATGTATATACCTACATACACGCGGAGCCGCGACGACGAGCGGCAATAACCCCGATTTGGCTCCACTGCCGTTACCGACGTGGGAACAGGAGGAGCCACCGATCTCGTTCTCTCCCCCGGCCCATCGCCTCGTTTCTTCCAAACCACCCGCGCCGCGTTTATGGGCGACGAATTTACTGCTCGCGCGAAATTAATCAACTCCGGGCTGCCCTGTAAACTCACCCGTCTCGTCTTTAGCCTCGTTTTACGGCACCCCATTTTCTTCCCCTCGCCCCCCCCCCTAATGAGGCTATACGAGGCGCTGATGAGCCCTGGCGTGTGACCTTTCTGCGAACTCGATCCCCAGACGAGCCGCCACTGCCGTCATCAAATCATTACCATCATCCTGGACGAGTGGTTGTCTTTATTTTTTTTCCCCCTGGCTCTCCTAGAGCGTAGATCAAACGTCTTGATTGATGGTGACCACCGCTAATTGGTCTGTTGGAGCTCCACTTTGGCCGTGCACGCGAATACATGTAAATCTTTATGCGTATTCGATTGCGATCTGCTACCGATCGCCAAGCTATATCTTGTGCATCAATCTCTGCCTCTTTCGGCGCTTCTTGGGCTCGACATGTCGCGCACCCACGTCCGAACGTGTACTTGTCGCGGTGGTCGATTGTCGGCTCATCGAGTCAACTGCACGGAGTGCACCAACGCAAATAGAAAAACGCGCACACGCCGACTTCGGGGCTCTCAAAAAACTGCCCGTTCATTTGCATAACCGCATCAGTCACGTTCCCCGAGCCCACTGTTTCACTCCCCAAACAAACAACCAGACACGTACAAAAAAAAAATAAAACGCACCCCCCCCCCTTTCCCACCTACCTCGATCTTCCTCCGGAGTGCGAACGCGAGAAGAACAGGAAATTCCTCCGGCGGACAGCAGCGAGATACTTGATACCTCGGACGTCATCATGCACCTATACCCACCGTCGTGTACCCACGAGCACACAAATATGTAAGTGATGATCGGAATATAATACACCTAGAAGAAAGAAAAAAACAATCGGGACGCGGATCGGACGACACGGCGGACCGTCATAATCCGAGCCGGGACGATGAGCCGGTTAAAAGGAACATTCCACGTATCGAAGGGGACGACGGACCGTCCGTGCGAAATAATCGACTTTCGCGGTGTTGTTCACCGGAGGATCGCCGAGGTTTTATAAATAATACACCCTCTCTGTCCATCGCCGTGGTTTTCGGCTCGTGTGCTCCGTGCACACTCACTTATATATACGAGCGGACAAATTGACACGCAATATCCGCCCTCGTCTGCCGTGATGGCCAAACCCCTGGCCATCGGGGCCCGATCTAGCCGGCCCTGTGACGTATCGATTAACAAAATCGTGAGTGACGCGACGCGCCGCCGCAGATCCGTATGGTCACAAGTCCACGATGTGAACACGCTTTAGTGCTAGTGCGCGGCGGGATGAGTAGGAATGTACCTCGGCGTCGGTGTATACCTGTACGCAGGCGCTCCAGCCTGTCTCCTCGTCTCATCTGGTCATCTATCGCTGATGCCGAGAGTCGACGCGGACACAGAGAGTGAGAATAATATGGGAATTCGAGATGGGACCCGCCAGACCAGAGGGATATCCTCTTCCCGTGCATTCGTAAGTATAGCACAGCTACACGAAAATACACGCCAGCCAGGTATATACATGTGGGTGATGTGTATTATACACACCCTGCTTATGCACTTACAGCTGATGTCGATCGAACCGGGTCCTCCCTCAACGCCAAGGGTCTCTCAGCCCTCTATTTTCGTGCACCAACTTGGAATTCGTTTGGGGTGACAGCAGTTGCCCCATACCCCATACCTGAAGTTACCAGTAAATGGTTTATGTTGAATTGTTAATTTATTTGTGGAAGAATAACATTTGTGTTGAATTTATACATTTTTTTTTTTTTTACTTGGCGTTCACGTCTAACTATTCCACATACGAGGTAAAACTAGGATGAAACGAGGTTACCTTGGCGTCCCGTTACTACATCAACGTTACTTTGTTCACTGGCCAGCTTTTTTTCTCGCAAATGCAACCCAAACGCAATTGCATTGCTCCGTTGTTTGATGCATTTGCGCGCACTTTGCGGGCAAGCAAGACACGGTCACGTGCTTAAGATAAGTTAATGGCAACCACAGTATCCGTAGTCCATATGGTGCAATGATGTTTGGGCATCAACACCTCGCTCATGTGCGTTGACTTGTATGGATACATGCGTACGAAGCACAAGACACATGCATTGGGAAAAGAGCCATGCACGGAGGTATAAAACACCGCACTCGAGAGAAAGCGAGGGCAGCTAGCTTCGAGGAAGCATCGGAGAGAGAGAGACGACGTGGAAAGGCCGGCTAGAGAGACGCCCGGGGCCCTTGGAGAGCGGAATCGATCATCGGGACTCGGGCACGCGCATATTATGCGGTATACCGTGCTGAGGGGGAGGGCGATAATCCATTCCCATGTACTTGGCCGGGTATGATGCGAGAGCGCGGAGTCGAGGCAGCCCAGAAGGGGATTCGTGTTCGCGCTCCGTCGAGCTCGATTATACTCATCCCCGGGGAGAGTTGCTCGTATATACGCGCATAATATATGTATATATACACAAGACGCGCGCATCCTGTTCCTCGTGCACCGCAGCGGAGGACGTTTTTGTTCTCCTCCTTTTTTTCCCCTCCTCGTCCCCTGTTTCTTTCGTTTTCTTCGCGCTAGATAGTCGCACGAGGTTACAAGTGAGCTTGCGTTCCTCCTTGAAAAATCGCCTCGCGCCTTGCCGTTGTATAAGTATATACACTGCGGGGCTTGCATTTTTGGGAACAACGCCTGGAAATTTGTCAACGACGCGTCCTTCTCTTTCTGTCACGGCTCGTGTTGTTTATGTCCCCTTTGTGGTTTTGTTTCTCTTGTCGTTGTCGTTGTTGTTCCCACCCCCCCCCCGCCACATTCCATCAGCTCGGGTCATTATTCTCACCCGAGACAAATAGAAGCTTCGAGCCTGCAGTGCTTTCGCGAGTTACGAGTCCGAGCCGGTGCAGCGGGCAAATAATGTATGGGAATTTTTCACCAACGGCGCGAAAAAGAAGCAAAATCTCCCCCGGGTCCGAGCGCCAACGACTCCACGAAAAATCCCCTGTTTCGCGATGCCCAAGTCGAGCTTTCAACTACGCTCCCAACAACCGTAACTCCAAGTTACGAGCGCCGAGTGTTAAAAAATAACATACTTAGCTAACTGTGTTGCACAATCACCTGCTCAGCGCACTTGTCACGTGTGTATGTAAAAATAAAAGCACCTTTTGTGGAATCGATCCTATACTTACACCCATACGTCAAAGATCCAACGAGAATCGCTGGTTGACGTATAAATACACGCAGCGTATAGGCATACATGTATATTATAATAAGGATGTAACCCGAGCCGTCGCGTCGCGTTTGCAGACTCGTGTATATACGTCGTGCCGTTGCTTATGTTAAAACTAGTCTGAGAACGTGTGTGATATACACGCATATATAAAACCTGGCACTGCTGACTTGCTGATCAAGAAGTCAAGAGATAAAGAGAAAGAGCTGCAGCATTCGAGAGCCTATCATCTCTATAAATGCATCACGTGCTGCTGCTCCACAGTGATAAATGCTCTCTTGTCTTAACAAGTTTTTTTCGCCAACTTTATTGTTTCTTTTCCTTCTTTGTCCTTTTTTTTTTTCTTCCGTACCCTATCTGTTATTTTTAGAGACTTTGCATAAAGACGTATTCTCTTTCACACGCCACGCACCTATATAGACGCGTCTTGTTTCTTCGAGGTGGCAGTAAAAGTGAAATGGGTTTCGCTAAAATTTAATTTAAATGAGAATTACAAATTTACAAGCCTACAATGGATTTTAATCACGATATACGTCCATGTTTTGGGTAAAAGTTCGTTGTATTGCATTGCCAAGTATATCTTGTTCTGAAAAAAACTGCGCTGGGTCATTTTTTTTCGGACGAATGTTTCGAATGTTAGTCTGGGAGAAAAAAATGTTGAATTTTAGTCAAATGGCTTCTTTTGTGTCGAGATATTTATCATAAAGTGAAGGTATAATCAGTGCTCTGAACCTCTTGGTGAGTTAAGTATACATATTCTGGAGAAATAACTTCTTTACACTGTCCTTGCTCATCCCTCCCGGTCACGGGGTACTGTTGAGAACTCGACCTGAGTCGATCTTGGTGTCCATGTCTTTGATATCCATTACTTTGCCAAGTTACCGGTAATAAGTACAAAAGTAAAAAGTAATAGGCTATGAAACGATATTACGGGTGTTTTGTGACAATTTTTGTATGTTAAGTGTTTGAACGACAATCTGAACGAAAAAGGTTGATACAAAAAAAAGTGCATGTTCGTAATATATACAACTTTTGTACCTAACATTTTATTTGCCTATTTATTATAACTCCTTTATCTCTAAAGAATTCTATGAAATGAGTTTTTGGGCCATTTTGACACCATTCGTACCATTTATAGTATTTAAGTGGCACTATAAAAAAAAACTTGCTACACAAAAAAGTTTCATTTTGAGTAATGAGCTTTAAATCTTTTGTATTCACCGCTTTACTGTAAAATTTGAATACTGTTTTCACATCCTTTTTGCATTACAGAGAAATCTGGATTTCATGGTAAAATAAAACGTTTAGTACAAAAAAATGGTGTTTTACTGTAATTTACAACTTTGTCTTTGAATGTGAACAAACAAAATGTACCCAAAAAAACTAGCATTTCTTTTCAGAGTGCTATTGTAAAAATGCTGAAAATTTTTTTCTCCTTTATGAAAATTATTCAAATACAAAACCAACAGCTTCGCCATTGAACTCGAAGTAACCTACAAAATTTAAAAGATTATTCGTAAATACCGTTTCACCAACTCAGATCACCTTCATCCTATAGGTTCGAAATTTGTTTTACATTGAAAATAGACGATTTATAAGTGGTTGCACTTTTTGACATCAAACAATACTGTTCTGAGACGAACAGTTTTTATGTCCGCAAAATCAAATACACGAAAAATACGACCGGTGCATTTGAAAATTGTCCGGTCAACGGATTTTCCCGCGATCGAGACGAGAGGATTGAGAGGAACAAGCTCTTATATCTCGTGTGTACGCGTATCAAATATCACATCCACAAAAGTTGAAAGAAGCACAGCGCCTACCTTCACGAGTACACCCACGTAAATGTGTACAAAGCAGGCACTCAGAGTACAGGTATATTGGAAAAAGAGGGATAACAATTTTTGCTCTCTCTCTCTCTCTCGCTCTCGAGAGTTCCGCAAACAGACCGCGACTCTGCGCACGCAGACACATACATACACGTACAAGTGTACCCTCAAGATCTCGGCTCCATCGGTACACTGGCGCGTAGTGGTTCTCGGCTGATGCCCCGTCATCGAGGCGCTGCCGTGTGGACTCTCTCTTATAGCGCGTGCCACATCTTAAACCTCGACTCAGACCTCTCTTTCACCTGTTGCTGCTGCTGGTGCTCTCTCACCTCCCATAATATGCTAATGGACTTGAGTGCTTCTCTCGCGCGCACCGTGCCCGTTCGTGTGAACGTCATGCGTTGTGTGCCCTGGACATTCCGCCGCGGGAAAGCTGCCGCCGCATCCACGCGGATCTACCATCATGTACGTGTACACACATAGATATGTATATATACCGTGTACGTGCACTCGCCGGCCGGCCGGTCGGTTGTATATAGTCGCAGCGTGGGACCAAGTTCATGCCGCGTCTCGATATATAGGCTGCACCATCAGATCCTCTCGCTCAAGAGAGGCTCGATCGTTCTTTTCCTTTTCTACTATTGTTTTTGTACGCTATATATAGTCTTCGCGTCGGGACTCTGTTTTTCAGTAATAATGCCATCAATGTACAAGCTGTTTTTCGATTATCAATGACAAATGATACGTACAAGGGTTGTCTCGTGGTTGGACCAAAATTCTCATACTCGTATGAAATCATAACTACCGTTAGTACACTCCCATTCCCCTTTCAAATGAGTGGAGGAAATCAACTGTGGTTCTTTAAGTGGAGTAAGTTGTATGCAGAGTTGATCCTTATTGGCGCTCGCCCAAGTCCTTTACGGGAGAAACTTTTAAGAAGCACGGGACAAGGTCACGTGTAAAAATCAGCCTCGTATACGGCACAGTTATGTGCATCGAGGCTCGTCGAAGGAGTTGTTGTGCGTGATCAACGCGACTTTTTCACTGGGAAAACACAAGCTGCTCTCATGATAAGGAAAATGTGCGACGGTGACCTTCTCGAAATGTATTCCTTTTTTATTTATTCTGGACAAGTGTGATTGGTCAACTGGTACTTTTTGTGCTCTCTGAAACTCACTTTTTCACAAAGCAAGCGTAAAACTTCTGGTTACAAAAATCGACATTTCCAGCACAATGTGACAATACTATGCGAGCCATTTTTTGCAAAATGCGAAGAGCCTCGGCAAATGATCGTATAAATGGAACAAAGTAACGAGAAATAACTCGAAAAACACGTTACATTCGACGGACACAAGGTGTACCACGAGCGAAGAGCCAACCCACCAAAGACACATTAAGCCAGAATGTAATACAACGCCAAGTCCAATCGGACTCTCATCGCTTACACGCCGAGTAGATACTTATGGAACAACTAATGGCACGCAAAGGCGTGCGCGGGGGGGGGGGGGGGGGACCATACCCCGCAGTATTATTACACACGTGGTTATAATGTACACGCTCGAGGCGCACTTATGCCCCACATGAATTTATCACAACCGCCGCGCGAACTTTCCCGCTCTCCCCAGCAGCTCCGTGTTTTTTGAGCCGGGAAAAAAAAAGTCTACATAGGTATAATATGTAAAATTATTGCGTCTTCGTAACTTTCGACCAAAGTTTTTCAATTCTATAGCAGTAGGGGGGGGGGGGGGATTAGGAAAAACAAATCCCCGAGGCATAACCAGTCGACAAAGTACTCGACGAGCCAAGTCGGCAGGAAAGAAAACGACACGTCGGACAAGACGTGCGGTATGGACGCGGATTTAGCGAATCGTGTGAAATAGAGCAATAAAGAGGAATAAGATGCCAGCTGCGGCAGCCATGTATATAAATATATATGTATATGGGAATAGAAACGAGAATGGAGACGCGATGGGTGCTTGAACGTGTGTGCAAGGGAGGCCGCGACGAATGGAGAGGAGAATATGTACATTCATCGAGGGGAGAGCGAAAGGGGGGAGGAGGTGGGAGGGGGGCGATGAGGAGGAGGGACTTTGTCGGGAGAGAGGGAGAGAAAAAGAGGGCGGGGCTGGGATGCTGCGTCGGCGCGACTCATGCAGCTGTAGAGATGGAGCCCGCGGTATGGACTTTCACGGTCTCATCTCCGCGCCTCCATCTCACACGCGCTTTACTTCTCGCCACGCCAGTGTCCCTTTCTCTCTCTCGCTCTCTGTACATGGACGATATACGCACTTGAGTGCCCACGATACATCCAATGCTCCTTTCCTGCTTATTCCGTATACGTACCTATCGTGAGTGCACATGAAATTGTACGATGTTGTACCTGTTGCAGTTAGTATTGTTTTCGAGCAAACTTCCATGCCTTCCCTTTCAAAGGGCCCATACAGTATCAGCAGACAGCGAGCGTCGGATATGGTGAGGGAGAAACAGAGAGATGGAGAGTGATCCTTGTGCATTTTTAATTTTCGCCTCGTTGGAACGCCAAGGTGCCGATTGTTTTTGCCTTTACGCTCGCAACAACCTATAATTTACAACAATCAACTCGTTGCAAAACTTCATAATCTTTGTAATTAGGTGTATTTTAGTGATGGATATCATTAGGATCAATTGCGATTGTTACCATGAATATGTACAATAGCATGCAGATGAAGCAAAAAAGACTGATAACATTCAACGTTGAATCATCAAATTGCTTACACTTGTAGTAAATCTGTTTTTATATTGCTAAACAAATACGGTGTAACTTACTGAACCTTCGTATTTATAGCATTACAACAATAGTTTAAATTTTATATTTTACTTTTGGTACAAGCAAAGGATTATTTAATTGTATGGTAATTTTAATTACATCTCGTAAAAACAAAGAATGATTGGAGTGATGATTTACAAACCGTTTATTTTTACGACCCGCAAATGTCATTTGAATCATAACCACTTGATCTCAGCTTGAATCGATGAGATAACAAATAAAAGACTTCTTTCAAGGTTATCATTTTTTAAAGATAATATTTCATAGGCTGTAAATACATTATTAAGTAAGAGTCTTAGCAGATAGGACGGGCTCATTTGAGTGAAAAAAAGCACCAAAGAATACTTAGTATGCGCGTTGATTTTCATTAATGTACGTTTAGCTCCACGAAATATTTTATTTGTAATTAATAAACAAAGATCAACAGCGCCCCGGTAACTACTTTATGTTGTAAAAAAAAGTAAGTATCAAGTGATTCTAGAGCTCGAGGTAACTCATGCCTCTAATATACTTTTCAAAAACGCCACTGGGACGCTACTTATATATACATACACTTGTGCATGCATCTACACTCGTGTTCACACGTGCCTACCCTATAACGAATTAGAGCGAACGAGCCGACCGCCCTTTCTTCGTACTTACCTGTGTATATATATATATATATATGTACATAAATATACACACGTCATTCGTACATCTGGTCTTGCCCCTCCCTTCCATTTGTCACTCCTCCTCCCTCGGTCGCTCCCTCTCTTCTCTCCTTTCCCGTGTGCGCGGCAAGTTGATTCTGGTTGCGTCGCGCTCTGGCGCCCATCGGATCCTGCCAAAATATTAGTAGGTATAAATGTATAGAGGAACCCGCAGAATCCTGACACGAATCCAAAAGAAAAGAAAAGAGGGACACCCGGCTGACGTTTAACTGCGGACGTCCTGCTGGCTAACGCCGTGGGTGCTCCCCTCGACATGTCTACTTACTCCATTTCTTTTCTCATTTCGCTCTCTGTGAAGCTGCCGCCTCTGTATGTATGCTACATGCCTCACCTGCAGGATCCCATTCACCTTTCTCGACGCGCTTTTTTTTTCTCCCCTTCCTTTTTCGTTGCTGTAGGTAATATTATATACTTGCGCGCAGTTTCAAGGATTCGTGATGAATCGAGAGAGAGCTCGATTTATCGAGAAAGCCACGTTTAGAAAAGAGCCATCGATTTTTTTTATACTGTTTTATTATTGGTCGATTGGCGCGAAATAAGGATTTCTCTACCAAGTTGGACGCTTTGGGTTGAGACTGAGGTCAATTTAAAAAAGAAGATGTTTTTCTCGACAAACGATTTTACTTTAGGGAGGGTTCCTAAGTTTCGATGAAGCGTGACAAATACATGCGCTATTAACAATACGGTGTTTTTAACTCATTTATTTGCACGGGTCTAATTAATGTTTGCTACAAATGTGTACTTTTTAACTTTTTTTTTTTTTTTCAATATAATATTTTACCTAAAATACAATACGCTGTTTATGCTTAAGACAATTTTTTTTTAATTTATTGAGTACAACCTAATAGTTAACACACCTTTTTCGTCAAAAATGATTGATCAAAATTTAAAGAAGAAAATACGTCAAAGGATTTGGAAAGTTACTAAAATGTTTTATTTTTATGAACAATGAACGTTAATATCCAAAAGCATCTGCTAGAAAAAAAAGAATTTCGTTGGCATTCGTGTCATCTAAAATTTTTTCAGGAAAAACCAAAATTTCTTTAAAATTGTTCAAAAATTAATATTTCAATTGTTCCCAGGTCTGACAATAAGTAAGTAAACGAACGAAATATAGTCAATGAACTATGCGTGCTGTTGTTACCTACTAAATTAATTCATTAAAAGTATGTATTGTGTTTAAAGAGAAAATTATATGAATTGCTACGTCGGTAACCCTATGTGTTCTGTTCAAAATTCAAAAAGATTCTATTCAGCAACGGTTGACCATGACGCAATTTACAAACAATTTTTCCACTTTGTTCGATTGTAGTAACATAAAGATCCACAAAAATTAGTATTGAAATAGTTTTTTATATTAGAAACGTCTTTTCAATTTATCAATTCCGTATAATCCCTAAAGTTTTCTCTGAAACGTTAAACTTATTGAATATTTTTTATGTTGCCACGTGATTTTAGCGAGTGCTAGTAGCGAGTTCAAAAGTAATTTTAACTCGATAATACCATGGAATCGTAAGCATATGTATTGGTTCGAGAAAGTCCTTCGACGTCCTTCGTGCAGGCTCACGTACACACAGGCACCTATTATATACCTACTTCCTTCCATTCACATTC
Source organism: Copidosoma floridanum (assembly GCF_000648655.2). The sequence goes on along the minus strand of NW_019379514.1, from coordinate 800,115 downwards.
AAATTTTGGTTAAAAAATTTCAGCGACGCCACGACTCTCGAATTTTTGCCCCGCCCCCTCCTCTCCTAATTTTTTTCCGCGTCCAAGCATCCCGTGAAAAAAAGCATATCTCCCTGATTTTGCATTTCTATAACTATATCTCACTTTCCACTTTGTCTTCCTGACTCGCACTGTTATTTAAATACTCCTGCCAGACCCAAAATAACCCACCAAAACCACAATAACAGCGTGTGTCTCCCTGTCCTCATCAACTTTTTGCCTAGACATTTTATGTTATACCACCCAGTTTTTAATTTTCCATGCAAGATTGTCTTTTTCCCATGCTCTCGGTGTTTTTTTTTCTTTTTTTTTTTTTTTTTTTTTTCTTGCGTGTAAGCTATGGTTAACGCGGCGAGGGTTCTCAGCTCTAAGGAAGCCATCGCACTCTATTAAAGTCCCATTTTTTTTATACACGTACCATAGAACGCTTGGGCCTTAATAACTCTGATTGAAAATTTAACTTAATTTTCTTGTGCACTGGTTGACACGGCAAGTTAGACAAGTTAAATTTTATCACAGAAACTACGCTAGCACTTCATGTACTTTATCTGGTTGCGTAAAATTAGCGAATCTGGTAAATAAAAAAAAAGTGTCGCATACAAAAAAAAAAAAAGAAAAAAAAACACTTATCATCCGTAACTAAGACGTAAAGTTATCCATCGCATTCCACAAATTGTTATTCGTCACACATAAAAAAAAAGAGGAAAAGGAGCAAGACAGAGAGGCAATTTTTCATTCTAAGGGCAAGCAAAAGCAGGGGCAAACATATTGTAAAATCCAAAATCTCATAAAGATTCACGCAACCATTATGCTTGTACGCAAGCTCCTCCTTCTTTACACAAAAAAAAAGAATAAAAACATGCGCATCCACCGTACACTGCACGTACAAAGAGCGCTATAGGTACGTATGTCATGCACACCGACCTACCCGAGTGCGAGATCCTAAGAAAGGGGCCCATCCCCATATATAATACTGTTCAGCGTAGCATATTTGGACCATCTTCTACTCCATGGAACTTCAATTACACGCGAGGGTTGGGATGAGGCTAGTGTGTTACGGACTGGTAAAAGGCAGAAAGCCATGTTTGGGTACTATGGGCTGTATACACAGCAAATTCCTTCATTCACTACCAGTTGCTGGCATTGAAAGAAGTAAATCTTCTCCACCCCGAAATAAAAAATATATGGTTGGGTGCAAAGCACACGTGTACTACAATGCACACGTGTGCCATCGATCGTGAAATCGCCGTCGTTGTCGTTCATTGTAGTATTCCCGCGAGGCGACAAAAACGAAAAAAAAAAGGTCAAGAATGAGGAAGAAAAAAGGATCCAGTGCATGAAAATAAAAGCAGCAAGTCACGCTCGACGAGCGCAAAAAAAATCGCGCGTGCGAGGAGCACGCGACAATGACTGCATTGCAGCCATACTGGCACGCATCTAATTCCCCGGGGGGGCCCGGCTAAGTGTTCGGCGTTTCGAAAATCCGTGAATACCCGCCCGCGAGATTATCCTCGAGAGTAATCCCCGATGCGATCGAGTCCGGATCCGCCCCTGCTGCTACCTTTTTTCTGCCCCCCCCCCTCCTTCCTTTTTTTTTGGTCCTTGGTCCACATTCCTATGAACAAGGTATCAAACTAAAGGACACCGCTGGCTTCGGCTAAAGTCAAGGGCTTTTCCGCCCCTGTGGAAAGCGAGAGGCTCTCGGTTTATTTGTTTTTTTTGTTGTTTTTTATTTTTTTTATTTTTCTTTTCTTTCCCAAGATATAAACGACAACCAAAGTCCAAAAGTTCTGCACAACTACACTGCAGGCCCCGTTTTTTATATCCCATTCGTATGTATACAGTTAGAGCGTGTGTATTCAAGTTTACGCTGCGTCACTCGCTCGCGCGCAAAAGTTCTCTGCACATAGGTAAATCCTCGTCGAGAACCCTTGTTCTTTCGGAAATCCTTTCGGGGTTTTGCGTCTCTTACTTGCTGGGGAGAGGGGTCTACCGTACCCTCGCTCCTCGAATCTCGAATTGTGTCATTGGCCCTATACGTATCTCTCGTGTTGCAGGAAGCACAATAAATTGAGGTTAGAAGTCCAGCCGGCCGGGGTTACGGGGGATGAGAGAGAAACGAGAGCGCGTGGCGGTGCCTTTTTTCTCCGTTCGGCTCAATGGGGCGCACGCTGTTTTGACTTTCGAAGAAGAGCTTGTTACCGCTCCTCGTCCATTGTAGCGTGTATTGTGTGCGAGTGTGGTCGGCCCAACTTGTCTCCCGCTCGCGCAAAATAGACAACGATCCTCCCCCTCTTTTTTCACTCTCTTAGGCCTTACGCCCCCGTTTGTTCGAATTGTCGGTGCTGCTTTCCATTTATTTTGTTTTCCCTTCCCCCCCCCCTTTCCTTTCCTGCTCGAGACTTCCATTTGGGTCTCATCCTTTACCACTGACCGCCTCCTGCCTGACTAATGGCTTTTGTCGAGCGAGTCTATTTGCAAACCACCCCGTGTACCATTATCCATTGTACGCTTCAACTATAAATGTCAAGGTATTGTCTAACTTGTGTCGTATACCTACGTGCGAGTTGAGAAAAATATAAATTCGTTCTCTTTACCTCGTTGAATTCCACACTTTTGGAAACATCACGGCTGATTGATAATTGAGCCCCCGATCCATCCTCTGGGAGCCCCCGATTCCTCCGCTCTGCAGTAGGAAGAGGTATGTGCGCGTAACGTTTTTACAATCGAACGTTTACAATTTCAAACTGTCGTTTCGGGTGAGCAAGCTGGAAAGGGACTTTTCTAGAAGTATATTCTTCTGGACGGACGATTCCTGCGCGAAAAGCACACAGAATAAGAAAAAGAAAATGCGGTGGAAGCGAGTAACTGAACAGTGACAAACGTAAACCATTACTAATATATCCGACAAAGGGATGGAATTGTATACACCAGAGCACTAGCTCGGGGACACTCGCTCTCGCACGTCTGTTGGTCTCTTGGTGGTTACCCCAATGCGAGTATGTTGTATAAAGCACTGCCCTACGGTGGAGAAAGTCACCTGAGATTCCCAAGTGGCCGTCAAGGACAAGGGCAATGCAGAGCGAAAGAGGAAGATGAATGTCCCCAAGGAGGAAAGGCGGAAGATGACCCTGTGGCATCCGGTGTCTTTGCGATTGAGCTCTCGTCTGTATATTGTGTGATTATAAACGTCATTTACCAATTCCTACGAACAACCAAAATTTATATACCCCACGGACACAACTCTGTGATCAATGTAGCGTATGTCTGTGCCTCCGTAAGATCGATATTACGATTTTTTCAGTGTGACTTAGGCTTTGCTGTAGCAAATGGAACACTATAGATGCTCTATCGTTCTCGAATCCTTAGCACTTTCTTGATTGTACCTATAGCTTGTACAATTCGCAGGATCATGTATATGGATGCGAATGTCAGAATTCATAGTTTTCATCCTATTATAAAAGGGAGATAGCGATTAGTATCGAATTGAAGGTTCGACTATATCGAATTAAACCTGAGATTTTATAAAATGTGTTGAATGAAGTTAGTTGTAAGATTATTTGTCAAACTATCCTTTGTGGCGCATCGCGCGTCTTTCGAGGCTAGTGCATCAAATTTCAAATCTACAGTACATACGTGTAGGTCCTCCATTGATTCAGTTTATAGATTCGTAAAGTATTGCAAAAAGTGACAATTTTTCCTTTGTTTTACGCGTTGATTCATTAATTTAGATTTTAAGAGTTAAGTTGCAAGTTGTTGAATATCTACTGTACAACACGTGCACCTTACAGTGCAAAGATGTAATGTATGTACGAATAGGTTAACGAATATACGTGAACATAATTAACAACCATGTACAAGTATTTTCATTACGGTTATTAGGATAAAGATAAGCTAATAATATTAAAACCCAAGAATATGATATATATGACCCACTCTTGTACTTGTCAGATATCTGGAGTGAATCCAATTTTTAATTCCGACTGTTTGATTGATTTTCAGAGGTGCAAGGAAAAGCTGAACACGCTGGCGATCTCGGTGATGAATCAGTGGCCAGGAGTCAAGCTGCGGGTGACGGAAGGCTGGGACGAGGAGGGCAAGCACGCGACGGATTCGCTGCACTACGAGGGCCGGGCCGTAGACGTAACGACAAGCGACCGCGATCGCGCCAAGTACGGCATGCTCGCCCGGCTGGCCGTCGAGGCTGGTTTCGACTGGGTCTACTATGAGTCCAGGTCACATATACACTGTTCCGTCAAGTCAGGTGAGTTTATGTACTTTTCATGAATTTTTTTGTACGTTAACTTTTTTTTTTTTTTTTTTTTCTTCTGTACTGGGTTCTTAACAAAAACGCACTAAACACCAATGCAAAATCGAGAAAATTATAAGGAGTAAAAGTCTAAAGAGGTTAGGTTTTTGGAGCTACTTGTTTTTCAGTACTGGGAATGTATACGACATTTAGCGGAATACCCCTTTTACATTTTGTTTACAATGATTTGATACTCCGCAGAGTAAAATAGTTCAAGGAACACTCGGGAATCCCAACGCATGCGCCTTGTGAATCTTTCAGTTTACCTTGGTTTTACCTTAATTTCTCTTAATCAAATTAACCCACATAACCTCTAAAGAGAAAGACACAACCGTGGTTTAACCAGAAAAATAGACTGCAATGATCCCATTGCGTAATAATGGAAAAAAATTTCATTAAACTACCGCTGCCAAGCAATCAAGAATGATAGTTTCAACTCGTATCAGTAATTACATATTTTTTTTAACCAAATTTGATGGGCCTCTTGGGACTCTTAGGAGTCGTAAAGTACCTATCGCTAGAAATACATTTGCAATTCCTTATTTTTGGCCACAAAAAAACTCACGCCCACAAGTTACATTGCATTTCTGATAAAAATAAAAATTCGTTGATTGTTGTAACAAAATCAAATCACTTAGAACCCCGTACAAGGCTCCAAAACTGAGTCGGGTCTCCAACTCCTGGCACGGGTGAAAAGATACACCAATCACCAAAACGAAAAACTGACCGTGAAATTCTTCGTTGTTGCAGAATCGTCGTCGGCCGGCAAGTCAGGAGGCTGCTTCCCAGGCTCGAGTTTCGTGCGCACCTCGGACGGCAGGACGCGCCGATTGGACGAGGTACGACTGGGCGACAAAGTAGCCGCGCTGGACCGCTCGAGCGGCGAGGTCGTCTACAGCGAGGTGATCGCGTTCATCGACCGACAACCGGACGCCCGCCGACAATACATGCGCCTGACGACGACCTCCGGCCACGTGCTCAAACTGACCCCGCAGCACCTGGTGCCCCTCGAAGGCAAGGAACCCGCGTTCGCCGCCAGCGTTGTGCCCGGGGATCGGCTGCTGGTCAGGCACGAGCTCGACAGCAACGAGATCGACGCGAGCTTCAGCAGCAGCGCCGCCGGACTGGCGCTCCGCTGGGAGGAGGTCCTCGAGGTCGAGCTGATCGTCGAAGAAGGCGCTTTCGCGCCGCTCACCTACGAGGGCACGCTTCTCGTGAACGACGTCGTCGCCTCCTGCTACGCGGTGTCGAAGAGCGACAGCCTCGCGCACTACGCCTTTATGCCGTACAGGCTGCTGGCGATGGTGGAGTCGAGCATCGGGAAACTGGCCCAGGTCTTGCACGACCTGGTCTGGAGCGTAGCGAGCGATGCACCGACGACAACGGAAACGAGGAGTTCGACGACGACGACGACGACGACCGTGGCAAGCGATGGCTTGCATTGGTACGCCTCGTTTCTGTGCTACTTGGCGACCATTCTGCCCCAGAGCTGGTTCTACCAGTGAAGTGCCACTCGAGGTCGTAAGCTGTACATATATAATAGATACTGTGACAGTACACTCAAGTTGTACCATGAATTATTCCTGGCCAGTGCTTTTCGCGACAAGTCACCTTCCCCGTTTCTCTCGATTCGTGTCTCTGTACGACAATCGCGGCATCTTTAGCTCTTTTTGCACTCATTGTGCAAAGCATCCAAGTGGCAGTGTATTTATTTGTGGATCATACGATAGGCACGTTGTTGCTTTACCACGTCGCGCATATGATTGTCACTCGTGTATTGGTTGTATGTGTATGATGACGCGTTGATTTTGTACCAAACGTCGATTGTACGAGGGGTGGAAGAATATTTTTGAATCTGTATGGCGTAACCCCGCAGGTATCTAGTGGCTCGTGCATGTGCACTACATGGGCATGTATTGTATTATTGTATAATGTAAAATAGCGTATAGATATACATACATATATATATACATATTTATATATAAATATATATTTTTTAAAATAGGTCATGATGGCCAGAAACCATTTTTGACTTGACATTGAGTCTGACTATTGTTAGCCTAGATTTTATTGACTTTTGCCGACTTTTGATCGTCGATATCTGCAAGCATAGTATATATTTAATATATCATCTACATACGTATATATATTAAATGTGTATCATATCGAATTGTCGCGCAAAAAAGTTTCTTCGTCATGTATATGTACAGTAGGTATTTATTTTTATCTTTACTCTCAGCGGAATCATCGTCCGTCCAATCGATCGATTGGTGGCTGACGAGCCGATTGAATCAACGACATTCCCCAGTGCTTTTATACCGAACTGTCGATATTTATAATCGAATCCAAGCGACTAGTTGACCAAGCCTTTTCATTACTTATTAATTAATTTATGTAATTTAATATTATTATTTAAGCAATTATTTATTCAACATCGAACTTAGTTTAAATTAAAAAAAAGGTGGCTCCCAAGTACGGAAGAGCTGTAGGTTTAGTTCATCGCGTACGCGTTTCAAAAGGCTTGTTGACTAAGCGTTTATCGATCACGTTGCGTTCGTGTGGCCGATAATGTTATAAGATTGATAATAATAACAATAATGTAATCATGATAATAATTTTAACAATTTTTATTTGCAAGATAAACACGAGTATGAGTTAAGACGCCTCACTAGTTGAAAATCGGTAGGAACAAACCCCTACTCTGTACCATACAGTCTTTAATTTCTTGTAATGTGTCTTGCGTTTTTTTTTGGCCATGGTCGTAAGGATAGTACGCGCTTAGGTGGTGCATTTTCAAAAAAAAAAAAAAAAAAAAAAAAAAAAAAAAAAAAAAAAAAAAAAAAAAAACGTGGATAAAGCAAACTGTAACAAAAATTCATTCGCCTTCTAAGTACGTATAGAGTCGCGTAGCAGTTGAACTCGGAACTGAGATAACCACTGAAATAAATGAAATGACAAGAAAGTGTTTATGTATTTTTGTACGTAGTCTAAAATTTGTTTCATTGATTGGATAAAAATAAAATGATAGATAACAATGAATGAACGTTTATAAACTAAGTTAAGTTACCGTAAACATTAGCGTCCAAAGCTGTACTGTAATGTATTTAAGATGGTTATAAGACAAGATACCGTGTTTTCTGTCAGTAACTTTCAAGGTCCATTTTGACCACGGTATGAGAATATACAGGTGGTTCAAAGGATAACTTCTATACGTACTGTGTAGTTATTGTCTAGCATAAATATAACAGTACCAAACTCACTACCAGATTACATTATAGTATGGAAGAGGAAAATATACATATATTTGAAATGATAGTATATATATGTAATAGTTTGATGTTACACAACTTGGCCCAATAGAGGTTATCCTTCGGAACACATGTCTTTTCATACACCGTGCATCGTGATTCCGACAGTTGTACCATAGTACCATCCATTAGTTTAAGTAAGTATTGATCAAATGGCGGAACTGTGTTTCGCTGATAGCATCTTGCAGATTTCTGGATATTAGTTCTTACAATTACATTTTATCAATGAATGAGGACATTGATAAAACAATTCATCCAGATAACAGATCTAGAGTTTTACAATGATGTTGCAAATAATTCTGTCTGTATGTCTTGGAAAATTACATTCATAAAATTATATTTTTACCGTCATCACAAATTTAATGTTTACATAACGTTGCTTCAGTTTTTTAGCCAGTTGGCTTACATCCACGCTAGAGTACGTTACATAAGTTTTTGCGAATATTGGTGGGAATAGACATGATATTTTTATTTTCATGCATTCAAGATCGATGTTCATTCAGAATTTTATTACAAAAATCAGGAAATTAAGAGCTAATGTTAACTAATACGAGCTTTAACTAACGGATGGTGCAGCTTTTAAATAGTCTCTCGGGAATAGTTTCGAACGCGACTATGTACAGAAACGTAAGCTAGAATGCGGATTCGTTTTCATCATTTACATCATACTTAGTTATTTCACAATCAGAAAGATTAATTTTGTATCATCATTTTAAACTAAAAAACACAGAAAACAATCACTAGTTTTGCAATGTCATTTCATTTGTTTCATTTAGTTATTTTAGTATAATCATGCTCGTACACCATGTAGCGCTAACAAGTCGAAAATTCAAGAAAATCTTAATAAAGCACTGACACATACGTTAATATAGAAATGAACTTGTTTGTGGTAGATCAGCGTCCTCGAAACGCTTCATTTAAGCGCGACTGTTTTTACGCGAACAGTGAGTAGCCGATTGTATTTAAACGACACAAGCTGATAGCCAGTGTCGGATGGACGCAATAATTAATTATATTATTTCCTCATCATGTATTACTATTTTTTTCAGCGGCGCGGGTGGCTCGAGTTGGGCTGGACGATCGAATGCGCGACAGCTCGAGCCCTGACTTTTGTACATATCGATTATATATATACAGTATACACGATTTATATACGCGTGCACATATGCATTTAGTATTGATAAAAACAGTCGACTGCAGCCGGGTGTTGATGTAATGTTCATTGTTATAACTACCGGTGATCGTTATTATTGTAATTTACCTCTAACTTTTTGTCTCTTTGGTACGTGAATTCATCTTCATTCGGAAATTTAATTGTCCACGGTAAAAAAAATGTTTCTCAAGCAAGTATGCGGGGTTGAAAGAGTTAAAATTTTACATTGAATTTTCTTCATTTATAAATTGTAAATGAAGACAAACTCGGACTTTTTTGTGCTTGACTCATTATACCCGTTATTTTCAATAAGGGGATAGTTAATTAAAAAGTGTTATAAATCTCGATCTTGGATATCGATTTTCTTCGGATAACTTGCTTTCAAGATATTATCCATTATTGAGTTTAAATATTTATTCAAGACATTGATGGTAACTAAAAAATTTTGGCATCAAAATGAACTCCTATACAATAATATTTATGGTCACAATTAACATTTTTATTTTAAACTATTTACAGTCGTAGATACAACTCGAAGCCAAAGTATAAGTGGTTTAGAGTGTTTTTAAGTTAAGTACTACTTTACTGAAAACAATAAAAAAAACATCATTTTGCTGATACGGTAGATCGTATTTTGAAGGTCAGTGGATTTTATTTCATGAACCTGTGTACTTGCTATCAATTAATAGAAAAACAGAAATTACTCTTTTGCCTATTCTACCACATTGTTTATAACTTCGCTGTCAAACAACTCCATGCGCTTAAGATATATTTTAATAGAAATGAAAATTTTGTAATTTTTTCAACCAAATGCAAACACTTACGTCAAGTTAGAATATTATTCGTAAGCAATACGTACAATATGCCGTAATTGGTACTGGTGTGTAGTACTATGAACAACAATTATTATTTTATCATAGATAGTATTATTATCTGTACGTAGAACAAGAGAATTTATAAATTATGTATATGTATATATTAGAAACAATTAAATTCGCCACATTTAAATATACAAATAAGTTTTAAATAATTAAATCCATACTATCTTTCCTACTCCTCATCACGTACATACCCTAAAATTCTTAGGTACTCATTTAATGTTTACCAAAAGCATACCATTTCTCGAGAACATTCATCTGAGTATCTAAAAAATACTGAAATTACCGATTAATTTCCTTATGGATATAAATGTCATTAACCTTGTGCAAAAAATTAAGATCCAAACCAAATTTTGTACAATAAAATTTATTTTATTTTATCATTATGAGAAGTAATAATTATTATTTTTTTTCTTGTTACAAGTCTTGTTACAAAAATGTCACTGTTTACATGTGTTGTTATTTATTTCAAGACGCTTTTTTATAGATTACGAAACATAAGGGATTTTGTGACGACCGGCTCGAAGCATATGGATGTGGTTGCTACTACAGGCATGCATTTCTCTCTTTCCGCTGTGTACTGTGTAGCACAGCAAGGGAAGCTACGTCGACTTCGATCAGTTTAAACATAGACGTTTCACCACGAAAACGTGTCTATTTTGCTCTTTTTGTTTTGTGACTTTCTTGGGTTCAGACATTTTTTGTCAACTGAAAGCGCAAGACGTAATTTCTAGCTAGAATAGTCAAACTTTTTTGCCGATTTTTCTAAACAAACGTTGGTTTATTTTTCACACAAGTACGAAACAGTATAAAAAAATTTTTTTTTTACCTACAAGCTAGTTGTTCGTAATGGACGTAGGTAGATGCGTTTAAATTCAAAAGTTACTATAAGCTACGACAGTTCTACCGAAAGATAATGAAAGATACTTGAATCTCGGTATCGAATATTGCTCTAGTAATTAAATCTTCGTTTCGACCGCTGGCTAGTTAGTTTCTCATCCAACTGTAGAGCAGTACAGATACTACCTGATCGGAAATAGTAAGAAGGCGATAGGTAGGCCCTACTCTCTAAATTTAAAACTGTGCCAAGTATACAACTTTTTCACAATAGTGTATATTCACTGTAAAATAGTGAATATAAACTACTTAAACAGTGAAACAGGCAAATCCACAATTTTAAAGTTTAATACTTATTGAAACTAGTAAATATTAACTGTGAAATAGTGGAATTTACTGCAAATTAGAAAATATTTACCAGTTCAACCAAGTTAACGGACTATTTAAATTAGTTAGAAAACTTATTGTTGGAATTACTCGAAATAATGTGTATACTATTTGGGTATTTGTGATTGGGAAAGTGAACAAGATTTTCACAGGCAAAATAGTAAAATTTGACAATCGTTTGTTTGCGTCCAATCATTATAAATTTTGAATCGTATCATGTATCAGTAATCCAATGTACTATCTTAACTCGAATG